>KK351213.1:338442-353284 GCA_000671755.1 Glossina brevipalpis
GAAGCTCCTGTTCAGAAGCTCCTGTTCTGAAGCTCCTGTTCAGAAGCTCCTGTTCAGAAGCTCCTGCTCAGAAGCTCCTGTTCAGAAACTTCTATTCAGAAACTTCTATTCAGATGCTCCTATTCAGAAACTCCTGTTCAGATGCTCCCGTTCAGAAACTCCTGTTCAAAAGCTTTTGTTAATATAACTGCAATTATTGAAACACAACCTTGAAGTTCTAAATTGAAAACCGAAAGTTTTGAAGCAATACTTTATGTAAAGCCCAAAATTATTGCTTTGTTTAGAATGCAGGCCAGAACCCGTTTACTTCATTCTTGTGAATTAATTTTACGAGATTGACAAAAAGTAAATCGAAACCAATTTATTTTTTTCGGTAAAAATTGGAGATCATAACATTGATCTTAATAGAGGGCCAGACAGATGGAAAGAAACTAAAAACATACATATATGTTATAATATAAGCTTATCAATGATTATATATTTCTCTGTGTTACAAACGTTTCGCAAATCTATTGTGACTTGTAAAAATATATGTCAAAAATAAAATAAATTGCTTTTCTTCGGCTCAGGAAAAATAAATTGCTGTTCATGCAACTAAAAGCTTACTACACAAAATATGATTAATTACTATGAAAAGTCAGGATGTTGATGACATCATCAGTAAACAATGATCACATTTGCGTATAAGTTAGTAATTGGGTTTTACTTTGATATTATAATGAAATTTATAAAACTAACAAATGGTCATAGCAGGCAATAAATTAATTTTAAAATTTCTTTTTTTTTTTTGTTTATTCCATAAAGAACCAATAAGTTGTCAACCGTATCAATCATCAGATGATGGAAATATATAAACCAGGAATAAATTGTGTGCGCCTGTATGTACATCTATTGATGCAATAAAATAATAATTTTGTTAAAATGAGAAATTAATATGAAATTTACCACCTGCATGTGCTATCAAATGACCATAAAGTGGTCCATACACAGTGCAACTTACTCAAGCCATTTATTCATTAAATGTGTTATATATAAATTTGTGTGTACTTAATGTACTGAATAGACAATAATGATGCAAATATTTGCTAACAATTTGCTTCTTTGTCTTTAGGTTCTAAAACTTTAATCGTTTAATTATGTTTTTATTGAAATTAAAGTTATAAAATTAATTTTGTTTTAGGAGAAAGAAGCAAATTTTCCTTTAAACTTAAATAATAATAAAAAAAATCAATATGATCCTTGAGAAAATAGCTAGATCGGAGATATAGTTAGATCGAGCATATAGCTAGATCGGAGACATAGCTAGATTGAGGACATAGCTACATCGGGGGCATAGCTCGATCAAGGATATAGCTCGATCGGAGACATCGTTGGATTGTGGACTTAGCTAGATCGAGGACATAGCTCGATCGGGGACATAACTCGATGGGGGACATAGCTAGATCGGGGACATAGCTAAATCGGCGACATAGCTAGATTGGGTACGTAGCTAGATCGGGGACGTAACTAGATCGACGAAATAGCTCGATCGGGAACATAGCGAGATTGGAGACATAGCTAGAACGGGGACATAGCTAAGTAAGGGACATGGCTAGATTTGGGACATAGCTAGATAGGGGAGACAGCTAGATCGGGAATATAGTCCGATCGAGGACACAACCAGACTATGCTGTCTCTCATTTTCGTTTTGTATCTTAATTATAAAATAATTTAAGCAAACATAGACTTTAGCTTAAGTCTCTAGTCTTGTTCAAAGAGCATTGCAGCAGTTTAAGACTAAACACAGAGAGGTTCGATCTCATTGGAATTTGAATCAGTGAACTTCAAAGCTGATCTTAAATAAACAATTATTGAGAGAAATGACAATTGTCCGTTTTCTTTTCCTCGACTGAAATTTGAAAGCACCAAACTTCCACGATCGCTAGGTGACGTGATATTCCTGCTGGCTGACTGTAATAGGATAAAGCTGCCGTTCCTGAAAGCTGTAGGGTCGAGATTGAGTATTTCCAAAAATAATTGTCTGATCGTTAGTGAGAATGCTAATATGAGTGGTGCGTCCATAACTATAATAATTAAGATTTTAACACAAGAAAATAAGAAATAATTAAGATTTAAAAAAAAAAAAAGTAAAGAATTATTTAATAAATATAAAATCAAAGGAATTCCTGCATATTAACTACGCATGTGCCATCTGAAGTTTCCACTGAAAAGTTTGCCATTTTTGATCATAACTTTCTTATTTGACTTGAAAATTGTGTTGCAGTGAAAATTTGGAATTAATTTATAAAATTCTTCTGTCAAAATTTATTGCACCTTTCAGTTTTACTTCCACTTTTGGCGATGAAGACCCCTCCTTTGTCACTTTGAAAGGCTGATATAATAAAGTTAACTGTAGGCACCTTGCGCTCATCAAATAAAATCGATACTTAGTCTTAATGCAAATTAGAAAGTGAGACGAAAATTGATCCGAAAATTGGTGTCACTTTGCAATTTGCATTAGTATTGAGTATAAAAAAAAACGAAAAAAATTCTACCTCAGTGTCTTACAGAGTTGTACTCTAACGTAGAAAATGATTATCAAAAAGTTACAAAGTTAAGTTAGTTAGTGATGACCTCTCAGGACAGAGGGTGCAAGGAAATGTAGAAAATATTTTTATTGTTAACGTTTTTATGTGGGCTGGTGACAAAACTACTTTGTTCACTCTTAGTCAATCTCCTTCAAGTACAATATTTGCATAGATTCATGTCTTTTTATAAAAGTGGCTATTAAAAGTTCAAAGTTGTTTTTTTTTTAAAAGTCGAAAGCAGACGTACATTCCCGAGATTAATAAGAAACATCAGAGGTTAATGTTAAAATTCAAAACTTTGTTGCATTCAAATGCGATATTATTTTGAGTACAAATGTAAAAGTATAAAGCATTATTTGCCCCCTCTTACCTAACCCCACACATCATTCGATGTTTATTGTAAAAGGTTTTTCTTCCAATTTTTCTTCTTCTTTCCGTATCAGTTACTTGATTTGCATAAAGAAAAATACACAAACGATGTTAGGGCTTATACATGGGACAAAATATAATATTATAATGCCATTAGAGAAGAGAAAACTTCTGCTGTTGGCATGATTTGGTGATATTAATAACAAAATTTACATTTTTTACCGCATTAACCGCATTTCAGTTTCACAGTAAAAGGGTGAGATCCTTTAGAAGAGACAAAAAATGATGTATAAAATAAATTTAACAAAATAAGAAAAAATAAATAAGAAATTTTTCCTGTTTCTCGAGTGAGACAGAATAACAGATAATCACACTTGTCGATAAATAATATTAATCACTAGACAGAATCTGAACGCATCCAATAACACAGAAGTTAGCCTATAGCGCCATCTATCGAGACAACATTTTGCTCCTATCGAGTAACAATTTTTTTTTGGGTTCCTTGAGTCAAAACAAATTCCAATTCATTTCAATCCAATGAATTGTTTGACTGGTTTATAATTACTCTTAGATAGCGCGTATATATAAAAGGTGGGCTGAAAAGTTCGTCGGCTGACACATAGATGGCGCTATTAATATTAAATCCATATGATGTTTAGTTAGCGCTAACCTGCAAAAGACACGTGTATAAATTTGAGAGCTGTTGCCCTATTAGTATGAGAGTTATAGCATTTTTAGTGAAGTAACTTTTGTTAGTTTGAAAAAATGGATAAAAAGTAATTTCGTGTGTTAATAAAAAAATTCGAAAAATACGAAAAAAAATACCATTGAAGCCAGGAAAATCCAGGAAAATCAACCGTAGAGAAGTGGTTTGCTACATCTAAACGAGGCAAAATAGGCACCGAAAACGATGCACGCAGTGGACGCCACAAAGAGGATGTTACCGAAGAAAACATCAAAAAAGTCCTCAAAATAATTTCGGATAACCGTAAAGTGAAATTGATTGAGATAGCTGAGATCGTAAGGACATCAAAGGCAGGTACTTGACATATCGTGAATGAATATTTGGATATGCGAAAGCTCTGTTCAAAGTGGGTGCCACGCGAGCTCGACCAAAAACAACAACGAATTGATGATTCTAAGCAGTGTTTGGAGCTGTTCAATCGTAGTAAATCCAAATTTTTGCGTCGACATGTGACAATGGATGAAACAAGGCTCCATCAATTCACACCGGAGTCCAATCGTCTGTCAACCGAATGACTGCAAGTCTTTTTTGAGGCTAAAGACAAATCGTACTATAAAAATGGTATCGAAAAATTGTATGACCGCTATAATCGTTGTATCGCTCTCGAATAATAAAACCAAATTCTATCAAAAAAAAAGAATATATCTATATTAGCCTACGAACTATTCAGCCTACCTGGTACATATATATACAGGTGCGTATCTTTGTGCTTGAAAAAATGACAAAACAAAAAGTGAATTTCAAAAAAAGAAGTATTAGTGTACGAAAAAAATTGGACAACAATACCATAAACTAAATCGATAACGTTCCTCTATATAAAATATTTACGCATCGGTGCACTACTCTCCTATGTGTGCTCGTAGATATATATGATTTTCTTTACCTAACGTATCAAATTGAGTTTTTGTATAAATAATACCAACATACACCAATATAGCCACTGTATTAAAGCGACTAAAAATGTAAGGATTTGTATGAAATCAACTGAAATGGAAAATTTCAAATTTAAAATGTTTGCACAACCTCATGAATGAAGGCACGAACTGTGATGTATTAGCTAAGGCCATAAGCATGGTAAAGTAGTTTCATTTAACAATTTCATACACAAACAAATTTTGTGTAATCATGTCGTGAAGGTCAGAAGTGGGACGTAGGGACGTAGGGACATAGGGAATATTGTCAGGAAATGAAACCAAATATTTTCTTCTTTCGGCCCGACTTTTTATTAGCCGACGAACTCTGTAATATGTGTACTTATTTAAAATCATGAAATATTCCACAAATGCTTATCATAATTCTATCGCCTTTATCACCTCAGTCTAGAGCCATCGATACAATCAGAAATGAATGAGAGATCTTCGTAATTTGAATGAAAGATATTCTCTGCTTTTATTTGAAGAAAACTTTTTACTATTAAATGTCAATATTTTTGAACAGAATTATTTAGAATCAAAAATAATATCTTGTAGTTTCCAAACAAAATACGATACGATAGTATCAAGAAAAGAATCGGTTTGACAATGTCATCGAAAGAGTGAAAAAATTTCAGTTTCCTATTGATATAAAAACTTTTCAATCCTTGTAGCTGTTGATGGATTTCTTTCCGATCGTTTGTTTTCGTCTCGCAGTTGTCACATAATTGGTAATGATTGAAAACTTTTGCACAACGATGCAGACTCATTAAAAACCACAGCAAAAACAAACCTTTGTTCGCGGTCTTGCTTGTTGAAGTAGAGCAATGAAGTAAAAAATTTTTCAAAGTCTTCAGAGAGAAATAAGTGAAAACAATATGGTGAGGTAAGGGCGACATTTGAATCTGCTATGCTACCTTACTTAGTATAATTTTCCATTTGTTTTCATAATAACACACTAAAAGTTATAGTTTGCTTTTAGCTAAAAGGCATACTTTTCTGGAGACAAGGGACCAAGACAGGAACTGATGGTGACGATTAAATTTATCAAATATAAGAAGCTTACACGGTAAAATACCACTATATTATACTAAACTTTTGCCGAGAAATTTTGAAAATTGAAATTTTTTTTTTTTTATATAATGGGTGCTCCGGGCTAAAGCTTGCACATCATCGTAATGTTTCAAAAATTACGACTTCTAGGCTAAGTACACAAGAATTTGGACAGCTGTTCAGGCAGACGGACAGACAGACGAGCGGAAAGACAGACAGACAGGTAGATGGATAAACAAATAGACTGACAGACAGGTAGAAGGGCAGACGGACAGACTGATAATCAGTGATATGGATAGACGGATAGATAGGCGGACGGTCAGATAGATAGAGGAACAGACAGATAGATGAACAGGCAGATACATAGACAGACGGAGAGACAGACAGACGGACAGATAGAAGGATAAACAGATAGACTGACAGACAGGTAGACAGACAGACTGATAGACGGACAGACGGAGAGACAGACAGACGGAGACACGGAGAGACGAACAGACGTGTAGATGGAGAGACGAACAGACGGGTAGACGGACAGACAAATAGACGGACAGACAGATAGACGGACAAACGGATAGACAGAAAGACAGATCTACAGACGGACAAAGCAGAAAAACGGTGTTCTGAATGAATCGGTCTAATGAAATATAGATTTATTTTAAATCTCTCGCGATATTACATACAACCATAGAAACTTAATATACCCCCAGCGATACACACAAGTGACGTAGAATATAAAAATGTGAACTTTTCGAGTGAAGCATGGAATAAAAAAACAAATTAATACAGAAGAGAAGCTTTTATAAAATTTTCATTTTTATTTTTTGCTTTAAATACGTGATAATTGTAGTTAAGAGATAGAAGATAAAAACAAATGTGACCCATTGACATATCATCCACCAAATTTTTTCTTTACACTTTTGTTGTTTTAGCGGAAAACATCTATGCGACCTTAAAAGCAGCGTAACATGTAATGTGTGTAATAAAAACTGTTACTTCCCATAAAAACAGAAAAGTTCAGTCCAACAAATTCGAAAATGGCAGTCGAATGTAATGAAAATATGTAAGAACACGAACTAACTGCTCAGATAGTTAAGCAATAAATACGTTACGATGGTAATAAAAATATTTACTAGTTTTAAAATAAATCTTTTTTTTTGACAAATTTTTAAACAAAACTAATAAGTTGAAGTCGTTAAGAGCGAGAAACTAAGTTGTGTAGTAAGAAATGCATAAAATTGCTTAATGGAAAGGTTGCTGTTCAAACAAGACAGCCCTATTCTAAGAAATATAATCGAGACGCCACAACTTACAGGACATTCTTCTTTTTGTTGTCATTGCTGTAATAGAGTTAAAGTTATCTTAAATTTATTTTCTTAAATTTGTTATATTTAAAATACCTTAAGAATTTTAAGCTACGTGTCACTTTTATTTTTATTTTTTTTATTTATTATTTTTTTATTTTATTTTTTTTTTATTTATAATTTTTTTAATTTATTATGTTTTTATTTTTTTATTTATTTTTTATTTATTTATTATTTATTTATTATTTTTCTTTATTCTTTCATTTATATTTTTTTTATTAATTATTTTTTTTATTTCTTACTTTTTTATTTATGTTTTATTTATTTATTACTTTTCTCTATTTTTTATTTATAATTTTTTTTTTTTTTATTTTTTTTTTTAATATTTTTTTAATTTAGTGTTTCCGTTTTTTTGCTTCCTTAAAGAAGTTTGATAATAAGTCCAATTGAAAACTTACTTACGAATGAAATTAAAGAATTTCTTTAATTTCTGTTAAATATTAAAATTCCTTAGCACAGAAGCAACTCATGATAAAATTCTAAAATCTTTTTTTTCTAACTTTTAAAAATGCTTTAGAATTTAATTAAAATTAGATAAAGTAAAGAAAAAAGTTTCTTCAATTTTTAATACTCATCAGTATTAAAATACCTCAAGGCTTTTAAAATATTTGTTAATTTTTCTTTTCTTCTTTTTTATTATATTACGCACACATCTCATCGCATCCGCTCGAAGCTTATTTAGCGATGAGTTACTAATCTTGTTACAACAAGAAATGAAATGATATGAATTTTACTTAAAATTAAATAAACTAAAGTAAAAGAAAACATAAGAACTAAGAAGAATAAACATAAAGAGAAAAAAAAAAAAATAATGGACTAAAAATAGAATAAGAAAATTAGAAAGGAAAAGGAAAATCAACGAAAGTTAATTAATTAAAATAAAGTGATTTTGAAAAAAATCAACATATAGTGAATCAATCGAAAGCCAAAATAAAAGCGAAATTGAAAGCGAAAGCGAAAAAACTGGGAAATAAAAAGCGATTAAAAGTTAAAGAAAAAATAAAATAAAAAAAACAAGTAAAAACATTAGAGTCGGCTAAGTCCGGCCATTGAATACTCTGCAACACTTTGGTAAAACAATTCTTCATTAACCTTCATGAGGAAGCATTAAAAATAGACTTATTGGATCCATATTCGGTGCAATTAATTTAAAAGTCAAATTACATATTTTTGGACCAATTTGGACCAATATAAAGACTAATTTTTCATTAGAACCCTTATATGGTGTGGAACGCAAAAAATACACCTAAGTGGTCCAAATCTACTGCCCTTAATTTTTATGTCAAATTACTAATTGCGACTCATTTGTATCATAAAATATTAATAATTAGATTTTTTTACGATATATAAAGACTTACTTTTCCTAAGAGCGTTTATAGAGGAGACGTTTTTAAATATCGTTCCATTCGATCCAAATTTTCCAACGTTTTTTCATATATTTTTTATATATCAAAAATTACTTTCTACCCAGTTTTATCCAAGAATGTTAGAAATTTTAATTTTTGCTATATATACAGACTGTTTTCAAATGGGGCGTTACATGTAGAAAATGGCCGTAGAAAATTTTGAATAACGACTTCGTCGTTGGATCAGAACATACTAGTACACGAAATTATTTCAAAAATGCAAAATATTTCAAAATTGGCAATTTGGAGCTTGAAGACTAAAATACAAGACGGACAGACAAGAAGGCAGCCGAACGAATAGACAAGCTTAAGTCAATTCAGAAAAAGACCTGAATAGATTCTGAATAGGTATTTTGAAAGATTAGTCTATCTTAACCCTTATAGCATCAGTGACGTAAGGCATAAAAGGACAGAATAAACATGATTTCAGTTAGAACCAAGGATAAGCGATAATCTATATAAAGGAAATATTAAGAAACATTGCCATTGAAGTCAACAGATGCAAGAAAGGTATATCCGGTTTTGGCGTAGTCGTGTAAATTGTTACCTTAAGAAATTGAAAAAATTGTTACCTTAAAAAAATCGAAAAAATTGAAATTTCGAGACGTGATCAATTTTTTCATTTTTCCTTAGATTTGATGGGTTTATCCATACAGAATTAGCGCGGAAATTTTCATCATTGGATCCGTTCCACAGTAGGAGGAATAACAAGAAAACGTCGATTTTTGTAGCTTTTGAAAACAGAGTTGCGTTTTGAGTTTATATTGTACTACAGGAGTGACCTTTCACCGGTTTAGGGTATTTTCAATACGAATCTACTTGTAAAAGACTTCTAAAGTTTCTGTGAAACTTGAAGCCTATATCGTCAATTGCGCCATCGGGCGAATGTTTGCACAAACATTAGAAAGGCAGACGGATGGATAATTAAAAGTTTAATACTAACTAAAAATGTATATGGACTACAGGGTCTTTCAAGTCTCTCTTTCTGTTCCAACAATAAATATAATCTTAAAAAAACATACATCACATGCTTAGTAAGCGTACATTAAATGTTAGAGAACTTATAGATCGAGTCAGAATAGCAAATTTCAAATTTATGCAAAACATTGCATCATGATAACGCTTCGCTTCATTTACTACCGTAACTTTTTGTCAAGTTTTTAGCAAAAATCGAATTAAAAAAAATTAAAGAAACCGGTTCGCGGTAAATACTTTGAGGTTATAGAAGTCTTTAAAGAGAGTTAACTAACTGCTTTGAAGGCTATAAACAAAAAAGATTTTTTAAATTATAGATTAAAAGACCGAATATCATATAATTTCCGTCATAGACTTTAAGGAGCGCAGTAGCAACTTAACGATGAAGTTTGATAATCAAATCGCACATATTTTTAAAATAAAAATTTCTCTTCTTTTTTTGTGTAGAAATCTTCATGTATATATATATATACGTATGTATGTATATATGAATTTATTATGTACAACTTATTTGAAACTTATGTTAAGTGCTTTCAGCAGACATGAAACTATGTTTATTTGCATCTACGTGCAAAAATTTCTGAATGTTTCAACAACAAATATTTGTCGTATATACACGTACGCGAAACAGTATGAAGATGCATGCTACTTAACGTGGGTTTGATATGAAATGCATACCATTAGCGTCAAAGTTAATCAAAAGTGTTTTTTTATATTACCCCCTCAAAGAAAAGGTTCGTGATGTTCCTTCATCAAAATTCAAATGAATTTTATTTAAAAAAACATGAGCCATTTTCAACAACAATTTTTTACCATTTTTCCGATAAAACGATTACTGTAGAATTTTTAAAGGTTTTGGTGCGCAACACCGAATCGAACCAATTTTCACAGACTTCTTTTAAGGTTAACATTACATGGTTAAGTAAATTCTGTTAAAGAGAGTGAAACAAATAGTAATCGAACGGGGGAAGGTCGTTGTACACTGTGGATAAATTAAAAGTTCCTACCTAAACTCTTTTAATTTAATTCACTAAACGGTTTATTAAAAAATTCTTTTGGATCCGGCATTGCCGTGATAAAAGACGACAACTTTCCTATTGATTAGTTGCCTTACGATCTGCCTTAAGTGCGCTCTATAATCACATTAGTTTTGACACTGCATTCTATACAGCTCAGATGGATTAAAAATTCCCAAAGAAGGTCTATTAATTTAATGAATCAACCAGTGCATTAAAAAAGTGTACGATCTAGCTCTGCTGCGATGGAAGACGGTACCATTGCTACTGATTAATTGTCTTACGTTTCACCTTGATTGCGCTGTATTATTGCATTAATTTTTGATTGAATCAATTATTGGTTAGATTGGAGCAGTCCAGAATGAATTTGTTTTTCCCAACTCCATCAAGTGTAGAGCAACATTTTATCTTAAGTGAATCCATATTCGAGCACAGTTTGCAAACTTTCAACTAGAGGGGGAGAGAGAGATGGAGATGGTGGGAGAAAGAAAGAGCGAAAGAGGAAGAGAGTGAGAGAGAGAGAGGGAGAAAGCGAAAGAGGGAGAAGGAAAGGGGGTGGGTAGGAGAGGGGTATGGAGAGAGGGGGGAGAAAGAGAGAAAGAGGAACAGAGAGAAGGAGAGAGCGAGAGAGAGGAAGAGGGACAGCGAGAGAGAGGAAGAGAGAGAGGGAGAGAGGGACATAGAGCGTCTTTAATTTGCAAAGTGGGAACGACCAATTTTTGGATAAGCTTGCTGGATGTCATTGCTTTTATTGTACTAATACTGTAAAGCATAATGCTGATTTGGTATTACTGTCTTAGCAGTATATATAAAAAAAACTATCATACAGGGAACCATTTTTCAAGGGCAAAGTTTACCATTCACTAATATGACGCGTCTAACGACCATTAAATGGGATGAAGCAATAAACATAAGCTAAAAAAATGGTGATTCTCAAGTAATTACATTTCATACATTATCAGCGGATTATGATCGACATATCGGTTCAGCGACGCGCACTATAGGGACAAATGTGATGCAGTTTGAACAAACTGGATCTTTAATAGAACTGTTAACACCCCTATATCATCGAAACGCACGGTCGACGGAAAATGTTGGTGCTGTTAGTAAACCAGTTGAAGAAGTTTAAAATTTATACATTAAATGGCACGCACAGCACATGGGCCCATTTTACCCCACACATGCATTTTGCATTTGGATTTGCATCTCTATGCTTACTAAATTCCGTTAATACAAACATTGAAACTTGACTACGTAATAGGTACGCGATTTGTGCGCTCGAACAACAATGTTTGGATGATGATTTCTAGCATTGAATTTTCTTCAGTAATGAGGTTCATTTTTCTCTTGATAGGTATGCTAATATGCATCTAGGAAAAATGCACAAGCAGCTACCGAAAAGTCGTTGGAATCCCAAAAAGTCGTCGCAGTTGATTTGAAGGTGTGAGATGCTCGTACATTTTTGAAAATTGCGAGGATATGACCCAAAATGTTCAATTCTGATCGCTACAGTCACGTATTCAACAAGACTTTGCCTCAAGCCACACAACACGTTGCCCCTTGGCAAATGTTGAGCGAGAAATTTTCCCAACGTGTAATTCACGTTTTGATGATATAAATTTGCCACCAGGATCATGCGATTTTTCGCCGATGGACTTTGTAGTATTATCTAAAGGATCGAATTCATGCTAACCATATTCTAATTCTTGGCCTTTTGAAAACGAACATCCGGCAAGTTAGGACCGACCCCTTACCCACTATGTGCAGGCAAGTCATCAAAAATGATCTAAAAGAGTTCAGTCCCGTCAGTAAGATGTTCCATAGAAGATTTTTGAAGATTTTGTACACCACAGATAACGCCAAGGTCCGAAAAATATGTTGAAAAAAAAATTTGATCCAAATTTTAATTAGCGAAGTATTGTATTTACGTTTGTTTTTAGAACCACAAAATGGATTAGTCCGTATAATGAGTTTTTTTTTTAGAATATTCGTTCATTTTTGAAACATAAAATTTGAATTTTCAATTGAATTAAGAAGCGTTACAATGTTTTTCTTTTTCTTGAGCTATCTTTGGAATATCACCTCTTTGGTTAGAGTATGATTTGATAGGATAGTTATAGTATGACTTGTTAGGACAGTGCTGCCAAAGTTCTACGACTGTAAATCCATCTATAACAAAAACACCACGAACTTTTTCTTTAACTTATTCTGCGCTCTCCACTGCGCAATTAGGACGTTCGCCGATGGAAGGTGGTTTCATCTGCGGGAACCTTTGAGAAAACGTAACCGTAGAACATAATTAAAATTGTTTGTTGGTTTATTTATAAACGGACACGAACTTTACCGCTATGGAAACGGAAGATTTAAAATGAACAATGAAAATGTGTGTTTGTAGGGGTTGAATAATTATTATCATTAGTTGTGTTATTTGTACTTATAAAAGCATACAAAATTCAAGCTAATAATATAGTTTTTATATAGAGCTTAGTATCTCTTCGAAAATTAACAAGAATGTACGAGTTAAAGGGTAAAAATGAGAAAAGACTACTTTCCGGTCTCGTTCGTTACAAATTAACGTAAACATACACAAACATACACATGAAAGTTTATATGTAATAAATAGAAACGCTTCTCTATGGCAGGAATACTGTGAGGCACATTAATTTCAAAGGCCAGGAACTACTACTTCACCTTGCAACACAATAGCCAACGTATGTCTGGGAGTACGGTAATGCATGTCTCTGTATTGTGTGTATAGAAGAGAAATTTCTGAAAAAAAAAACAAACACAAAGTAAAGGAAAACAATCAAATGTTGCATTAGCAGATTTAGCACAATCACTCGCACTCACTCATACAGGCCTGTTGGTATAAAAGCAATTATTTCAAAGTAGATTTCCTTTTCTCTTGTATAAGTTGAACAAAAAACCCCAGACAGAGACTTATAACATCATGTTAACGAAAATTATACATATGTCGTTTCTGCCCTATTCTATGAGAGGAAGGCAGGCAGCGGCGAAGAAAAACAGAGAAAATATTTCATTTAATTTCAAAAGAGAACGATGAACATACGAAAAGACGTAAGGAAGACGACAACATTTGTTATTTTGAAGGTGCAGTCACAGTACAGGCTTTTGTTTGTGGTTTAAGGCGATAAACAAACAAAACTATGTAAATAAAAATTAAGAAAGAAACAACAAACAGGTGACATAAATGAAAACATAAACTGGTATACGTGGATTAAATTCTTTTTCTCTATTTAGTTACGTTTCCTTTCGTTCTTGTTCCTCTTCTTTTCATCTCTTTTCTTTCATAGTGCAAACCCATGCACTGTGTGTGATTCCTGTAATTGAAAGGTGTAGCTCGTCTTTGACTTTTGTGTTGTTCTTTGCGGTTTTTCTTACATTATTCTCACATATAATTGTTTGTTTATTTCTATGAAAGCGTAACTCAAACATCAATATTGTACACGTTAAGGCTTTTTATTACACACATTTCCGTTCTCTCATAACTATCGCTTAGGGATGGCAGGCAGTAAATTAGATTTTTGCTTTCGCTTCAGATACGCAGACGTACACATTAGAGTTTTTGTTAAGTAAATATATTCTTGATTCGCGGTTAAGCTCCAAGCGTTTTTAAGCCATTTTTTTTTTTGGTTTTTCTAAGCGATTTTTATGTACAATTTTATGCTTTTCGATGTGATGTTTGGATGAAATTTATTTGTTTTTTTTTATATCTAAGGCACTTGAAAAGGTTTTGGAACGTTTTCTTCACTTTTAACGCCTTTGGTAGCATTTTAGAGGATTTGTGCGCCATTTATTGGTATTTGTATATAAGAGATTTGTGTATCTGCCCTGTAGTACATAGGTCTGTCTAATACAGAAATGGTTATTCATAAAAAACAAGGCGCCTTCGTTTTCAATTTGATATTAACTTGTTTAGACTAATGCAAGGAACAATGCATTTTCTTAATCGTGGGCGTACTTAATTCTTCATCCAAACGACTTCCTTTCTTTTCCCCTCTTCGTCTCCCTCTCTTCCCTCCCTCCGTCTCACCATCTCTCCATCACTCCACCACTCTGCTTATTTCACCATCTCTCCCTCTTTCTCCCTCTTTTTCCTTTTCTTTCTTCCCCTCTTTTTCTTTCCTTCTCCGACTCCTTTGTTTCTCCCTCTTTATCCTTCTTTCTGCATTCCTTTCTCTACCCTCCCTCTTTCTGTCTCTTCCCTCTTTCTCTCTCTTCCGTCTCTCCTCCACTCTATCTCTCCTTCTCTCACCATCTGTCCCTTTTTCTTTTCCTCTTTCTCCCTCTTTTTCCTTTTCTTTCTTCCCCTCTTTTTCTTTCCTTCTCCGACTCCTTTGTTTCTCCCTCTTTATCCTTCTTTCTGCATTCCTTTCTCTACCCTCCCTCTTTCTGTCTCTTCCCTCTTTCTCTCTCTT
>KK351213.1:353294-372811 GCA_000671755.1 Glossina brevipalpis
TTTCCCCTCTTCGTCTCCCTCTCTTCCCTCCCTCCGTCTCACCATCTCTCCATCACTCCACCACTCTGCTTATTTCACCATCTTTTCCTCTTTCTCCCTCTCTACTTCTTTTTTTCCTATTTCTTTCCCTCTTTCTACCTCTCTAACTCTTTTTGCTCCCTCTCCCTCTCTCTCTCTCCCTCTCCCTCTCCCTCTCCCTCTCCCCCTCTCCCCCACTTTATCTCTCCTTATTAACCAATTAACAGATAGACTCCTGCCCATGTTAAGCTTTGCCTTAAATCTTTAACTTTTAATCGACATTTGTTCACTTTTCTGACTGTAAAAATGTTGATATGCCGCATGAGCTTTACCCAGGTGTAAAAAAAAAAAAATTACTGCAGAATATGCTTAAGCGAATTTTTAATTAGTTTTCAAAGAGTTGGAAACTATTTTAAATGAAAAATGTTTCTCATATTTTCATTACATCAATTTTTATAGTTTGTTTTATTAGCATATGTTTCGCTTGACAGCTTCTGGCTTTCTAGGCTTACGTGTACATGAAAGTTAGAATTTTGTATGCTACACTTAAAATCGAGGCACGTAAACTGATTTTAATACAATGAAAAATTTATTACAATTAATTTTTTTTGAGTTATTTCCACTTACCATACAATTATAGTGCATGTATAGGGTTTAGTAGCAATTTATTTTGAAATAATTTCTCATTTATTTAAAAAAAAAGAAAAAATTGAGCAATAATATTATGATTATGTATAATAAAAATCCAAACTCATAAAACTTATACAAACTTTATATCTCTTTTTATGCAAACGCAGAAGTTATGAAAACAGAATAATGCCCTTTCAATCCATGATTATGTTCTCCAATTTTGGAGGAGCGTGGAAAAGGTAATGATTTCAGATTTTTTTTTTTTTGAAAATATCTAATAAAATACTTCCACAGACGATAAAGGGAAATTTTTATCATTTTCCTTTCATTGACATAATGTATACAACACGTAGCAGATGCATTGCTTTACGAGTTTCTTTTGCCTTTTTTTCTTTTTTGGTCGTTTCCGTTTCCGTTGTCTTGATTGGAAAGTTTATTATTGTTTTTTATGCGCGCAATTGCTGTCAGACTAAATCAACAAAAATCTAATAGAGAGCTAACAAGAAAGAACGCGAAGAATATAAATCAAAAGCAAAATTTGTAAACAAAATACTTAAGTTGGCTGAAGGGCAAATTTTGCTTAGACACGACGATTTTTATATATTAATTACTTGCATGTTAATGGATCAAACGGAAGCATTCTTGCAACCACTGCTCAATTATATAATGTGCGTAATAAACTTTGGATGACTATGGGACAAATATTGAACAACAATACTTGAGTCGTACAAGGTTAGCAAATATTACAGAGAGTATTGCACTATTAATAAGGCACTGCTCTCTGTTGGTGAATATGAAGAAGTATATGAGGAGGAAAGCTGTCTAATCATCTCTCTCTTTCTCTCTCGCTTTCGCACACTCTCACTCTTTTCTCTTTCCCTCTTTCACTCTCTCCCTCTTTCTCTCCCTCCCTACTTCCGTCCCTCTCTCTCTTTCACTCTCTCCTTCTCTCCCTTTCTCTCTCCCCCTCCCTCCCCTTCTTTCTCTACTTCCCTCTTTCTCTCCCTCTCTTTCCGTCCCTCTCTCTCTTTCACTCTCTCCTTCTCTCCCTTTCTCTCTCCCCCTCTCTCCCTACCACTCTCTATTTTTTTCTCCCTCTCCTTTTCTCTCTGTCTATCTCTCTCTCTCTTTTTTCTTTATTTCTCTCTCTTTATCCGTCTTTCTCTCTCTTTTTCTTTATCTCTCTCTCTCTCCCCCTCTCTCTCTCCCCCCTCTCTCCCTACCACTCTCTATTTTTTTCTCCCTCTCCTTTTCTCTCTGTCTATCTCTCTCTCTCTTTTTTCTTTATTTCTCTCTCTTTATCCGTCTTTCTCTCTCTTTTTCTTTATCTCTCTCTCTCTCCCCCCTATGCCTCTCTCTTTCTCCCTCTATCTCTCTCTCTCTCTCTCTCTCTCTCTCTATCTATCTATCTATCTCTATCTCTCTCTCTCTATATCTACCTCTCTATCGCTATCCCTAGAGAAAAGGATCTTTCGATGACAACGAGTTGAAAGAATTTTTAATATTCGCCCATATATTTCGATATATTATTATATAAAATTTTTGCACGCTACATCGGTAGATATCATACGATGTGGAATGCCCGCTTTTAACGTCTACATTTTGATGCGATGCATATTCAATCAAAATTTGAAATGAACTCTGAAGATAAGACTACCGAATGCGGAAATAAATCTGGCAATGCATTTGTCTCACTTTGCATAATGAAATCGTTGATGCATTTTTCTACGCCGTAAAAAAATTTTCAAAATCTTTGGAAGGTATAAGATTTATTCACAATCTGCTTACGAAGTTTACTTGTGCTTAGATATGTTTCATTTGGAATTGCCATTCCATGCCGAAACTCATCTCGAAACGAAGACGTACAATATTTTTATATTCACGACTGAAGGATGGCGATATATTCATTTTGTCATTATGTTTGCAACACTCTGATGGGGACTTAAGAAATCCCTAGTCTTGACTAACATCAAACTTGAACAAGATTTAAGCATGTCCGTCTGTCCATCTTTACAATATTTGTGGTGAACATTCCCTTGGTTAGAAGAAGCTAAGCTATCGTCTGTACATATTCCACAGAAATATTTTAAGTTTCTGCAAGCAGGTTGGTGTTGAAAATGGTTCAAAGGATTCGCCTACAGTGCAAACAAACTGAGAGCGCCCCTTTTTTTTCGAAAACAAAAGAAAATAGAGTTTTTTTTTCTTTACTCATAAACTATAGAAGATAGATTTGCAAATATGTAAAAAAAATGGAAAAAATCGACTATGCCTACTGAATATAATCGAGTACTAAAATTTTAGTTTTTTTTTCTTGTAAAACCATTTGTAACATCAAGAAGGAAGCTTCAAAGATCAAATAAAAGGTAAATATTCTTGACCGGTATCAAATTCGGACTCCACTTAGGGGTGTCCGTCCGTCCTCCTATCCGTGGATCCGTCCTCCTTACTCCTGGAAAGTCTGGAGTAAGCATTTGTCTGATCGCAAAAGTGAAGATATCTGAATCAAATTCAACAAAAACATTGAAAACTCTAGCACTTACTCTGGTACTCAAAATAACAAAAATTCGTCAAAGGACACGCCTATAGTATGACATTAACTGAAAACATTTCTGCTCGCCAGGTGTTTACTTTACTCATTTCGTTATTACTCATAAAGTACAGAATTTCTGCAGCACTATTTTCTTTTTAAAACATTATTCCATAAAAACGGACAAAATCTGCCACGCCTACTTAATATTACAGGCTATCGAAACTTAGTGTTTCTGACTTTTTTTTTTAAATAAAAGTGATAAGTATAAAAGCTTTGGTTACAGCCGAATATAATTTTATTACTTCTTCTCGGTGCATACGTCTTAAATCTTTAAATTCTTTCTATTCTGTGAAGGGGCATAAAAGCGATTTTGTTATAGTAAAAGAAGAATTTTATCGAAATTTATTACTTTAACGCATTTCACACGTGTGTGCGAATCCACACGAATAATACATAATTTATGAAAAAATTTTGCATACGACACCTTATCATGTCACGTTGCGATTAATGGGAAAAATTATACAATAAAGTGTAAATTTTAACGGTTCATACTCTCGAAAGTGCGGCTTTGTTAAACGATATTATTTGTTATACTTTCTTGCTCACATACAAGGTAAGCACAATATATGTGCGTACTATAGATAGCTAGATATGCAAGCGTGGAATATTGATAAGGATCTAATAGTCTCTTAATGCAAAATAATTTGCATGCATTAGCATTAATTTATGCCAGAATGCTTTTATCATAATTTTTGTATAAGAAAAAAAAAACCTTCTTTTAAAAATTGTTCTTTTATTTATTTTTATTTTTCACATAACAAGAAAATATAGAGTAAAAACAAACTTCTTTTTTTTTATTACCATAAAGATATAAATTTCATTTCATTTCATTTTTATAGTGTAAAAGCTTATTTAAAATGCGTTAGTGTAGAGAATTGAAATGAATACTTCGAGCAACTTAAATTATGTCATAATTTTTGTTAGACTAATCTATGAATACACTTTTCATATGTGCTCAGTAAAGAGCCTTTGGTTGGCTTGGAATCCGGAACTACATAAAACATAAAACATAATAATAATCGTTAATACTTTGAATAGTTGCAGGACAAGTCGACCCCGGTCGAACGAAACCTTTTGATATGGACTATATGAATGACTCTAGGAAATATATTCACGAATGATTCTATAATCGATCTAGGAATTGTATACACGAAGTCTTAGTTTAGTTTAGTTGCGTAGCAATTTGAAGAGTGTTTCAAGGTGATTCATTGCTATCGACGCATTCCGGTTTGAAGGAATCGAGATAAATGTATATTTGAATTTTTAAATTAATGTTAATATTAAGCTTATATTAAGCTTATATTAAGCTTAGGCTGTTTTAAAATTTAAATTTTTTTCCGAACGAGTATGGCTGCGAATAAGATGATTAACTCTCGATAAAGCTTGTTTTGTCGATAAACCTGAGCGAGCCAGAATGTTCTTTGAAATTAATTAATCTATTGTACAAATCCTCAATCATATTATCTTTTTTTTTAGCATAAATGTTTTTAACATAAATTTTTTTTAACATAAATTTTCTTGACATACATTTTTTTAACATCAATTTGTTTAACATAAATTTTTTACATATATTTGTTTAACATAAATTTTTTAGCATACATTTTTTTATAATTTAATTTTCTTAACTTAAATTTTCTTAACTTAAATTTTTTTAACATAATTTTTTTAACACAAATTTTTTTAAGTAATTTGTGTAACATAACTTTTTTAACTACATTTTTTCAACATAAATTTGTTTCACCTAAATTTCTTTAACATAAATTTTTTAACATAAATTTTTTTTACCATAAATTTTCTTAACTAAGTTTTTTTAACATCAATTTTTTTAAGTAATTTGTTTAACATAAATTTTTTTAATAAATTTCGTTAACATAAATCTGTGAACGTAAATTTTTTCAACTTCAATTTTTTTATCTTAAATTCTTTTAACATAACTTTTTTTCAAACGTAACTA
Source organism: Glossina brevipalpis (assembly GCA_000671755.1). Classification (NCBI taxonomy): domain Eukaryota; kingdom Metazoa; phylum Arthropoda; class Insecta; order Diptera; family Glossinidae; genus Glossina; species Glossina brevipalpis. The sequence goes on from KK351213.1 coordinate 358,487, forward strand.
AAGTTGAAAAAATTTTTCATGAGAATATTAACAAGGTGTTGATAAATTTCATATCAATTTGTAATAAAAGAAGAGTTGGCGTCAAAATTTGCTTTTAGTATGTAGTACTAAAAATATATATATAAAAATTTTATTACTGGACAGAACGCAAAATATCAGAGGCTGGCCTGCAGTTCATACGCATAGTATATATCATAAATATAGAATAAAAAATAAAAAAATGTTTATTACAATTCAACATTCAAATTGAAATGATGATGACTTTCGACGATTTATATATAAACATAATCATCAGATTACCTTTAGAAAAACTCACTTAACACATGATAATGGGGGGGGAGGGGGTGTGGGGGAGTTACTTTGTCTTTTATATCTCCCAATATCAGGCACAATGACTCCATCAAACCAAACACATACTGTTAAGTACTTTGTATACGGAGTCCAAAGGATTCATTTAATAGCTCTACTACTTCTTTATCTCATGATGCATTTATATGGGATTCGTATATATTTTATATGTATTGCGTTGCATAGTTCCAAATAAATGCATATTTTTCCATCTGCCATTACTGAATCAACGCCCTTTCGACATATTGCCTTCATAGGACAGTGATGACCGAAACTAGTTCAAGGGAATTTCCATGTGTTTTAGATTTTTCGTTCGTTTGAATTCTGTTTAGGTGTATGAATGAGTTGGAATTAATATCGTTTATTATGAATAGATTTGCGCTAAAAGGCGTCCGAAATTGGCAAAAAAATAAAACTATTCAAGGCATACATCGAATGGAATCAAGAAAATAGAGGACAGAAAATATAGACATCATGCGGTAGAAGCTACTTCAGAAAGTACTTTAAACCAATTAAAGATAAGATATAAAAAACTTGAAATAAGAAGTAGTCGATCATCCAACTGGACGAAAAGTTATTGGACGGCCATAGGTATGTTTTCCGCGCTAAAGAAAATCGCAAAAATATATATTACGCGTAGTGGCGAAAGGGTGCTACTAACGGGAAGGAAAAGATTTCGATGCAACTTATTCATCCGGTGTAAGATCAACAACGCCTTATCAAATCAAATGAATTTAGAATTTCACCAAATGGATGGAGTAACTGCATATCTCAACGGCGAATTCGACAAGGAGGAATACCTGGACATTTCAAAACATTTAATTCTCATTTTAAGAAAGATACTAGCAAACGATACGATAGGTTCCAGTAAAAGGAAATCCCAATAAGACAAAACTTTGTCAGAAAAATGGTTACAGGGCCCAATATCTTTATATGGGTTACGTCAATCAAAACTGCGATGACATCAAAAATTAGCATTAAAATTGAGAAAAATTGAACTTGGCGATTTGCATTAGAAATGATGGACCTATTTTAAAATAACGTTTCTGCTTCAAAATAAGAAATTTAAAGTGTCGAAGCTAACCCTCTCTCTGTTTTATAATACTTTGGTTACAATAACTGTTCTAGATCGTATATTCTTAGCTTTTAATATTAAAACTTTTTCTAATTTGTAAAATTTATTTAATTCATAACAAAACTTCCATTCTCACAGGAAGTAGTAAAGCAATTGCGCTACTTATACCGACAAAGTACATATGATTTATGAAACCTTCTACTCAACCTCGATGACATTTCTTATGTGCTTTTATAAATATAACACAGCAATCTATATAAAAAATCTTAGCTGTAAAAAGCAACACGGAAAATATTGATGTAGAATATCACGTAAAAAATCATAAATTCAAACTGACTCTTGCGTTCTGTAAACAAAGAAACTTTTTTTTTGTATAAATCGTTTGCTATTTTTAATTTTTTGTATGGCTACGGTTCGGTGCGCCTTTTTTAACATCGTTATTGGATCCACTCGCACCGTCGTCTAACATGTTCGCCAATGAATTTCGCATCACAGTCGTTAAATTGGTACTCTCATCACGGCTTGAATTATTGTTGCTATTGCTGCTATCAATAGTATCCATTGACTTCTCGACAGATTCGGTTGATGGTTCGTCATCATAATCATCTGAGTTGGAAGTTACTATAACGTCCGTAAAAGATTCGATTATTTCATTATTAATCTTGTCATTGGTGCTGCCTTGATTATCTGCTTGCATATCGTAATGTTTTAAGTCATCATCCTGATTGATGTATATCATCTGACGCATTCCCGCTAAAAATTTATCCTGCAACCCTTTTACACGTTCTGCAGCACGAGTCAGCGAAGACGAGAAACGAACGTAGAGTTCTTTAATGTCTGAAACATTTCCAGGACACTTGTAGTCATCGTAGGAAACTAGACTTTGAATTTTATCACCAAAATATTTACAAAATTCCATTGTTTCGTGGATGTCCTTTTGTAATTGGGATCGTACGGAGATATCATTGAACTCAATCGTATGCCGTGACTGTGCAGTTGGCGCCTGGCTGTTAGGAATATTGCGGTATGGCTTGCTGCTGTTATAAGGCACTAAATGAGACGAATGTCGAACTTGTGGCCAATTTTGCGATGTCGGCCATCTTCGTTGATAGTCCTCTCGGGCAGTCCGCACTGACTGTATGGAATGCTGGGAAATTTCATATGGTTGCTGCATTTGCTGTTGTCGGCACGAAAAGGTGGCAGGAGCAACAGTCAGATCTAACGGCTTGATGGATAAAATTTTAGGAGAAGAAGCCACTGGCGGGGGCAATATTAACGTAGGTAACCGTTTAGCCACAGATTTGCGAGTGTTCGGCTTAAATGTGTTTTCCTTATCGACAGTACAAGCTAACTCATCATCGTTTCTAAAACGTTTAGCCACGCTCTGGGGTAAAGTCGTACCTGTACTTCTTTTCATAGTCGAACCGCTGTTAATTGTGCTAGCATCAGAGGTTTCGCTCATCTTTGGCTTCATTGGAGTAACATTTAATTTCCACGTCAACACTTTTAAAAATCACACGACTGAATGAAAAATAAAATGTTTTGAAAAAATAAAATGAAATTTTATGTGACAGTAAAAGAAAAGACAGAAAGTCTTTTTAAAAACACTGCGCTGTTTCTGTTTTTTAAAGTGAATTTAAAGGAAGTGTTTTTATATTTCATATTTTTAATGTTAAGTTTGCGACGTACGGGCAAATAATGAACTTTTGAATTTTTTGACGTTCCTTGATAAAATTACAAAATATGTTTTGTAGAACTGGAAGATTTCTCTTATATTATAATAATGAAATTCATTTTAATGACATTTTCGTAAAGTTGATCTAAAACAATGGATTCTGCTTATTTTTCCTAATGTATATATAATAGCATGGGATTTGAATTCAGTCGTGCAAGATGCCTCGTGGAACATATTCGAAAGAATGATTGGTGTATTCCATATAAAAAAAGTGCTGGTCTTTTCCCGCATTCTATAGAGAATTAACGCAATCTTTGCAAAAGTTGCGAGAAATTAGTTAAGAATCAAATAGTTTTGGATAAAGGTAGACATTATGTAATGAATCAATGGCCTTTGTTTTTGCCGTGCCGTTGTTTTTGCCGTTCTGTCGTTGTTGTTGGACCGTCATTTTTGCCGTTCCGTTGGTTTTTACGGTGCCGTTGTTGTCAATTTAAAGGAGCAAAATTATAGGTCTCTCTTAGCTTCTCCTCGGTCGTTGAAAAGTGTACAAAGTTTTCACATTACTTTTTAATGTTTCGAATTTTCTCCAAATTGGAACAATAGCGCTTTGAAATCAGATGTTCAACACAAGAGCGAATTGTTCTTTCCCCTGTATTAGAAGATAGTCTTCGCTCTATAGAGCATGGATGTTCAATAACATCAACTTCAGGAGAGATCATAAATTACGTTGTAGGAAAACAGGGTCGTTATTATAAAACATATAAAGATTATTTATCTCTTACTTCCACACCTTCAAAATCAGAAAATAAATGGTTGAGTGACGAGATTATTAGGTATATTTTAGGTTATCTTTTGGAAAACAATGAAGAAATCGACTATTTCGCTGCTCACGTTGGTTACAGTTGCATAACTAACAACGTTTCAATTAACTTCGAAAGTCCTCTGTAAAGTTGAATGGTAATAACTGTTAATGTTTATATTTTCTATTTTTGTTTAGTTTTCGTAAGTATTTTGTTTATTTTTCTATGCCGCTTTATTATCAATTGCCTTAGCAAAGACACGTACCAAATGTGAAGTTAGCCCCTATTTTAGCAAAGAGAAAAAAGTGGACCAGACAAGTGGGGGCTAACATCACACCAGTCAAAAACTTTCTATATGATGTGTTTCATAGTTAGCTATGACTGACAAAAAATTTTTGCCCAGAGGTCATAAACCCCTCAGGTCTTTTTATTAAAAAAAAATTTTGTTCGAAACAGAGCTTTTACTTTTAAATGCAGTTAGTAGTAGTAGGCTAATAAGGCAAGGCAAGTAGTATAAATGTTTCAGGGAAAGTTTAATTTTCATATATTTCTTAGGTGAATTTCTCTATACATTGTTTTGCTTTTGTTTTACATTGAACTTTCCTTTTGTTAAGAAGTTCGCGTTGTACTATCGGGGCAAAACAATTTCAACACATGAACATCACAAATTTGTTAGCGGAAAAAAATGAGTAAAAATGTTTTATGTTAAAATGATGTGATGATAAATAAGACATTAAAAAATGCGGTTCTGGATACGTACAACTATAACGATGTGTATTGCATTTAAGAGCAAAATAAATAAAACTACAAACATATTCACGTTAAATAAAAAATTTTATAAACTTTCATTGCAAAAGTTTTCCATTCAAACAATTTCTCTGGGAAAAATGCATTAAAAAACTTAAAGTTTTTCACCTTTTTTTTTATAAGCAAAATGAAATTCAGTGATTCACAAATATTGTAATTCTCTCGTTGGAATTGCAGCGAATTAGATAGTTTTTCTTTGAAAAACTCACTCTATGAGTTATATTATCTTTTTTGTTGGGATTTTATTAATATTAAGAATTAAAACTATATAATTATGAGTTTGAAAAAATGAAAAATATGTTAAAATATATGAAAAATTTTATACAAAAATGAATTAAAATTAAATACGAAAACAAGAATTACAACATTAAAAGAAAAATATTAAGAAAGCATTTCATTGCCACAGCTGCCCTTCAATAATTTCTAAAATCATTTTTTTTCGGAAATATTCCATATTATCTTGAGAAAAATTGATTTTCTTGTCTCTCGTTATGTATTCAGCAAACATACAACTGAACACACCACAATCAAAGTCATTTTTTTGTTGCGGTACATCCGCTACCGACTCAATAATAAATTGACTCGTTTCGAACTGTTTCTTTCGCTTATCCATTGATTCATAATTAAGATATTGCTTAAGGACATTTAGTATGCGTTTGTTTGGAGAACCCATTGAGTCATAGTGCTTTATCGTCCGATTTTTGAAATGAATAATGGCCATACTCCAATGGACGTTACTCAAGTTAACTGGAATTAGTAAAATATCTTTAGTAAAAATGTCCATATTTTGCGTCCATTGCTTAATGCCATCGTAACCAATTTGCAAAAGACGCGTTACAAAATATGTATTCATAGCATATACAGAAGGCAGGCGATTAAGTTTGCTTTCCTTTTCACTGCGTTCGATAAGAAGGTTCATATAGAAATTTATAATTTGATCGTTGAGCCATTCACAACCACATAAGGTGCGTAAGTCTTGTCTGGTTATATTCAGATTAAATTTTGATATTAAAATTTCATCCGGTGATCCAAATTTAATAGCATTAAGGCGATCACGATGCTCTTTTGTAAATTCTATAAACACTTCTTTCGAATTATTTTCTTCGAAATTTTCGATATCGGCATTATACGCAATTTCAATTTTATGCAAACGATCTTCTATTTCGTCATTAGCACTACGTCGTTGATTAATTAATTGTTCAGACATTACATCATTTTGATGAATTTCTCGAACAAAGCTCCTTCGCAATTTTGGCCAAAAATTTTCAGTCGAATTATTCTCTAATGAAAAATTGAACCGATCTCTCGAAATGTTATCAGCAGGCGAACGTAGAGAGTTTGCGGAATTGCCACGTGGTTTCATATTAATTAAATCTTCATCATCAGAGAACTCAATGTCGGCATAAATAGTGTTTTTAACACGACGCTGAACGATTTCTGGTGCAGAAAAGAGAAAAGTTTTCTGATGACTACACATCTCGGCCGAACAATCTTCACATTTTCTTTTACGTCTATTTTCCTGCTTAGATGCTTGATGATTAGAAGTGCTGTTGAAACCGAGGATATTTCGAAATTTATTAGCAAACCATTCAAAAACCATATCGTTTAGTCTCCAGCTTTTCTAAAAAAACGTGCCCAATTTTCTTCGGTATATCTTAGATTGAGAATTTCTGCCTTTTCCGTGATGTACCCAAATTAAACCTGTAAACATGTAAGTTAATTAGAGAATAAGATAATATATGGTGTTCAGAACGTATAATATTGAAATATAAACCGTCCATTTTAGATATTTTATAGACGGAAATAATTTCCAGCCTGTGCACTTCTGATTACTTTCTTGTATCTGCCGCGCAGTACCGATAGCCCCCTTGAAGAATTCAAAAACGTTTTTCAGTTTTTTTTTTCAAACTATCGTTCTTTTGATCAGAGAAATCAAAAACTAATATAAATTTGCAAATGTCAGAGGAAACATATGCACAAATAAAAAGGGGAAAACTAGGAATTAGAGAAAACTAAACCTTTTTCACTTTCAAGTACTCTTTAAGAAAATAATGTAAATTGTACTGGAAATCCGCTATACTTCTACTTATAGATTAAAATACCTTTTTTTCACTCTTATTTCTTGGGAAAAATTGTTCCGAATTCTTTAAAATCACCATCACTATAATCGTAACTAATTTTTATATTCTTACGTTTATTTTTTTTTTTTCTTTGCTTACGCATCTTGAAATTTTTTCCTTGCTTTAGCTATTTTTTTTTATTATTTTAGATAACTTTATAAATTCGAACCATATATTATTAAATGTATGCGCCTTTTACAAAATTTTGAAAACAAAAAATTTTTTCTTAAAAAGCAAATTGACAAGAAAGTGATTGAAAATTTAAATTTTGAAAAACTAAAAAAAGTTTTCAAAGAGTACATTTCATAAAACAAACAAAAACAAAGTAGAATCCTCATAATAACTACAAACGAAATATCAAATGAAGTTAGGGTTTAAAAAAGCACCTCATGCGTCTATATGCCAGGTGGGCTGAAAAGGTCATACGCTGACACATAGGTGGCGTTACTAGTATTAAATTCATATGTGTTTTCATTAGCGCTAACCTTCAAGACTTGGCTTGACAAATATTATTCAGAATTTGTACCAGGAAAATCAACCGTAGTGAAGTGGTTTGCTAAATTTAAACGGAGCGAAATGATCACCGAGGACGATGCACGCAGTGGACGCCTCAAAGAAGCTGTCACCGACGAAAACATCAAAAAAGTCCACAAAATAATTTGGGATAACCGCAAAGTGAAGTTGATTGAGTTAGCTGAGACCGTAAAGATATCAAACGAACGTGTTGGACACATCGTGAAAGAATATTTGAATATGCGAAAGATCAATTCAAAGTGGCTGCCGCAGCGAGCTCACAATCGACCAAAACCAGTAACGAATTGATGATTCTAAGCAGTGTTTGGAGCTGAAATAAACCCGAATTTTTTCATCGATATGTGACAATGGATAAATCATGGCTGTATTATTTCACATCGGAGTCCAATCAACAGTCAGCCAAGTGGATTGCAAGTGGTAAATCTACTCCAAAGTGTTGCTTCACTAATAATAGTGCAACAACTGTCAAATTTATACACGTGTCTGTTCAAGCTTAGGGCTAACCAAAAATCATGTGAATTTAGTACCAGTAGCGCCATGTATGTGTCAGCCTACGAACTCTCTCTCTCTCTCTCTCTCTCTCTCTCTCTCTCTCTCTCTCTCTCTCTCTCTTTGTCATTTGGTCATTTGGTTTCCATTTTCATTCTGAGCTTCAACAACATTTTTCCCGAAATAGATTTTATTGCTTATTGGGTTGTTTGGAAAAACATTTCCTTTTCGTTTTCATTCTGGGCTTCAAGTACAAATTTTGCTTAAGTAAATTTTATTATTTATTGGATTGTTCGGAAAGTCATTTCGGTTTTTTTTTACGTTCTAAGCTTAAAGCAATTTTCCATAAGTACATTGTTTTGTTTATTGCGTTGTTAATTGCATTTTTTTCGCAGCCAACTTCACACTTTTGCAATACGATCATTATATGCCTTGACAGCTGATATACGAAGGCTTGCTTATGAAAAAGTTCGATTCATTTTACGCAGCAGTTATTGGTTGGTTCCCTACCAAACATGGAAGTTGGAACTTTTTTTTTTACTCTCGAAAAAAGTACAAATGTTGTTCAAGAAATTACCCGATATGTTTGAAGAAGTTGTACTGACAGAACCCCAGTGTCGAAAATGATTCGAAAATTTTGACGTTGAATATGCACCATATTCTGAAAGTCCAGTTGAGGCGAATGACGATAAAGTAAAGTCATTAATTGATGAGGAGGACTGTTAAGTCCGCTTAAAGATTAAATTTATCGAATTACAATATAAGAGAATTGGCTACCATTGCGACTACAAAAATCGTAATGACTTTCCGAACAATCTGTCAATCTGTTTATGTAGACATAAAATAAAAAACCAAATTCTAAAGCAAGTGTTGGTTACTATTCTTAAGTCACAAGAAATACTTTACGAAATTTGCACTAACTAGATAATCCAGTTTTAATTGAGAAGATGACACAAACGAACCAACATAAGTAAATATTGATCTTATCAAAATAGGAAAAATGTGAAAATTGAGAAAATGAAAATTGAGGAAATGAAAATGTTAGCTATAAAGTGTTGATTTTCTTTTTATTGTAAAGTTTTTATTTGTAAAATGTAATTAAAACTTTTATTCGTAACTCACATAAATTCAATTTAGTCGTTCAGTCGTGTCGTTCAGTCGTGTCGTTCTATGGTCTACTGTTGATGTTGATGTTGCTCTTGTAACAAAGTAAATACGAACATATAATGTGTGTTGTTTAACTTGAAAAAAAAACTTTTGTCTTTTGTCAAAAAACTAAAAGTTCAATTGTATTCTGTGTGTGTGTGTGTGTGCATTTATTATTTACGTTGTCATCAAATTGATGACAAATGACGAATATTGCGATAAGCAATCATTTCATCCATTTATGCATATGTTTCACATTAAACATTTTTTTGTTTGTGTGAAAATCTGTATCTCATATCTATATTATGTAGATTAATTTATTCATAGACTCATTGGAAGGGAACGGAATGAGTATTTAATAATTCGGATTAAGTGAGGGATATACTAGCTTGTAATCACGAAAGTATGGGACATTTTCACGAATTTGTTTACGAAATAACAATTATTGTATTGGAAAATATTTAAAATTTAATATACGAGGTCAGTTCGACAAAGAGAAGGTGACTTTTCAAATTTTGGGGGCTACACACATTCGATTTTCGAATTACTTTGGCGAATTTAATTTGACCAAAAAAAAACAAGAATATTTATAAAAACGGTACAAGCTTTTCACAAAAACCAGAGAAAATGTTCACAACGACATGCCAGCGGCGGACGCCCAAGCACGTCATCGGTCCACGAAAACCTTAAGCGAACAGCAGTGAAAAAAGTTGTTAAGGAGAATCGTCGAATTACTCTTAGAGAAGTTGCTGAGGATGTCGACATATCAATTGCCTTTGGTTCATGAAATAAAATTTCTTCGTATGTTATGGGTATAGAACGTGAGGTAACGTAGTTTTTTCCAAAATTTGCAAAGTTACGTCATTGCTTGTTCGTGAAATCTTGGCCAAAAAACAATACCGTAACCATAACAGCATTCACCGGACTTGTCCCTACGCGACTTGTTCCTTTTCACAAAATTGAATGGACCCATGAAATGAAATGAAGAAATTTTTGCCACGATTAGGGTGGTAAAGGCCGCATCGAAAAAACGACACGGTAATCATGAGTCAGTCACCATATTCACGGGACTTGGCCTTCCGTGACTTGTTTCTGTTCCCAAAACTGAAAATACCTATGAAAGAAAGAAATTTTTGCCACGACTAGGACGGTAAAGGCTGCAACGCGAAAACGATACCGTAGTTACAACTCAGTCACCATATTCATGGGACTTAAGGGGATTGGGAAGGTTATCTGAATTTTAGTATGCGCATCGGTCGGTTATCTTGAAAAAGGACAAGGTATTAATAATATATAGAAACTAGTAATAGTATATGGCAGCATATAATCGTATGCAGAGGTATATAACAGTACATAACATTAGATAACAGTACGTGGCAGCAGTATATGACAATAGATGACAATATTCAACAGTATATAACAGTATGTGACAGTATATGATAGTATATAACAGTATATGGCAGTATATAACAATATATAACAGAATATAAGAGTCTTTAGTAGCACGCAACAATGTATAGCAGTGTGTAACGCCAAACCAATGTCACAATTCGACCACAAACAATAGCAAAATGGCACAAAAAAACATTGTAATCCTACGAACTTACGGGCAGGCTTGTTTGTTTTGCGTATGTGACCATCTTCACATTCCACGTAAAAAGCAACTCTGATTATTACTAGTGTAGACAGTATTTGAGTAGCATTATATGCGAAGTGAACATATAGTCAGTTGTTGTTGTTCGGCATACTGGAACGTGTGCAGTTGGCGCCACAGGACTAACAACGATTTATGTTCACAAATTAAATATAAATAATAAATATTATATACAATGTTTCTCTTACTTTTAATTGTTCGTTAATGATATGAATGAATAAATAAAACTTGATTTTGAACTTTCGTAATTTTATGATATAATATACATATACAGATACATATATACATATAACATATTTTATGCTTTAAGTGATATTTTATACGATTCTACAGTTCGCCATAAGCAAACACACAAACTGAAAATCATATTTTTATGCTGTGCCCCTATGGGTTGACATGTAGACATCGCATGGGTTATACTCTTATTTAATGTAGAGAAGAAATCATTTCATATGAATACAAAAATATCATGACTACATACTCTGTTATATATGTTAACCATCAGACTAAAATCATGCCATAGTCGCTTGTTTATTTTATTCATATGAATAACAGTAGCACTGCTGATAAAGACTACATACACAAAATGGAAAACCTATTTGCTCATATGTCCTTAGAAGGTAATGCTGTTATTCATTATTACTACTCTATATATACCAGAATAAGTGAAGCATATAAAGAAATAACCAAAAAGGATAATTAACATTTGTGCTATTTACTGCTAACTTTTCTTTTTTTTAACCGCAACTACAAAATGTGGGAATAGTGCTGCATAACAACCTCAACGAAGGAGAACAACAGATGCCAAAAAAAAAAGAGAAAAAAAACAGAACAAAAACCACCACAACTACATATTTCATTTACCTTAATCAGAGAATATCCATTGTGGGGTAATGGAAAACAAGAAAGAAGTTGTATTTTGAGGAAGTTGAATTTTTTAATAACCACGGGTATTTTTACCTGTAGTGTAAAAAGTATGCGGATAATGAAAAAAAATAAAGTTTTTCATGAAAGTTTATTTTCTTATGCTTCATAGCATTCTCAATCTTACCGTTTGCGGTGCAATGCAGTACTTAATCAGTCGTAGTCTTTTCAAGTTTTCCGCGAACTGATTGAATTACAACGAATTTGATTTTATCAAACCGCCTTTGCCGAAGTTGTTCTCTTAGCTTGAAAGAGAAGAAAATTTGATCATTATACTAGGTGAGGAAGAAAGCTTGTTCGATCACGTTGTTGAAGCAAAAGATGTACCTTTTTGGATTAAGTGTGGCTTATAAGCAGATTTGAATGATTTCCTCAACTAATGACCCAAACGCAGAACTCGAACAGTTCCTTGATTTTCTCACTTGACTGGACGGCAATAGGACGAGAGCGGAATGGATGTGATTATATCTTATGTAGTCTTTGACGCGTACATCTAAGCGTTCTAAGAGGGAGAAAATTTCGTCCGTTCGATTGCAAAAAAAAAGTCATAAGTATTAGTCAATGTTTCCCATCATACACTACTCGAGGGCGACAAATTAATGCTTCTATACATAATCCAAGGTATCGCTGGTGCACTCCCATATTTGTGGAGAATATAAATGTGCATTGAAAGAATTCGCGTCATACATGGTAATGAATATTTTCATTTGCATCCTTCAGATGTTTGTTTACTTTCAATTCAATCTAGAAGTCTTTACTCTTGTTCACTTACTAAATATGTCTCCCAAAATCACATCAAATTCTTCAATCTAAGCTGAATATAATTCTCTTTTTATATCCTACACCTCTTGTAGTAGAGGTACACTAAGTTTGTTCAAATGTACGTAACGTCAAACTTTTATTAAGTGAATCGATTTAAATCATTTCCTGAATCCTTGCAAGTATGTCTGTCTTTGGTTTGTCTGTCAGTGGTCGGTCTATATATGAGCTCGTAATCAAACTGCATGTGATAATTTTCGAAATATTTTAAGGACGAAATTTATAACAAATACGTTATAAACTCATTTCGTAAAGAAAATTTTCCATTTGTAATATTTTCCGACCAAAATTTGTTATATAATTATAAAATATAATTTTTCAATATATTAAATGAATCTAGAAAATTTGGATGGAATCTTTTGAACACCCTCTTCCATATACTTTAAATGTTTGTACAAACAAAAAAGCTTTGTATGGCAATAACGTCTAATTTGTAGTATTAAAACATTGCGGAAGTCTTTATCAGTAATTCTACCGGTAAAAGTCTTAAAGTAATGGAAATGCCCAGTATAAATAAGGGTTGAATTCAATGATTTGGATTCTCCTCTACTTAAAACAACAATTTTCCATTCAGTTTTATGGAATTATACGGTATATACAGCCGTTAATCACAGAAAGCTCAAAATTGCATTTTCTACATGCATTGTCGACATTCATTTACAATATTCATTATTTGAAGAAATCTGTTGACGAAGCCCCTAAAAACGTTTAGAAGTTTATGGTGATTCTGCTCTGTCATATCCCAAGTTCGGTTTGGGTTTCAATGGTTTAAAATGGTCATTTCGGCGTCAAGGACAAAGTACTGTCTGGAGGACCAAAAAATTTCGAAAACGACGGAAACTCAGTACAAACACTCAGAGAACATCCGAACAGCCTAGAAATTGATTAATTAAATGTTTCTGCACTTTTATATGCAATTTGGATGGAAAATCATTCCCACACGAATTGAATGCAGACATCATTTGGCCCTTTTTTTTGGAAAAGTGGCCAACGATGTATTGTTACACCTCGAATGGGAAATTCTGCCACACCCAGCCCAGTACTCACCAAATATAGCGCCTTGTGATTACCATTTGTTCAGATCGATGCAGCATAGCTTGGCTGGGATGCGGTTCCACAAAGTTGAAGAAATGCAAAAATGGGTCGATTCAAGGTTAACCTCAAAGGATCCTGAGTTCTTCGCACACGGTATCGCCACATTGCCAAGAATATGGGAAAAATTTGTAGAAAATTATAAAAATTATTTCGACTAATGTATATTTTACCAATTTTTCTCAATAACTGACTTTTTCAAATAAAAAAATGATCAAAATTTTTGCAAAATCCTAATATTTTTCGATGAAACTTGATTCAAAAGAATCATCTGATATAGGATCTTACTGTACACACAGGTAAATATATTTTTTAGTATACTTCCCCTATAAAGGTTCTCGTACAAAGCAGGGCTTTTTATACCAACAATAAATAGGTTTTGGTGTTTCATTATGGACGTGTGTATAATAGACGAACAAATATCTCAGCACAACTACTGTACAGTAACTTAAGAGTTAACCTTCTTAACCTGGTTTTATTTATATTTCACGAACGTGTCAAAGGAAGTACTGTACTGCAGTTTCAGTATAAAATCAGTTGGTAATTTTCTGCTTTACTTTTCGTCCTTTTGGTTTTGGTACCAAAAAAATTGTTTTTTTTTGTCTTTTAAAGTATTTGCAACCCCATGTCAGCGCAGTGTGCGTTTGTTTATAAAACGATAAACTTATATATGAAATATTTTAAATATTTTTGCATGCAGGATATGCGTACATTTGCTAAGAGAAAGTTTCATAAATTAATTTTTGTTGTTTTGAAAAAAAAAAAAAAAAAAAAAAAAAATAATAAATACGTCAAAAAAAAATAAATAAAACACTGCACTCTTGACAAAGGCGGCTGTACTC
>KK351214.1:16444-35762 GCA_000671755.1 Glossina brevipalpis
TCAAAATTTTTCTTTTTTGGTTTTTGTTATTAAAAGTTAGTGAAATAAGCTATAAAAAATTAATACTGAACTTTTCTCAAATTATATTTTGGGTATAAAAAATCGCACAAAGAAAAAAAATGTTGTGGTGTACGAGTTTGGCTTTTACCCACTGTATGTATGTGCAATGCAATATTTATAATTTCCCCGAATCAAAACTTCAAAGATGTTTTAAAATCAAAAGCAAACCATTTCAAATCACTTAAGACAAAATAATAATAATAATAACAATATTGCACTGAGAAGTGAAATTAATAATAAATTTTTATATTAAACATGTAAGCAATAGTTGTCAAGTTCAAGTTGTAAAAACTCCCAAAACTAGGCAATCAATTGGCTTTTTCTTTCAGTTTCGCAGTATTGTGCACAAAATTGTAATCGGCTTTTAACCGAAACCAATTTCTAAAAATATTGAATAATTAACTACATATCGAAAAATGAAGTTATTTTCGTTGCACATTAAGTTTATTAAAAAGAATCACATAATGATTTATTAGATGTCATCACTTTACATGCTGTGATGCAAGTCTGAAATCCGACAGAGTAATGAAAATTCTTTCTGGTTACAAACTACATACACTAATTGTAGACGCTTTGCAAATATATGTTACTTCATTGTAAGTATATACTTTAAAAACCTTTCAAAGTAAACAGTTTGCTGCTGTGATTGCTTTATAACTTGTTAATGGTCGCTGCTCAGCTAATATAATAATATATTATTATTATTATTAAAATAAAAAAAACAAGTATCATAACAAAGATACAAAAAATATTGTCTTTCATTTACTTTTCTGTTGTGTTTGTTTACCAAGTGTGATTACATCCATTTTTTTCTTTTCTTTTCTTTAAGGATATTACTCGAATATTCTGATAAGAAGTGAATCAGTAGTCATATATAAATAAATTCCTTTCACTTCTTTTGTTTTAAATTATAATTCTTTCAAACTTCTTCTGTACTCGATGTTAGCGTTGGAAGGTGTTCCTCAGTGTGTGCCTCAGTATTATCCTTTTCTTTATATGACTATTAAAATTTGAAGAGAGAATAATTTATGAGTTGTGTCCTTAAAATGCTTTTCTATAAATTTTACTATATAACTTAACTTTAAGAGGAATTAGATAGGGTTCGAGTGGAAATGAATTATTAAAAGTAACTCATTTTTAAAAAAACATGGTCAAGAGTGTGTTGAACAATGTGAGTAATGGCTTACAAGTATGGTAAGTAATCAAATAATATGAAGTTATAGTGGAAATATATTACAATTTTTACGTTAATAAAAAACGAACTTCCACTCTCTGCCTTGTTATTCATATTTATTAAGTGCACGTTTAACTTTTTTTTATTTCATTGATAAATTTATTTATAACTATGAAGACTACATGACAAAGCAATACAACAAATATCATAGACACCCCCAAATCGGAGAAAGGTAGTTTCCATTTTGTAATTATCAGATTTCTGAAACGATTTTCTTGCATTCATCACTGATCTATTTGAGTATAAGAGAGGTTCGTGATCCATTAGATACTAAAAGATGGTATAAATCATGTACATTTTTAACAAGCTGATGAGTTTTGAAGGAATTGAAAGGAAATATTTTGATAACTGGAGGCCGCAAATGAAACCCGATCCACATATTTTAATATACAATAAACTGAAGCTTACTTAAGCTAATGGCGATACATAAAAATATATAAAAAATACGCTCTTATAGGTGATAACTTTGCAACTTTTACGTATTCGTTTGAGACAACAATTAGCACGGGACTTATCTCAAGGCAAATACACATCTTTATCTACATTGCATAACGAATTTTATTATTTTGAAAGAAGAGCTAAGTAATTCCCAGAATTTATAACAGTTATGAGAGAGACAAATATTTATAAATTCTTTAATAGATATTATTTTGATTTACAAATGGTTTGGCGAAGTTGGCATAGCCTTAAATAAATATATATTCTTTAAGACTATGCCAATTTCTCCAATATATGTATAGAGCCCACACACCAACTTATGACATGAAAAAAGGGCAATAAATTTGATATATTTTTTAGGTTTTCAAACGTTCTTGGCATTTGCTTTCACATGCACACTTAAACTCAACCCACCAAACGCGTGACGCATGACATCATTGTCTCGCTATTATTAAAAAGAATGAAAGCAAGAAAAGAGAAAAAGAAATTATAAATTGATTGCAATCGCACACACATGAAAGTATGCAGAGAGCTATGTATAGCATTTATAAAAATCAATTATTATATAAAACTCTCTCTTCGAATTTTTGTTAATTTTTTTTTTTTTTTGTTATTTTCAACTAAATCGTTTAATTTCTATTGATTAATTGTATTTAATATATATGTTTGTGTTCAAATACTGCCTGACATTATGCATGTTATACTATATGGCTTCTTTCTATCAAGCTTCTGTTAAATATTTAACCTCAAATTAACTACGAAAAGCTATTTTTGCAATCTTTTTTCTATCGGTATGTATGTGCAAATATACAACCATTCAAGCATAAATGGTAGAACAATGTTTACATAGAGAGTAAACATGCATACCTTTTTATACCAGTACCAGCACAAGATCAGCGGTAGTGACTTGTGTTACTGTAATGCTAGTAACCTCAATTAAAGGACAGAGAAAAAGCACATACGTTACTTTGACGAAGTACTCACGCATTTGTCTTTCGCACAGATTCTGCAACTACTATCACTCGTGTTTCTCTACCATATATAACTTTACATTTATAAACCTCTTGAAGAAATTCATCATTCAACATTCGCATAAACGCAACGACCTCAATTTAAGCCCATAACTGCATGAGCTGTTATATGTGATCACAAAAGTCAATTTCTTTTAATAATTTTAAATAAGGTTGGATATATTTTACGTACACAGGCTTAGTATGCGTACAGTGGTGTGAAGAAGAGAGAAAAAAAAGTGGTTTCCACAAATGGCAAGTTTACCAGATTTATCCCTAACGCTATTCAAACTGACTGAAGGAATCGTCGAAAATGACTCAAGAGCCGTACATTTTATGATAAATGCTGGATATAAACTGTGACCTGCCGCTCGGAAAATACTATTTCCAAGCTTTACGCAACAGTACAAGTAATTCAAATGAAGTGTACACTACATCGATTTTTAGAGTTCCCTATGACATCAATTCTTCTAAACGTTTTGTAGCAAACGTAATTTTTTGCTGCTTGATTCGAACGATGGGGCTGCTGTATGAATAATGGATGAACGTTAGTCCAGATAAATCGTTAACCCCAATCGAAGACCACCAGCATATCCGCGTCTACGCCAATTCAGAAATCTGCTGGATGCAGTGTATAGAGAGTTGTTCATAGGAAAATGTCATCAAAAACAACTGATGAAAATGAGCAAAAACTACAGTGCAATTAGCTGAAAGCCATTATATTAAGTGCTTGCGTTAATTTTGGACAGCAACTTCTAAAGGTAAATATGATAAAGTAACGGGAATACAATACGTACTTGTTAAGTTCGATGACTTTGATCTTCCTCTACCTAAAATAACAATATTCCACTTAATATTATTAAATTATTCAGTATACACAGAACGCTCAACGTTGGATTTTGGACATTCATCTGCTGCCGAAGTCCATCAAATATTTTTAAAAGCTTATGGTAATGCTGCTGCATTATGCCACAATTGTAGGTTTAGGTTTTAATGGGTAAAATGTAGTAACTTTGATGCCAATCACAGAGAATGGCCTGGGGGATCAAAAAAGATCTACGACGATGAATTCCAAGACTTACTGGATGAAAAGCCAGCTCAACAAATTTTCGAACAGCTTAGTAGTTGATGAATCAACTGGTACTAGACATTCATGCGTGAACAGAACTGTCCAAAAGGAGAAGAAATGGCTATACGAATTGACTAAAAATGACCTTTCGGACCGCTTCAACATAGTGAATTCATTGATTGCCAGACAAAGATAATATTTTTTTATAGCGTATTGTGACTGGCGGTGAGAACTAGATCTACTACGACAATCCCAAACGCAAAAAATTTTAGGTTAGTCCAGGAGAACTATCCACATTGACACCGAAGCGGCATTTTCATGGCCATAAAGCTTTGCTGTGCATGTGGTGGGATCAGCAGGGCGTAGTGTATTACGGACTGCTAAAACCGAATGAAACTGTTACTCCAGATGTCTGCCTACGTCAATCGAACAAATTGAACGATTTACCTTTCCAAAAAAGAGAAGCAATGACGGTTAACAGATGAAAAGTCATCATCCTGCATGGCAATAAAGCTCGCCCACACGTTGAGGGAGTTGTCAAGAAGACACTGTTGCAGCTCAAATGGGAAGTTCTGCTGCAACCCCACGTACTTAGCAGACAAAGCGCCTTGGAATTATCACTTGTTTGGGTCGATGCAGCATTGTTTGGTTGGCACGTGGTTCCACAAACTTGAAGAAGTGCGCAAATGGGTCGATTCATGGATAACCTCAAAAGATAGTGTTTCCGACACGGTATCGCCACGTTGCCAGAAAAATGGGAAAAAGTTGTAGAATTTTTTATTAATTTTTATTTTGATTAATATATATTCTACTAATTTTTCTCAGTAAAAGGCTTTTTCAAATATAAAAATGACCAAAATTAACTCAAGCAGCTATTATTATGACTTACGAGGATGATGATGTTCACCTTAGATAAAGTTCATCCGGAAAATGTTAGCTGTGCTATTCTACCTACTATATTAAACAGACATTGTCTATTCTGAATAAGATTTGCAATCTTTTCAAGCAGCTCCATCTGTCTTATGACGATACTCAACAAATGTGTTCTTTAGTTTCAAAAGACTAAAAATAATGGCTAGTGTTGGACAAAATATTGAACAAAATATTTTATGCTTATTAGACTTAAGGAACCAGTTGTCATGTTTTCGATTAAAGATAAAAGATGAATTATTTATGAGTTATTGTATGAATTTATTTTATTTTGTTTGTTTTTGTAATAAACCTTCAGTTTTGCTCAAAAATCAATAGCAATTATGTAACAGTCGTAATAGTTTATAAAATTTTGTGGCAGAAATTGTTGGTGCCACAAATGGAATGACAAATTTAGTATGTGATCAATCGCGTGGTGGCAGAAGCTAGAAATTTTGCGCTAAAATCTTCTTTTCAAATCACTGCATGATTATGGGGCACATTACAAACACTCCATGGCTTTTAGAATAAAAAGAAAAAAGTTTCTTTTTTTTTAAATCGCTCTTTTTTTTGTGTTTTCTATAAATACGCGCATATAGGTTTGAAATATTTAAATAACTGTTGTAGCTCCATAATAAGGCATTCTTTACGATAGTAAAGTACATTTCATTTATGCTAGAAATGGGCGTTGAAACAAAGCTTTCATTATTTTGCTTCAACTATGGCTTTCTTTTCCTCTTTTTCATTTTTCTTTTTAATTTCTCCATTTTTCGTCTTTGTCGCGTCAATAAATTGAAAATGTCAGACATTCAGACGTTACTACTGTTAAGTATACGTTTTGTGTTTATGCATCTAATTATAATGGTAAGAATGCTATAAAAGCAACATTATTCAGTAATAAATTCTCAAATATATGTGAAAACGCTATGCTAATATTGCCTGTTTCGTTTAAATATTAAAAGTCTCAAAGTCTGCAAATAATTTTAGGAAAATGTTTTTTCACTTCTAAAAGCTAACGAAAAATAACAGACATAGTACCAGCACCGCCGCCCACTACAGCAACGACTGTAATTTAATAAACTTAAATAAACATATTACAGGGATCTTGAAACGTATCCTATCATAATCTAAAAGCAAATTTTATGATTATCCAACGCGTATCTTTAAGTCTCGAGAAAAGAACCGAACAAAATCCTGTAACGGAATGCAATAAGCGAACCTGTACGTTTTTTATGAGAACTTAACAAAATTTGCAAAAACGAAAAATAATTTATCGTATTTCACTATCCAACGATAGGGGTTTACTCAGTTCTACAGAGTATTCTTTGATCTATTAAAAAACCTGAACGGGTAATAGCAACACGGTCTTTTTTCTTAGTCTTAATCTTCTTAATTATGCGTACGATCACAACAGCTTTTTCATCATCGGTAGAATGGAAGGTAAAGATTAAGATTCCAGGACAATAGATCGCCGCGCGTTTTCTACTCGTCACTGCTTCGTCGTAGTAATAGCCCTGGATGACTGGCTGTAATTAATATTCGTCTAGCATCTTTGGGGCACCCGATGTTTTATTGACTACGTCCCACTAAAATTAAGTAGCTAACCCTCTTACGATAATTTATCATAACTTCGAGACATTTTATAACGGTAGACGATTAAATAACATGGTCACTGATTTGTATGCTCTTTAGACTTCGCTGTCTCACGGCTATATGCACACAAGCTAACAAATATGAAATGATTTTTGGACAGATGTAAAGATTTGATATATATAGCATTCCGTTACGCTATCAAAAAATGTCAAACGCGCATAATGTATATAAAACGTCGCCTCACTGTGTCCAAATTTGTGCCAAATAAGGAGCAGTCGCGAACAGAATATTTGTTTTTCGGTCATTTTGATATCCTGTCGTTGCTGTAGTCACCTGGGTTGATCTAGACGTACCCTGGATGGTCCATCCAGACTGAATAGCCAGACTGAATCATTTTGGCAGCAAGACGATGGTCTGTGTTTAATGGGACCAAAACGAGATGACCCACTATGAACTATTAAAACTTTGTGGAAACTGGGAAAACTTATTATAACTTTCACGATATCAACAACAAGTGAAACAACGCGCAGAGTATGAAAGAAGGCAACGCAAGATATTTACCACCAAACGATGAGAGTATATTCATTTTGTCGACAATGTCCAGAAAAAAGCTTCTGAGACGCCATAAAATATTTATCGTCTTGATCAGCATCAAATTTAGAAACAATTTCAGCATGTCCTTCTGTCCATCAGTCCGCCTGTCCGTCGATGGTAAAAATTATCCTGACCACAAAAATTAAGATATCGGCTTCAAATTTGACAGAGTCATTAAACGTTCTTGTAGGCAGCTTGGCATTAAAAAGTGGTCAATAACAAATCGTTCGAATTGTCCCACTGTGAAGATCGCAATTAATAAAGAAAACTCTTTAAAGTAATAATTATTGAAAATTCACTTCACAAAACAAATCAAGCGTTTCGTTTTATAGCGCTGTATTACCTAGAAAACTAAAGTTCATAAAAACTTCTTAAACCTGTTTTAATCAAAGGTAGAGGACAAAAGCTAACACACGTCATTCATGTATATAAGTAAAGGTCAGAACATTTTATGTATCAATAAATTTTAGAAGAAAGTTATATTCCTATGTATGTCTAAATATAAGCGCAACTGTTCATAAATATGAATATGAATATTTGTATGTAATGCTTAAAATCTTTGCTCGTTACTTTGAATCAATTGCGTACATTATATATGAAATGTCAGAAAATAAATGTATAAAAAGACATAACAATTAATACATATGAAGAGTAAAAAGAAAAAGTCAAAGCTACACTTCAATTACGGTGAGCGTACGAGGGAGTGTAAATAATAATTTCACAAAATTATAATAAATTCATACGCATATTCATCCATCCATCCATCCATACATACATACGTACACACGTACTACGTACATACATACATACATACATACATACATACATGTATGCATGCATACATACAAACATACATAAATACAAATAAAATTTCATAATAACTACAGGATTTGAAAGATATATGTATGTGCCAAATCCTGTAGTTATTATTACATTTTTTTTCACTTGCAGAGGAATTTTGTGCCCTGCACCAGATGTAGTACACGGTGATTATGCCAAATGCCCTATTTGGAAGAAAGTTGTTATAAATGAAAAATATTGCAATTTCAAATATTTCTGAATAAGAATCGGTACAAATAGGCGTATAAAATAAATGTGCAAGATTTGGACTACTTTTTGAACCAGCTTCCGTACAACCATTCCTACGAAAAAACTAAGCCTTCCTATAGTAAAAATTCTAATTTTCTAGTTTGGCCACGCTAAAGTCTCAAAACTGATTGTTTTCCAGTCGGGTTACGCTATAGTATCAAATTTCAAAAAATTGTTAAACATAGTTCTAGAAGGCGAAATTTGAATTTGCTTAGCTCGTTTGAAATGTACTTTCGTAAACATTCACATGATATATGTGAATATAGTTCCAATTTTCTAATTTACCCTTGCTAGGTTCTCAAATTTGACTATTTTTCCGATGGTCGACAACACATCGAATTTCAAGCATTTATTGGAAACAATTTACCAAAGAAACAGGTTAATTTTTTATGAAATTTCAAAGGTTGTTTCATATAGTTTCACATGGCGTTTACAAAAGTCTCCTAAGTATCTTCATGTGGACGAACTAGGCTTCCAAATCCAACCATACGTTGAAGCTAATTACTGTAGAGACCTATATGAATCCTTTTACAGAGCTGTGTAAAGTGACAATTACAGCTTTAATTATCACAATGTGTTACAGTCCATGGAGTGTATTCCAATTTGTTATACTTTCTATACATTGCAGTTTTCGGAAAAATGTATTGTGATCTTTAAACAAGGGGTAATGAGATAAGGATTTTTATTTTTTTTAAATTATATCAATATTTATAAGGGATCTACTAAATTTGTCTTTCTATTTGTAACATTCGAAAATGCGCGTCATTAATATAATATAACATAACATAACATTATATATATACATATATATATTTATAGTCGATGTATGATGTATGTCTTTGTATGTGTGTTTTGAAGTATGTTTTCAATTAATGACGCTTGGAATAGACTGTAACTGTAAGTAACCATTTATAACATATATTAATCTCAAAACTGAGAGCAAATATTTGAAATTTCAATATCAGAAAGTATTAAATTATTGGTATAATTATTTCCTAGGGCCATTTTCGTTTGGCTCGATTTTACAAACCAAGTTTAAAAATAATCGAAGTAACTAAAGAAAGTCCTTAAATATATACGCAACATATTATCCTTAGTAAATTAAAATTATAAAATTCGCGGTATATTCACATTCCATATAAAAATGTTCTTAAACACTAACTAGAAAAAAAAAATAGAAAATAGAAATTATCGTATATTTGCCTTAGATGGTGGGTATCCCAGATTCATCTCAATGCAACCAAAACTTTCTTGTTGTTTTTAGCAGGTGTACGTGCATATTATTTATATTTGTTTTTGTTGTTCTTAGTTTAATTTATTATAATAGTTTAGTATTCAGGGTTATTATCGCAATCTCATACATACACACGCACATACATTTGTTTTTTATATTATTATTTTTATTATTATTAAAACGCTGGTTTCGCTGATTGTCTTTGTATTGTTTTGTTAAGACATACGATTTTCCCACTGTTGAATAAGTTTATATATTATATAATAATGTAAAATAAAATAGAAATGTAAAACTAAACAGTTAATAATATTGTATAAATATTGAATATCAGGTTATTTTTCTTTCCTTTTTTTTCATTGAGATATCGTAGAACACTTTCGTGTTGTATATGTACTTCATTCATTGTTAACTATTTTATAAATATAAAATATATAAAGAAATATAAAAATAAAATTATATATATATATTATATATATATATATATATATTATATATATAGAGAGAGAGAAAATTATTACTTTTATGCAATTTTATTGTGTTTCATGTAATTATATTTTGTTGTTACGGTTGTTATTAAATTATTATCATTAACTGAACCTACTAAATTACATGTTTATAAGGAAATCAAATTATTTAAAATTAAAGTACATACAATATGAAAAAAATCCCCTTTGACTATACGGATTTCAATGAATTCAATTATAATAAAATTTATATCAATTTGTAGTAAAGAAAAGTAATCTGATGTGCGTCCTGTTTATCTATCATACCTACGATATTTAAAACGAGTAGAAATTATGAAAGTTGTATTTTTGGGCACTTCATACACTTCCTATATGTTCTTTTGTTACACTTATTATTAAATGTAAAACTTGTAAAAAAAAGGAGTTGAAAACAAAAACTTGAAAATTAAAAAAAAAATGGTGGCTTTTAACCTAATTTAAGAAATTTTATATTTTCTTGTTTTCTTACAAGATCTTGCCAAGGAATATTTCGAACAGTTTATTCGACCGATATCAGAAAATATCATTAAAACAATTTTTAAATAATCTTTTTTGATTTCGAGGGGAATGTAATATAATTACAAAGGAACATTAATTTTGCATCAAGTTATAACTCATTTTCTATGTGAACGCGGATACATTGCTAATTTACTCAGACTTAAATGTTAATTGGGTGCAGGCAATATATTAATACATACATAGTATGCAAAGTATATTTTTGGATGGATTTAGGAACAAACCTAAAAGCCATTTTTTTAATAATTTCTAAACTTTTTTTTTTATTTAAAACTCGGATCGTATATCGGCTCAATAAAGTTGTGAAATGTAATATTTGTCTTAAATTTAATATCAATATCTGCATCGTGACCCTACAATTAGTGGTAGTTCAAACTGATTTAGAGAGCTATAGACTAAAGGTTTATTCTTCAGATTTTAATTTTTTACCTGAATTGTTTGTGGTAATGAACGTTTCCGTCACACACGATATGTGGATCGAAAAATAGAATTAAGTGGCTAAATCGATATAAAACATTACACTGTTCAAGAATATTGCATAACCTCTAGTCGATTAAAGGCAAGTTAGCCAAAAAAAAAAAATTCATAAAACGTTTATCAAAATTTGATGCTAATATGCATTAACGTTTTTAAGTTTTTCCATTTCTTTGAAATCCATTTTCGGGCGATTCAAGATTCGAGGTTAAATTTTATAAAGAACAAACCATCGGTCAAAAAATCTCGGGACTGGCAAGTACATGTCGCTTTCAACAAAAAATTCATATTATTTTTTAAAAGATGCCAACCCCCAACGGCTACGAAAATTTCATGTCATTTGAATAATTTCTTTCTTTTAGTTCTGCTCACGCTAATTTTGTTATCTTAAAAATAATGAAAAAATCCGAGTTTCGCTTGTTAATTAAACGTAGCTTTTTGATGAGAAAGAAAAAAAAATCAGCGTTAATATGAGAAGTGTTTTGGCAACGCTCCTCCTTCTCCTCGAAAATAACAACTTGTCAGTTGTTCGCTGATTTTAAATGAGTTCTTACGGACGCCGATGACATTGATTACCGTGGATGCCTAATAGAGGTAGTTACGTCAGAACACCTCACGAAAAATTACTCTTTAAATGACTTGAAATTGAAAATTACTCTTTAAACGGAAAAGAAAATTAGAGATAAATGACATCCGGAGGATATTAAAAGGGTAAGTATTCATTCAGTATTTTGGATCAAAATTTGAAAATGAGGAAACTGTCAGTTCGATGGTTGTAAACGCAAAATTACATGAATTGAGGTTCAAATTGCTGCCCCAACCATTATATTCTCCAAAATTTTGTCCTTAGTAACTATTATCTAATTGCACATAGTGTTTATTTCCGTGACTTATTGATCGACTTATTATATGCAGAATCTTCCATTTTTCATTTTAAGTTTTAAAACTGAACGAGCATAGATATCTTTGTACATCCTCACAAAGGTGACTGAATCGACGTGTATGGTATTGGGATTATATATTCAAATGTATTATTTTTATATGTTAAGTGAACTTTTATTGGACCAACTAAATGAACTTTTATTAAACAAAACTTTTAGAATAGTCGATAAAGTGGACCAAATGATTTTTGCAGAAATCTCTTAAAACCGGCTTTACGACGGTTTTAAGGCAGTTCGGCAGGGACTGAAAGAAATAATAGGTCAAGGTCTAGCCTATACGATGAATGCAACGAAATTTCCCCATGAAGCTATCTCAACTTTTGTCAAGTCATTAAAGATTTATGTGGCCTGTTAATCAATTGCCGCCACTTTGCCTTAATTACAGGTTTTAATCCCATTAATTGCTGACAATAGAAAGTCCAGTTCATCAATCTGACCAGGTTGAAGCGACCCATAATGTACAATTCGCTACCAGTCCAAATGGTATCAATACGAGTTTTATCATCGTTTGTACACATTTACCTATCTTAGATCAGAGTGTTTTTCGCACCTTTCATCATCAGTTACCAATCTCTTCAGAAGTAGTTAGATTTCATTTCGGCTCAGCAGCAATTCGTAAGTCGAAATTTAAGGCATTCAATTTTTCATTGCGAATTCTATATGATATCCAAATACATAGTTTTTTTCCGTTCAGCCTTATGCAAATTGTTCACCAAACTACTTTGTAGTCAGTGTTTAGTTCCCCTACATGCCAACATTGGATGACATATGCCGATCTATGTCAATGTTTTGGAACCTCCTATCAAATTTTTGAGCAAATGGACGGCCAGAGCGCAGCATATCTTTAAAGTTGAAAGTTTTAAAGCGGAAATGTACGAATCCTTTGTGTGCTGTTGATTTTGATAGAGCCATCTCCTAGAGGCAGAGCCATGATATTTCTAGTTGGACTATTGCATACTTTATATGATCTTTGATCAGTGTTAGTCGGCATTATAAATGCTGCAAGAAAATTAATATATTAATAATTCAACGATGGATATAATATAAAAATACAAACAAATTTTCAGATAAATACGGCAGAGACATTATATAATATATTGCTGCCAGACTTTTTAAAAAAGCATCATTGTATATAACTCTTGACGTCATTTCAAATTCTGATAGCGCCTGATAGTATTCTATAACATGATTTTGTGACTAAAAATTGATAATAGAAAATTTATTTTGATATCGTTATTTACTCAAGTTTTAACTCATTTTTATGAACTTAGCAATTTCAAAAACGCCATGGGTGTGATGAAACTGTATAGCAGAGTCAAATTTCGCAGTAATTGGTTTGGCCACACTGGCCTCCCAAACGTTGAATTTAAATTTGAAGTTGTATTTAAATACAGAGCCATATTTATATTTAAATACAGAGCCATATTCATATTTAAATATAACAGGTACCTTGGGATCATTATTCTGTTATGAATAAGAATGTATATTGTGGTAAGTAAAGAAATTTTCTAAGTCCAATAAAAAATTTTTCCGAAAGCAACTTGATATAAACTATACATCGTTGGAAAGAATATTTATCACGCAGTATTAGTTCCGTTTTTTCGATGTAATTGGTTTGGCCACAATGGAGAATTAAACTTCCGCTTTTTGAATGTCATATTTGACATAGCAGAAATACCTTTTTATATCAAATTTTACCCAATTAGAAAAAATTGATTTTTTTTTTATCATATTCGTTCAAAAAAGTTCCAAGATAATGCTACTATAACTATGTTCGATATAAATTCTTCCAAGATTTTGGTTTACAGAATTTTGTTAGTCGCTTAACAGGCCTCTGTTAACAGTTTTGGTTTGTGACTTTGTTAGTTATATTTAAATATAACTTCACACCTTTGGATTTTCCATATCTTAGACTTCGGCAAGTTTACTGCAGACATACTTTACCAGTTTGCGGCTTTCGTAATATCATATTAACCTGAAAGTTTTTTAGGCCTCAACTATCATATAATGAGCATTAAGCTAATGAATTTCAAAGTAAAGTTTTTCCATAATATTCCACACGTTCGAAGAACATCATACAAAAAGATTTTAGCTAATAACCCCAGGTAGACTGGAACTTGCTACTCGTTACACATTCATGCCCAACTTTTAGTCAAATAAGACATGAATAGGTCTTTCCAATTTGGCAGTAATTGAATGATGGAAATCTGCTTTCTAGGTATTCGTGCTTTCTTTTGAGTTGACGCTTTTACCACCCATAGTCACTATTTAACAATATTTCCTTTCTTAATGTTTTTGTCTCACACTTTGTTCGTGTCGCAGTGGTAATCGTGTTTGTTTTTCTAGAGAAACCTGCATTAAATTTCAATTTAACATCAGCTCCCTGATATACAATTTTGTTGTTTTATAATGTTGTTGTTGTTAGTTTTATTGTTGTAACTTTCAAATTTATGCCAAGCGGAAGTATCTATAGCCAAATGCATATAAATATCAAAGCTTATATAGGCATAAAAATATATGTTTACGTACATTAAGATAAGCAGACAGAGATTCTCACTTTTCGTAAATGTGTACGTGTGCATGCGTGTGTGTGTGTGTGTGTTCTTTTTCGCTAAGCGAGCTGGAGGTGGGAATCTTCATAGATACTGCTAGCCCGTGCTAGTAGCATGCATGAATCGCTATCCATGGCGCCTACGTATTAAACCTATCCCCTACACACACTTCGTCTACCGCTCTCGTCCGCAGGACCACCGTTAGGTATTACTTCGCGGAGGCTAGTTGCAATTAGTGCGCTTCTTTTAGCGGGACCTTAGTGGGTTCTCTTATTGGACTCCTCTGCCTCTTCTCTCCACTCGTTGACTCTCGAATCCTCGTAACTCCACAAGGATCATGCTTAAGAACGAGTCTACGGTGCTCCATGCTACTACACTGCTGCGTTTTGTTCGTTATCTCTTTAGGTGGCACTTGGCCCGTTCTCAAATCTACTGCAGTGGAATATAACATGCTCCGCGTCTTCTTCTGTAACCCATATCCGGCGTGTCGTGTCCGAATCTGTGCAGATACTTAGGAAAGCAGCCATGGCCGGTCAGAATCTGGGTGAGATAATAGTTTATCTCTCCGTGAGGTCTTTCAATCCATCGTCTTATGTTTGGGATAAGAACGAAAGTCCATCTTCCTTTTGTTGTTCTTTCCCACTGCGACTGCCGCATCCTCAACGACACCCTTTCGTCGCTTCTAATTAAGCGTGAGGGGTGCTCGTTGCCACGACGCCGTTCATAAACGCGGCTCACCTGGCACTAGCGATGCTTCGTCCGACACAGTACGGAACACGCATATCTGCCTTAGAGCCCTGAGGCGATATATTACCGTCAATGTCCGATGTGCAGCCTTTACGGTCAGTGCATGCCTCTTTGCTGTTTTCAGTCTTCCCACATTTGGCATAATCCTCGCCAGTGCCGTCTGGATGCCTGCCGCTTTCTTGGCCACGTAATCAATATGACGCCTGAAGTTGAGGCGGTGGTCAATTACAACTATCAGATATTTAAATGCGGGGGATGACTGAACTATGTATTCCCCGATTCTTATCTGGAACATCTCTGGCTTTTTTTGGTTACTTACAAGCACAACTTCGGTTTTGTTATTTGCCAGCTCGAGGCCCACTTCGTTTAGCCACGCTTTGGTGCGCATGATTGCCTCAGTAGCTTTCGCTTCTATGTCCACAATTTGCTTTACGACCACCACGATCACTACGTCGTCGGCGACACCTATACTTGTTGTGCTGGGTGGCAGCTGCAACTTCAGGACGTCGTTATACATGATATTCCACAGGAGCGGGCCAAGAACTGACCCTTGTGGGACACCCGCTGATATTTTGTATGTTTCTGTGCCGTTATCGCTCTCATACAGCGTTCTGTCACCAATTCTTTTGCTGGCCGTAAGTACGTCTCCCGTAGTAACAACCGGGTGTAGCTCTTGTTCCCTGCAAAAGAAATTCGCAACTACATAAGGGGGAAGAGTGTTGCTACGATTTTGCTTAGCGTAGGAGAGCAAGAAACTTGTGGCAGTTTGTGCCCTTTCATCAAGGGTTAATATAGGCTTCCTGGCATATGCGTTCGAAGCTATTTTTCTTGCTACTTCTTATCAGTTTTCTCAGCTCTAAACGCCGGCTTTTGTGCAGGTTCAACAGGTTATCAAAGATCGGAAAGGTTTCCTCTGCCCCGCTGTACTTTCCTTCGGGCCTTTAAACAGTCCTTCCTCAGTAACTCTATTTCCCTCTTTCACCAATGGCATGTACTTCCCAATTTACCGTTATTTCTTCGTGGCATAGCAGCGTCGCATGCCTTCGTAAGGAATTCCTGCACATTCCGCAATTGTTGGTTTGCTGTGCCTTCCCTACTCTCATGCGAATCCACGATGATTTTAAAGACGCCTTCGTCGAAGGTTGCGTCTTTCCAATTTGGACCGGTGGATTTGACCCAGATGCTTCCCCTACCCTCCTTCGTTTTGATATCGACGAATATGGCCTGGTGATCGATGTTTGTGTAGTCCTCGCTGAGGGACTATCTGGATCTCGACGCCAGACCAATGGTGACATCGGTGATATCGATTTTCGACCCTGTGCCTGCCCTCTGGAATGTGTTCTTGCTTCCATCGTTAAGCAGTATAACCTCCAGCGCCGCAAAAGCCTTCAACAAGTTACGCCTCCTTGCATTGTAGGCCTTACTGCTTCATTCTAAGGCCCACGCGTTGAAATCGCCTGCTATTACGACTGATGGCCTATTCCGGGTATCTTCCACTAGTTCGTGTAGCGTACGTACGAATTCGGCGCGCGTCCAGCTTGAGGTTGCATAGCAGCTATAGTATGACTATACTTTAGATCCTCGCCCTCGCAAAGCTATTGTGCTGGCCGTCTACGTCTACGTTTTTTCGTGGCGTCAGTTATCCATGCGCCGCCGCCCGTGTGCCTATATGGTTCACACATTAATACCTCGTCCACCTCGTTCCATGACCGTGTGCCGAAGGTCATGAGCCACTTCTCCGTGGTTGAGATTAATCTCATTTGTGACCGCTAGCTGCCAACGCGCTTTTGAATAGCGGGCAGTTACCGCTTCCCGCGACGTGTTTCGCGTCGGTGTTCGGTTTCCCCTTACGAAACATACAGCGGGGGTCCTTCGCGCAGTTTCTTGCGATGTGGCCTTCTTCCAAACATCTTCGACATATCTTGGATCTGTCGCAGCTACTTTTACATTGCTTCGCTATGTGCCCAAATTCAGGGCACCTGAAGCATTTCTCCGCGGTCCTATGCGTTCTGACCCTGCATTTCACCCAGCCTATTCTGAGCTTGCCACTTGCCGGAATCTTCGGAGCGTCACCTATCTGCAGCCTAATTGCGGCTGTTTGCGTTCCGCAACATGCCTTCCTTATGCTCAGAACGCCTGCCTCCATGACACCAAACTGGTTTTTTTACGCCTGTCCAATATCTTCTCCAGTAGTGATGTCCTTACATACGACGATGCGGTTGTGCTTAAGGGTTCTCACCGCTTGATCACCTAACAGTGACCTGACGGCCTCTTTAAGTTCATACGTTTTGCCCCCTGTTTCGCTGAGTTGCACTCGCCTTATCTTGCTCACTGTCTCTCCCAGTTGGATGAGCTTAGGCTCCGTCTTCACTTTCGCCCTTAGTCGCTATGACAATAGCGTAGAGCTTTGCCTTCAGGATTTTTTCCTTTTTGAGAGAACTTTCTGCCACGTTGGGTCAGGACCGTTCTGTGATTGCTGGCTATCGCCGTTTTCGTGTGATATTTGGCCGGCGGACTTCTGGATCGCCACTTTAGACATAGTGGCCACGTTGCGGTGGTTCGCAGTTGGTGTTTCTCCGTCCCGGGGCTGCCTTCCCTTCGCGGCGGTCCTTTGTGGTTCTGCCTCGACCGCGTGCTTCTTGTTTGCCACTCTCTGTTCAAACGGAGGAGCAGTTTGCGAGGCTCTTTCTATCCTATCTCTCCGTTGGACTACCGCCTGACCCTTTTGCAGCATTCACTACGCATACGCCATTATGATGCCATCAATGGCATCACTCATGGCATGGTGAATGAACCGCCATTTGCTATCCTCCAGCATTTCCACCAGTGGCTCTAAATGTTTACCCAGCCTTACAAAGGGTTTCGTGTCTCCCGCATTTGTCGTGGATACTCTACGTTTGTCTTGGCGTTGGAACCGGCGATCGCCTTAAACGGGTTCTCTTCGCTCAGATTACTGGCATGAACCCTGCTGCCTGCTTTTTTCTTTTTTGTCGAACCGGCAGACATCGATGTTATTGTTGTTTTAGTTTTGTTGAAGTTAAGACTTATTTTGTATAGACCCCAACTGGGACGCCGCTATCCGGTTCCGCTGGTGTAGTTGCTATTAGGACCCCATAGATATCTTTACAAGCAGTGAGGCCATGCAGTGGATTCACACTACCCCTTATGAGACTAGCGTTCAGTGCCAGGTCCAGCATTAACCAGCAGTTCTTCTCAACTGGGCCTACACCCACCAACTTAGCGGTGCGCCTTAGAACGTACTTCCCAGACTTGCCACAAATTTAACAGGGTCGTGGCGGTGTCAGCATTAGTCCGAAAGCCGTTTCGGCTGGATGTTACTCCAACCTACTCAGGTAACGGAATACTGCCACCATCAGCCCGAAATCCTTAATTCCAATAAGTGTCCCGGTATGCCATGTGTTTTTGTGTTTGTTTGTGTTTTTTTTTTTTTTTTTTTTTTTTTTTTTTTTTTTTTTGCTATGCGAGCTGGAGGTAGGAATCTTCATAGAGTAGCATGCACGATCCGCCATCCACGGCGCATACGTACTAAACATGCCCCCCACACACACTTCTTCTACCACTCTCCTCCGCGGGACCACCGTTAGGTATTACTTCGCGGAGGCTGGTTGCATTTAGTGCGCTTCTATTAGCGGGACTTTAGTGTGTCTCTTAATGGACTCCACACTACCTCTTCTCTCCGCTCGTTGTCTCTCCATTCGTCGCAGCTCGACGAGGGTATTGCTGAAGAAAGCATCTAGTGAATTCCACACTTCTACACTGCTTGTCAATTTGTTGATTATCTCACTAGGCAGCACTTGGGGCCGACCGTTCTCGAATCTGCTGCAGTGGAACATAATATGCTCCGCATCTTCATCTGTAACGCATATCGGGCAGTTGGGCGAATTGTCGTGCCGAATCTATGCAGATACTTGCGATAGCAGCCATGGCCGGTCAGGAACTGGGTGAGGTAGTAGTTTATCTCACCGTGGCGTCTCTCGATCCATCGCATAATGTTAGGGAGAAGAACGAACGTCCATCCTTTGGTCGTTCTTTCCCACCGCGACTGCCACCGTCTCATCGAGGCCGCCCGTTCTTCGCTTCTTATAGCGCGTGGGGACAGCTCGCTGCTGCGGCGCCGTTCGTAGATGCGGCTCATCTCGTCAGCAAGAATGTCGACGGGCAAAGTGCCTGCTAGCACTAACGCTGCTTCTTCCGACACAGTGCGAAACGCTCATATCTGCCTTAGGGCGCTAAGGCGATATATTGCCGCCAGTTTTCGGTGTACAGCCTTTACGGTCAGTGCATCCGCCCAAACTGGGCTCGCGTACATAATGACCGAAGTCACCACCGTGGCT
>KK351214.1:58097-98315 GCA_000671755.1 Glossina brevipalpis
CTTTGCTAGTTATATTTAAATATAACTTCACACCCTTTATTAATACCACGTCCGCGCCCGCAATTAAAGAAAAATCTCAGCTTGCATATAACTTTTCGACTGTAAACGGTGTGTATATTAAAGATTTGCCGAAAAGTGAATAAAATTCTTTCATTCGTTTCTGTTTTTTGCATTCATTGGGAAAAGAATCCAAAAAAGAAAGAGAAGTAAAAAGAGTGTTTTACTCATTCATGTGTCCATAGTAAGCTGCCGTTCTTTTCTTTCTTCGTGTTCGTTTCCAAGTGCAACAAACTCTGAAGCATTCAATAATAATAATAATAATAAGCAAAATTTTTTAATAAAATTTAATTGAGTTAAAGTCTAAATAGGAAAGGAAAGCACTGGTCGGTTAATAAGAAAATAAATTGAAAATAAGGCAACAGCAAAAATCTACCATAATTTGTAAAAAAATTTAATTATGACAATATTTTTTATTAAAAATGTTCAACAGGATTCCATTCCACAACAACTTTCTTTGTATTACGTGAATTTATGATATTTTAATTTTAACATCTGGAAATAACTCCTTACAGATTTTCATTGTGCTACAGCTTGTCTTATGATATAAATAAATTGATTTTGAACTTATATTTACTAATGAAACTACGATTGACACAATTATGCCTGACGCATAGAGTGTAGGGTTTTTATTCCCCACAAAGCAATGTTTAAAATCAATTATACCTGTAAATATACCTGCAATAACGATGATAACGAACATGATCTCCAGAGTAATGTGGCTTTGTTATACAATTCCGGGCCATTATGCACAGATCTCAACACATTCTATATAGATATCTTCACTGAATTGAATTTTTTTCGTGAGTTTGCCTGCCATTATTTCCAGATTTAAATCCGAACATCTCGTTTTATATTTCTTTTAAAGTCGCGACATTTGCTCCTCTTTCCCTGTGATATTAATTAAGCCTCTTGCAATTAAGCCAAATCTTTTATCGAAATCCTCGCTTGCCAACGAATTTGCATTACAAAAGAAAAATTTGAGCCCTACATAAGGCTTTCATGACAGCAAGATGCGGATGTAAAAAAAAAGTAAATAATTGCTGTAGGCGAAACGCTCACCAGAATCGCAATTTATGAATTCGTGTCTTTTCAAAGAATTTGTCGTCTCTCCTAACAAGTTTGCAATTTGTTACCAGTGGATCACTTTTATTTATATAGTTTAAAGCAAATTTCAGAAAATCAGTTCAATGATCAACACTATCCGGATGTAACAAATGTGTAGCGAAAGAGCAATAAAATCGTAAAACAAAAATTTATTCTCAATAAGAAACTACAGAGGTCAGCGGTAAAGACGGTCGGTACTAAATTTCAATACGTTACCCCGTTCTTTGCAACTGCCACTAAGAAAAGAATTGTTCTTAATATCACAATCGTTTCCGCAAAAAAATTTAATTTCAATACTCTGCTATATCAAATGGGCGTAGTCAATCCTTACCGTTTTTGCACAGAGGCTATGGAATATACGTAGTGCAATAGTCGTGGGAACTTTTAAAGATCTGCCATGGTTTATGAGTAATAAGCAAAAAGTCCAAATTTTTTTTACTACCGAAAGCGGAGGTGTTCTTAGTCTACGTCGTACTTTGGACGCGTCCTTGGACCGATGTGGTCCGTTTTCCATATCAACTTGCGTGCATGAACTTCCAATGTTTCTGCCAAATTTGAAGACGATACCTTCATTTTCATCATTTTTTTATGCATTCGTTTTGGTGATATCTGTGGACTCAGTGGAATTACATTTTCACAGGATATACATATGTTAGCACTATTAGGTTAAGTTTTCAAATTAAAGAGAAAAACATAAATATTTTATTTATATTAGAGCATTAATTCATTAATTTATCCAAAAAGATGAGTACGTAATGTTATAACATGGCAAGGAAAGTAACTGAGGAGGTTATTGTCCAGGAATGAGAATATAGAACATAGCAATACGGATATAATGTATAAATAAATTACAACGAACTTTATAAACTAAAAAGATGCCTTAAATAATTTAAGGAACAATTATAAATTAATTTCTAACTGGAAGATCGAGTATACAAAACGCCTTCTCAATCTTCTTACCTCATTGAATTCATCTAAAAGATATGTTGCCCAAGGATTTATACGATTACTCAGTCTGACAAGGTATTTTCAAGAAAGTTATTGAGTTTGATTGTTAACATATGGAGTGTCTAGGTCGTCATGAAGAGAAAAATATATTAAAGTTTTTATCTTATACTTTGGAAATATTTTTTAATAATTTACTTAAAAAGCACCCTCCTTAGTTTTTGAAGTTTCCGAAAGTTCATTATACCGAAATCAATTTCTGCCATACGAGACAGTCCACATTTCTTTTTTTTTTTTTTTGAAAAAGGAAAACTGGTCTGCAGCTATTAAGGCCACATTTATCATATGTCCGGTTTCTGTTGTAAGCCAAATTCATACACAAATAAAAAATATCTACGATATCTTTAAACGATACTATATATTTTATATTTTTAACCGAAACGTATATACATTCGTTCTTAGACTGCGGATATAGTGAACCTTTAACCCTAAAAAAAGCATTTGTGCACAATAATACTCCTACAATTAATCGTTAACTTTAACGTTAGTTAAAATGTGAATTTTTGAAACGTACTAGACAGACGGACAAAGAAAGTTAAAAAGCGAATTAAAAAAAAAAAAATAATGAGACGATGAATGTGTGCACAACAAGTGTCTTCGTAAAAAAGAAATTATTTGTCATAGACTATAATCATCCCTTCTGGAGGAAAATATGATAAGGTGTGATGGGAGAATGGTACAAAACAATACATTATAAATTAATCAGTGGCGCTGTTTGTGAAACATACGATACATTCTGTATTGTTTATGCAAAACTCAGTTACTAATGTGTACATTATTATGCACATACATATGTTTCTCTTTAACCCATAGGTATAAAACGCAACATCTTATTTAATAGCATCCACAAATTTCTTTTTACATGCCCTTCGTTACCGAATCAAATGAGCCGAAATAGTTCTGCTGATTTATTTATTTGTCTTCGATCATTACAAAACGTCATCTGAATTGATAAGAATAACGAGTTTGTGTATAATAATGATAGGCGTTCCATTTCGACCTATGTTTACCGCGATCTGAGATAGTCTACTTAATTTATTCAATTTCGTAATACTTGTAATATCGAAGCAGTCCTCTATTAGCCACAATAGACTAAAAGGAAATATAGACTTCATGATCTAAATTTATATTTTTACGTATTTCTCAAGGCCTTCCTTTATAAATAAAAATAATCTGTCTTAATAGGAGCACACTATTTAAATATGATGGCATTTTTTGTCATGCAACTCTGAGATTTGACAGCTGTCACATACAACGCGTTAAAATTGTGAAAACTTATTACAAAAATGGGGAAAGTTGCGCTGAAACCGCTCACAACCTTCATGGAAAGTAGATCGATTATAGACAAAGAGTCTGAAGTTGTATTCAAATATAACTAGCAAAGTCACAAACCAAAACTGTTAACAAAGGTCTGTTAAGCGATTAACAGAATCCTGTTAACCAAAGTCTTGGGAGAATTTATATCAAATATGATTAAAATAGCACTATTTTGGAACTTTTCTGAACGGATATGATAAAACATCAATTTTTGTCAATTAGATAAAATTTGATAAAAAAAAATAGGTTTTTCTGCTATGTCAAATATGACATTAAAAAAACGGAAGTTTAATTGTCCATTGTGGCCAAACCAAGTGCTGAGAAAAAATGAAATTTGTTTTGCGTGAATTGTTAATGAAAAACCCTTCCAACGATATTTAGTTTATATGCTTTCGGGAAAAAAATTTTTTTGGACTCTGAAGCTTTCAAATAATAGTGACAGACACAAGGCCGATTGGACGGATGGACAGGTCTAATACATTTGGATATCTGGCATTTCTTATCGCTGTAACGTATTTCTAGTTTCTAGTTATAAACAGAAATATAAATCCGGCATATTCACATCGTTCGGCGATCGATATAAAAATACACGACTTCAAAAATCGTACATTGTTTTTTGTAACTATCTTATAATCACACACCACACTCATATTTCCCATAATGCTCAGACATACTCGCACTAAAAGCTATTTGTAGAAACAACAAACAGATCTAGAGCATTGTGTGTCTTCTCTATTCATTTTAAGTCCATTCTTTCGCATTTTCGTGACGAAATATTTCGCGCATACCAATGTCTAATATCGCCGCAAACTAATTTAATGGTTTGTCTTTGTGGCAAACCATGCATCGCTTGATTTTCACTATGTGATCATCGACGTTACTGCGCAAATAACAATTTCAAGTCTCTTTCGCCATTTTTGAAATGACAATTCGTCACACAATTTCGATGATTTTCAATTTAAAAATCTCTCTTTTTTTTTAAGTCGACAGATTATGAATATATTCTCTGCTTCATACTGCCCTTTGCTTTTTAAGTGTATTCCTCTAACTTTTATAAAAATTCCATTTGAAAATTCACACGCAATGACTATAAACATTTTATCGAATATGATGTCAGACGTTCGATCAACATTATACAGATACAGTGTTGGCAATTACGTAGCAATGAAGTAAACGATACTTTATCGCGTATTTCTTTATAAAATAAAATAAAACTTTCACATTTCCACTGACGAACATATGAAGGTCAAAATTGAAACAACAACAAAAACGATTTAAAGAATAAAAATTTTAAAAAATGTTGAATTTCTAAAAATGAAACCGGCTTGCAAAGGAAAAGTAAACATAAAAAGCGATGCAAAAAGTAAACAACAATAAGAAAGTGTGATTCATAACTGCCTACCCAGGGGTGGCCTAGGCTCTCAATGACATCTATCCTATCCTATCCTATCCTATCCATCCGTATAAAGAAAAACACGTACTACTAGAACACATAAGAAGAGATGGTTGACATAAACTTTACGAATTATTTCCTTTGTTTTCCAGACGAATGTAGAAACTTAAAATCAGCTCAATTTTTGTCTAGAACTCAAATGCAAGTGGGTGTTCGTTAAACTCATGCACGATACGTTATGCAAAAAAAAAAAGAAATTACGTTTTTGTATTCTCTTATTCTCTTTCTCTCCTCCGCTCAGTTGTTGTCACTTACCTTTTTCATTTGGATAAACATTTAATTGTTCATCATCGCGGGCGACTTGTGTTATTATAGATGTTGCATCCATTTAAGCATAAATATGTTGTACAAAAAAAGCACAAAAAACTTGTAAATTCTGTGCTTTTCTTTTCCTTTTGTTAATGAAATATAAAACAAAATATATCCGTTATTTAAAAAAATGCACTTTTTCTTAATTTGTTTTTCTTATTTTTTGTAAACATAACTGTTACTTTTGTTTTCGCGTACTCTTTTTTTTAATGCTTATACTAATCGAAACGCATCTTTAAAAACGCTGAAAAGAAACAAATGTAAAGAATTTGTTAAAAGTTATGATAGACTACAGGTATTGGATTTAGAAAACATTTTCTATTCCTGTTAAAACAGGATTGAAAGAAAATGTTGGCAAGTTTTTTTTAGCAAGATATACTTTAAGAAAATTCCCTCCTGTCTGAACGTAAATACAAAACGCAATGGAATATAAAATCACATAAAAAACAAACAAAAAATATAACCAGACACATACATGTGGAAGGAAAAAGAGAACAAAAATTGCAAGCGCCGCTTAATATATAAACCTGTGTGAGTGCTATGTGTCCATGAGTATGAATAGAATACATTTAAAAACAGCGCAGCAGCCAGCAGCGTACAGCCAAAGTCAAACTTTTATAAAAGCAAAGTGGAAAAAAAATTATAGAGGTATTTCTCAATTACATTTTACAGACCTCATTCGTTATTTACACATACTCACATACATCCACATGCCTTTCTATATATCTATACATATATGCATAAATATATTTAACTGTATATATTATACGAGATATATGTATATGTATACATTTGTATAATTAAGTTTATATATTTATGTATATACAAATTTATAAATATATATATATATTTTTTCTGCATTTATAACTTGTAAAAATATACGCTAATTCATTATTGATTGAAATTTCAAGAAAATATTCAAAATTAAACATGTGGTCATGTTAAGTGTCATTTACTTCATAAATGTTGTTTGTAAGGCTTTGCGTATGCATGCGATATTCCCTGTTTGTGTAGGTTTTCTTATTTTATTCTTGCTTAGCTTTTTTTGGGATCTCACTTACCTTTCTTTAATTCTTTAAGAGACATTTAGTTATATACCGTTAAAATAATTGCGTTTAGAACACTTTTTTGAATTATAAAAATGTAAACCAAACAAATAAATACGGAGACAAATAAAAAAACACAAACTTTTCTTTACTTTAGAAATGGAAATGAATTAAAAGCCGAGAAAGTAAGTTGCCGCAGTGTTTTTATAAATGCTGCTCCTTTTCTTCTTTATCTCAGTTTATGCAATTCACCTTGCTCTGGCAGACACACACGCTCGCGCGCGCTCATACAATCACGCACATATGAAATAGACTAGCATAAAAATCGCTCTTTCTCTTCCTCAATACCTTGTATTCTTATTGTTGCGTATTCTTCTCTCTCTCTCACTTCTCATTTCTTATTCAATAATCTCATTTTGTTAAATATTAATTAAAATAGGCGTAATTTCCTTAAAATTATTGTTAAATTTTATACATATATATGTTTCTTCACGTTAGAAATTTTTTTCGTGTGATATATTAGATTTTTAGTTTTAAATTTTGCATTATTATTTGTATGCTGCCTAGTTCATTGAGTTGATTTGTTGTTGCTTTTTATATATTTTTTTTCTTATCTTTTATTTCGTTTTTTACTTTGCGCGACTAAAATAACTTGGGCTTTATCGTTTTTTTTGTTTTCTTCTATTTTTTCTGTTTTGCCTGTGTGTATTTTTAAAGGTGTGTTCTCGGCGCAACAGTTCAAAAATAATTTCATTTAACGTTTTATTTTTTTTTCATCTTTATCGAATTTTAAGCGATTTCTTAAACTGCGTTTAACTTTTCTGGTTAACATAAAAAAAAAACAGAAGAAACAAAAACACCAAATACGCTCAAAATTATTATTCGATTTGTAAACACA
Source organism: Glossina brevipalpis (assembly GCA_000671755.1). NCBI lineage: Eukaryota > Metazoa > Arthropoda > Insecta > Diptera > Glossinidae > Glossina > Glossina brevipalpis. The sequence continues at coordinate 65,290 of KK351214.1, forward strand.
AAATGTTTAAATAAAAAATATATTTAATGAAAAAATTTATTTTCGGTCGTGTGCCTCTTCTTCAGTCGTCAAATTAAATATCCACTCCCAAGCAACGTTTACCTCTCGGCAAAGTCAAATGAACACTAAAATTGAGGGTAAAGAGATTTACATAAAAAGATGCTCATAGAGAGTTACCAAGTTTTTTGTTTTGTTTAAATGTTATAGATTATTTAAAATAGTAGTATTACAAGTCTCTTTCAAAGCATAGAATATTTTCTTTAATATAGTATAGTAATATAAAAATACATGCTGAAGTGTGAAACTAAACTTAACTAAAATAGATGACCACATTTTTGGAATTACTTTCCAGTAAATTTGTATAACACATCAAAAGTTGGTGTATTCATTCTTACGTTGTTTATTTATCATTGTTGTGCTGTTATATATATATAAGTGATATTGCCCGGGCTTTTTATTCTTAGTTTCAAGCAATTCTTTTGCTTACTTAAAGTATTTTGACCATTTTTTTTATTTTACGAAGGGTAAGAGAATATCCAGGTCCAAGAAGATTCTTAAATATATAACTAAATATTAAAATAAAACTTATTTTTGAAAACCTTTTTAAATGGTAACAGCGGAAGCCTTCTCATGCGGCGTCGCTTGGCGTATAATATAACTGATGCAAATTTTTTTTTTCAAAATGTCTTAATTTGTTATCTACTTACAAATAAATATTAGCAAGCAAAACAATGAAGAAAAACAAAAGCAATAGTATACCAAAAAACCTCGATTCCAGTGAATTCAACAAATATATACTTGCTTAATTTTTGATTTCAAGTTTCGAGTACACGTTAAGAGTGGCAGTAATTTGTCTACATGAAGGGAAGTCTAATATATGTCTTTTCTACTTACCATACTATTACTATTCAGTAATGATATGAAAGTCCAATTATTCGTTTACTAACAACGTTAAATGTTTTTAAATTAACAAAACTCTCTAAAATAACGAACATGATGGCATAGTTTTAATTAGTACGGAAAAAAATATTTGCCATCAGTGCGTGGTTTTAGTAGACTACAAATAAGCTGCTCTTGAACATTTAATTTCTTTTAAATTCCGCATCTAAACAAAAAATACCTCGAACGTTAGCATTTAAGAAAGAATTTCCAGCTTTAATTGTAATAAAATTAATTCAGTTCAATTATAAATTGAAGCGTTTACTTAATTTTAAGAATGAATGTAATGTATAATAACACTTGCTTAACGCAGCTAAGTTAACGTGCATGTAGCAGTATTGAAAAATTGAAATTGAATAAGTTCTTCGACCATAATCTTGATTATATCTTTCTTAAGAACGCCGTAGTACAGACTGAAGACTTAATATGTAGCTGGATGAATAAATAAATAAGTAAATAGCTGCAATTGATTAGCCATTATATTAAATATAGTAAATAGACTGCGATGAGTACTGCAACGTCTGCACCAATTGCTGTTGCACCAGCTGCTGCAATCGCAACTGCTGCGACTTGGACGGTTGCGATGTGCGAAAGCAAATACCACCACGGCATCTCCCTCTAGTGTTACGCCCTTCACCATCATTACCACCACCGCTTCTGCGGCCACGGGCGGTATTTTTTCGCCGCCATTCTGTTCGCTACAAATTAGTGGAGCAACCTAAGAAAAATAGCTAACTATACGGACTGCAACATTATCATTTACAGCAAGAAATGAAGTCAAACTTACCTGCGATAAAATTTGGAATGACCCTTTTAAATCCGTGTGTTAATGCTGACTCACAATTATTAGCCTTTAGTAATCCTTTAATCTGGAATAGATAATTTTCAATTGTTGCTCTAAACGAAGGTATTTGACTTATAGTAGCCATATTAAGTGAAGCCAACAAACAGGGAGAAGAAAAATAGATGAAGAGAATTAAAGAAAGTATTAATATAACAAAAAGTTGTTTACTTGGCCCGTGATGGTTGGCCATCAATATTTGAGATTCTTTGGCGATAATGATAAGCAAAATGAAGAATTAATTACGTTTAAGAACTCTTGCAAAACTAGTACGTAAATTGAAAGATTAAATATGATACATTTGAAAATAAATATTTTGAGCCGCGTTATACGAAATAATTTTGAAATAAGATAAATAGCAAAAAATCGAAAATCAAAAAGAAACACCTTAACTTGAATTTCAATAAACATATGATGCATCATATGTTAACCATGCAGAGGAAGCACTGGTAAACAAAAATTAATAAAAAAAGCAAATACATATTCTTCCCTAGCATATAACCTCCCTGTCTTAAATTCTATACCCACTCTAGACACTCTGTCTTTGTCAATTGATAAGATTAATGAGAGTTATGAGATATAAACAACTTGCGTGCATTCTTTGTTTGCGTCCATATATGTTATCATTTTTAAGATCAAAATTTCTTGCACTGCTGTTGTTTTATATGAAAGCAACTCTAAAAAAGATTCTTGTGATAATTTTTCAATGCTAATACAAATTTCTTCACCGCGATAGTAATTTTCCGTAAGAGAGGATATACTTTCAAAATGCTAAATTTGGGGATAAAGGAGATTGGTATCACACGATAATGCAATTACATTACGGGGACGAAATCTGGCTGTGACGAGAGTAAAAAATTTGTTACAAAATCACTACCCAGATAACGGTGTCTACAGTAAAAGTCGAAACTAATGCAGCTAACGTAAACTTTATACGTTAATAAGATAAATCAATCGAAACTGATCTCATCAATTGTACATTTCAAATCACTGCATACAACAGTTGAGCTTAGATACGAATTAAGGATGGACCGAGGCTTCGCCTTGAATAGTTTTCATTCGTTTTTGATGTCGGTTTTCAGGCGATTTCGCATAAAAATCGATACCATAGCAAAATTTAAGCAAATTTAACTGGCATTGGTTGCTTTTTGCACTCTTTTGTTACGTCAAATCCGCACTAGTAGCGAGTATAAACCAAGAAAATTTACTAACACTATCTCCTTCAAAGTTGCATTTGTGAGGAAGACAGCTATGAAGAGACATAAACCTATATGTATCGTTCAACTTTTGCAATTATAATTTTTGCATTTTGTTATTAATACTATGTTTATATATATTCATATACAAGAAATAAAATATGCTTATGTATAAAAAATAAGAAATTTATTGAAGTAGAAATTTGCAAATTAAAATTTTTTTAAATCATTTCATTTTGCATGCTTAACATTTTTTAACATATGTTAACAACAAACGTCAATTTATCTCTTAATTTTTACGACTCTCTCATTATATTGGAAAATTTCCCCTACTCTATTGGAAAATTAGCGATATTGTTACATGATGCTAATGAAACTGACTATCGCGAATCGCATTTTAAACCGACACAAGATTTTACAACCGACAGAAGCTTTTACAACCGACACAAGTTACATATAAAGTACTATAGCAATACTGGAAACATTTAAATCATCAAAAATGTATCATTTTTTTTTTTGCGATATAGATAACAGTCGGCGATGTCATCATGTAACTTTGCGATAGTCGCTTATACGTTAAAATATAACTGTCTAAGAGATTGTTGCAGTCATTTTTTTTTATGTTTAATGCTAATGCAAAGTAGGTGTTACTTTTCTTACACAGTTGTATTTCAACCTACAAAGCAATTATCGCAAAGCTACATGATAACCTCCTGATTTTTCATATATGCAATTTAACGCCTATGTATTTTGCGGGCGATATAAAAGCAAACAACAGATTATTAATTAATTCAGTCTTATCAGCAGTTTTGACTGTGGAAGTGATTGTTGTCACAGGCTTAACGTTACTACTAGAAGATTTTTGGCGCTTTTGAACTGCGCTTCAGACAGAAATGTCCATAAGTCCTGAATTTTTAACAAAATATACGTAACCAATACGAATAAAATATTCTAACACTTCAGAGAAATAATATCAAAAATCGCAAAAGTAGAAACAAATCAAATGAAGCATTAGTATAAGAATAAAATCAAGGTTAACTCTTTTAACTGCAACAAATTTCTCTTAATACGAAAATATCTCATGCTATATTTTATATAGGTTCACACTATTAATATTGTAAGCTGACAACTCTGCACATATGGTTGTAGTTTTTATTTCAGCTGGCCGAATTAATTTAAGATATTTAAAGATTAGTTTCTGGAAATTTTTCTGAACACAAAATGTTATTCTTGCATAAACCATCAACCAATTTAAGGTAAACTTTAGTTCCGATTATAATTCTTAACTTGCAGGAAAATTATTGAACTATTTTAAATAAATTTCGTGTTTTAGAATTTTAACTACACGGTCAACAATTTGCTTAAGAAATTACTGTAAAGACAAAAAATCCACTGATGATGAGATAAACAATAAAATTAAAAACAGTCATGAAGAAAATCCGGACGCTACACTTGACTATAAGGAAACTGCTTCAGCTAGATTAAATCGTTTATTGGCTTCTATGCAAACAGCGGATGACAGTTTCAATTTACTTAAAACATCTTCGGTGAGTGTAGGTACCAGTCCTGGGGAGCTAAATAGGAAACGAAATGCCCGAATAAAATCGGAAGCAGAAAATAAAGATATATTTATTGCTGCCAAAAAGGTTGCCAATCTATTAGGTGAAAGTAATCAAAAGCAAGTCGAATCCGAACTATTAATCAAACTATTAGGTCACGAGCAAATCACAAATAAAAACCAAGTTAGCGGAGAAAATGAATTAAGTCTTAGTGAAATAATTGTAGGTATGAAGATAGACCGGAACCGAAAGCACGAAGATATTGTTCGTTCTCGTGGTGATTACGTTAAACGTAGTATAGCAATTAAACAACAACACCAAAATATTGGAAGTGAACGGAAGCCGATACCGTCGAGACGTAAGGCCGAAGCATTTACAGGTAGCGTTAATCTATTTGGCGGAAAATCTATGGGTGTTTTTACTCAACCTAGAAATTTGAAGGCATCGCCAGATATGTTAAGCACTTGGTTTCATCTGCAACAGCATTCAACAAAACTGCAGATTTCACATCCACCCGCTAATTATTATGAAAAAATGGCCTTGTGGACCGAACAAGGAAAGTTGTGGCATTTTCCCATTAACAACGAACAAGACTTGGATGATGAACATGATGTTGACTTCTCCGATCACATTTTTCTCGAGCAGCATTTGGAATCTTGGTGCCCGAAACAGGGACCAATTCGTCATTTCATGGAACTGGTTTGCGTTGGTCTTTCGAAAAATCCATACCTAACTGCAAAAGAAAAAAAGGCTCACATTCTTTGGTATCGTGATTATTTTGAAGCGAAAAAAGAAATCTTAAAAGATTTATTAAATAAAGAGTCTCTGGGCCAACTAGTTGCTAGCGATTCAAAGAACAACGCGAAAATTTAAATTTATGACAACCGCGTTACATATAAAATAGAAGTGCAAAAACAAAATAGGAAGTTCGTATAATGTTTCTAAGAATAAAGTTGTTGTCCACCACTAAAAATTTGAACGTAAGCTAATGTTTGCTTTGTTTTTAGAATACGAAAAACAAGTACAGCTAAAATTGGCTTGTAAAAAATTGTTCCCAAGTTATATAACATCAACGTACATTTTAGGATTACCAGCAATATGCTCTTCCATAATCCTTCTCCTCTTCTTCTCCCATTGTTCTAATCTTAACATCACATCTGGTATAAGCGATGACACTGCTAAACGGTTGACTTCAGGACCATCCCGCAGTTCAACCTGTGTATTGAAATTGTAGTTAGGAGTATAACCATTTAGTTTAAGGAAATGATCGAAATAGAATGGCACAATTTGTTGTTGTATATTGTCAACATGAGCAATACTTTCGCGTATATCCGTAATTTGCATGACCTCATCTTCTTCATGGAATGCACGGAAGAAGAATTTGGTACGCTCGGATATTTTGGGCTTGGGCGCTTCAACGATTTTATGCCGTTTTTTAATAATGTAACGCGGCAACTTTCCGGTGCGTTGCGGTCTTTTGTAGGGTGGCTGCAAATTCTTGACTACGTTCTTCATTTCCGATTCTATACGTCGTTCAATGTGGTAGGCTTGATATGATTGTTTCTCTCTGTAGGCTCGATCTGCACGCAAACTATGTTCAATTTTACGGCTTACGTCCATCGGAATATTTTCGAATTTGGCTTAAACACAACAAACCACAAATTAAAATGATATTATCTTCCGTTTAAAGGACTTACCTATTAATTCCATAACTACGTCAGATATCATGGCCACCATATCAATTGGCTGTAATTCCTGCTCACTGGATCCTCTCATATTCGCTGGCACAACTTCACGCCAAACTTCCCATATAACAGATCGATCCTTGTTCGAAGCCTCATTATTGAAAGAGAGCTCAATCGGTTCATCTAAAAAGTTCACAGTGCGTGTACGCAGCCAATTAGCACGATCTTCCATGAAGTACAGTTTGGCACATTTGCGCTCGACGTACTCCTCTTTTTCTTTTAAATCTTCTACACACCATTCTTGGAAAGTTTCCAGTCGGTGTTGCAATTCTGCGTGTATGGCCAAAGTGAAATGCATTTCCAATAGCAGCACAAATGTTTTTACCTTCAACTGTTCAATGCCTTGAAGGAAACTATCAGCATTTGGAAAGACAATTAAATTCGGGTGTTTATTCTCTAAGTATACATTTTCGTAGAAAGCTTTAATAGCCCAAGCATCGTCTTTTTCACGTATTCGTATATTGACTGTGCCACGTTTGCTGATTGATTCCTGGAAGTTTTCCAATTCAATCCATTCACCGTTTTCATCAGTTTTAATATGTATCCAATCATGTTCTAAACGCCACTCCTGGTCCGCCATCAAATAATGAAAATTCTGTAGCATTATGCAACTAATCCAATGGCCTTCAATGAACACAATGTCCATGTTAAGGATAACAGATTCGCGTTCCAGCTCACGAAATTCTGCCTTTAAACGATCCGTTTCGTCGTAGTAGGCTTTCACCTTGTAAACTACTGCCATTGAGGCTTCATATTCACGTTTCTCCCATTTCGCAAAAAGTTTCTTATAAAGTGTTTTCACTCTTTGCATGTCGGCCCAGTGTTGCTCATTTAAACGATCATAGATCTTAGTTCGTACAATTTGGCCTTGTATTAACATGGATTCAAACTTAAGGCGAAGTGCATCTTTAATGAAGGTGCGGCTTGACTTAAAATTGTACATTTTAATAGGGGGGCGATTCTTCAGTTCATCCACATAGTTCTCATCTATATCAGTGGTTACGACGCCCTTGTATTTATTGGGGCCACGACCAAGCAGTTTTTCGCGCACATCTTCAACAGGAACCTCCAAGCGTAAACGTAAACCGTTCTTGAGCCGCGTGTTGAAGGTAAAGAAGCTGTCTTTTGGTGTCATCAATTCGGCTTGAGCCTTCTTCTGACCTGAGAAAGGCATAACCATCCAGGGGTTGTTACCTTCTTTGTCCACATCTATCGGTTCTGCTTTAAATCGCGAACGATGCAGTTCTTCAAATGGAACTAACGATTTGCGAATATAATCCAAAGGTATTTTCTCTGTGCCCTCCATTAGCAGAAAACTGCCACTATCATTGGTGAAATTCGTACACTCTGAACTGCTTAACGATGTCAAACAAGTCTCAATACTTTGCAGATCTTCTTCCAATTCACGTATCAATGCTTCTTTGTCCACAAATAAACGCTCGCCAGTTTCTTCTGATTTCTTGTTTTCTTGTAGGACTATTTTTATATCATGCAAAAATTTCAAATATTCTTGTCGGCCCGGGTAATCCAAGTTTTTTAATTCTTGGGGATCTCGACTACGAAATATTTTGTCTTTTAGCTCACATACGTCTTTGTATTTGATATTATCCGTATCGTTGGTCTTTTTTTTAGTATTCCGATTATGTTCAACAATTAAACGACTTATATCCGACTTTGGAAGTGTCAAGTCCATATTGACATACGCATTGCAAGGCGGATTGGCCATATCAAAATTTTCCATCATGACATTATCTGGTTTCTCTTTAGTGTTTGTGATTTCAGGTGTCACCACTTTCGCTTTGTAATGAACATCGACATGCTTAATCTGTGTGGGATCCCAGTGATCATGATGGTGACGCGCATTAAATAGATCCGTGTATGGTCGCTTATTTAAAGCAACGTTCGCATATTTAATTTGATCTTCTGGTAGTCTGAACATGTGTGGAATATTGGTATTTTGAACGGCCTCGTCAAATAGCTCCGAGGGTATTCGTAAGTTTTCATAGTCTCGCCTAAGTCTGGGATGTTGCCGAAGTGTGGGTTCGCGATATTTTGGCGCTGGCATATTGGTCCGTAGCCTCGTTGGCCGCACTTTTGCGAGTAACTTTTCTCTTTCAGCTTTTCGCTGCAATTCATCCATTTCGGCATCATAATCTGGCTCATGTTCGGGTACCCATTCAGAATCCGAGCTGCTTTCCGAATTTTCACATTTAGTTTGAAGACGTGATTTCTTGACGAACTTACAAGGAATGCCCAAAAGCTCTAAACGCTTCTCCTTAACTTCCATTTGACGGCGTCTCTCCATGTCAGCCTTTGCTTGTATATATTCAGCAGTTGTTTTTAAAGTCAGTTGCCGGGTATCCAATTCTGTTAAAGGTTCTTTAATTTGCGCCAGTCTTCTAGCCGTATCACCAAAACGATAACTGATTAAATTAAATTTCTTCACGCGGTAACGTAAGCGCGGCTTAACAAATTTCAAACTCTTGCGTAGTACACGATCATAATGCCTTCCCAAAGGTTTCTCTCGGAATTCTTTAACAGCGCTCTGCTTGACCACGGGTACTTTAATACCGTATTTTGGAGGGAATAGATCCAAATTTGGATCATCGGGACTCTTCCCTTTTTGTATACCCATGTCAATATCCACTTTAACCTTTTCCTTTTTCGGAACCAATTCGCGCAACCATTGCTCGCGCGTAATACAACCTTTCTCTTTACGGGTACCTTGTTGTTTTTCCCGCTGATGAAATTTGCCTCTTATCGTATCTCCCAACTTAAAATGAAAACCACGCAACTTAAAAATATTACCATCCTTACCCACTACCATATCATCCTCGTCGTCCGATGATTGCTCGGTAAGTCTAGATACGCTTGAACCAAGTGGACTATCACTACTAATATCCAAGTCAGCCTCACGGTAATTTTTCTGTTTGCCTAAACGTTCTAAATAAAAATCTCTCTTAACACGGGCTTCATCGCGCCGCATACGATCATGCGCTTTAAGATCACGTTTAAATATCTTCGTTTCTCGTATGGTATGTGGAAACATGCGCCGTTGTATCTCTGGCTTTTTCAATAGCATTTCTTTTTTTAAACTGCGTTCGATCGCATCTTCGATTTGTTCCTTGAACGACTGAAAGTTCGTTTGAGCCAATGTCATGCCATGCTCTTCTTTTTCTATTATTTTTATGTGCTCGTCTTCTTCTTTATTCTTCAGCTTTCGATGCCTATTCTTTAAATACAAATCTTTATAACGTTCATTGCGGCGTTCTCTCTCTTGTCTTGTAAGCATTTTATTGTACGGCTTGTCGCCAGCTCGAAATAATTTTCCTAACTTAAAAGGCTCTTCAATGACTGTAGGAGGGGACACCACGTTTCGATCACGTACATCATACCGCGGAGGGATTTGCACTCGTTCTTGATGCAATTCATGCTCCACCCTCTCTGCTGTTTCCTCCTTTACCCGTTTACGTTCTAAATGTCGACACATGCGCCGATAGTTTCGCTGATTTTGCAAATCTTGTTCATCTCTCTGATAGGTATTTTTATAGTCCAAACCTTGGAAATCCAAATTCAAAGGATTTTCTAAATCAATCACCTCACATATAAAAGATTCAGAAGATTCGGAAGCTGCTGCAACGCAAACATTTTGCGCATGCTTTACCATTTTTGTAAGAGCATCGAATTCTCTCTTCGTTGAATACGCTTTGGTTCGCAAGACCTCTGGATTCACCAAGCAGTGAACCTTACGTGGATCTTGAGTCAAAAAAAATTTTTGCTTCGGCAATGACATTTTAGATAAGAGTTCATAATTGTGAGGACAAGTGCCGACAAATTTCCGTGGCGCTCCAGCTACAAAGCTTTCTTTGCAAGGACGCTTCCATTCGGGACCATGAAAATCTTTGGGTTTGTGTGAACTTTTGTGTTGGGTATCGGCCATGGCTTCCGAAGTCATTTTGTTGCGCTTCGAGTCAGAGGTCGAATAACGAGATGTTGCAATCTCAGATTTAGTGTCTGTGGCTTTCACCGACGAAGACGAAGAACATCTGGCCCGAAATTTTTCCGGTATAGGAAAAATCATACTACCGAAATGTGAATTCGTCGATGTAGTCAAATCAATACCACGAATTTTACGTTCACGATCTGACTTTGAACTCGTCTTCTTCACAAAACTTTCTTCCTGGTGATGTACAACGAAAACGCCTTTCGATTCACATGTTGTTGGGAATCTCAAATTTTGTATAGACACGGTTTGTTCCGAAGCGCGTTTAGATCCAACATCATTAGGTCCCGGCAATGACTTCGACATCACCGCTGCAGTAGTCTTCACCGATAGTTTTGATGTCGGATTCGCGCTCGGCTGAATTGGACGTTGTTGCATTCTTCGATTTATTAATGTTTGTTAATTAAACAAAAGTATCTGCATATATTAAGTGGAAACTCATTAAATATTTTCTGTTTGAAGCAAATAATTTTTCTTGAAGTTTATATCAAGTAGGAGTTGTGACGAAAATATTGTAAAACAAGTGAATTATGCGCAAAGCACACGTTTCTGTTTAAAAAAGAAACTCAATATTGATATTTAACTATTAATCAAGTAAAAATATTAAGATCGGGTAAGACCAACTATTTCATACCTTACACCATTTTGATTTAAATAATTCTCTTCACTTATGTTCGTGATAAAAATCAGCCATAGTTTCCACGTGACTTACATGCTTTTCATGGAAGAAAGTAGAAAATGTGAACTGTCGTGATCCAAGTTTAACAAATTTATTTTTTTGGCCGGTGCTTTTATTATTTTTCTCCTGTTTTCGTCAAAACGTGTGAAAATTTGGACGATGCTGACATTTCAAAACTCTTCTTATTTTTTATGAGAACCTTTACATGGGATAGCGTCCAAATTATAAAATTACGTGGCCGAAATTTTCTACATCTAATTTTTATGTAAAATCCCTATTATGAACAAATTTTCATCATGAAATATTAACAAGCAAGAAAATTATATCCGGGTGTGCCGAATCTTTTATCTCTTTCTATGTTAAATTTTAATGGATGGGCGTGGCAAATCTTTTTATTTTTATGGAATACCGTGGAGCGCAACCAGCCATGGAATGCTGTGGAAAATAGCCATAAATCAAAACAGCCAGAACACAGACTTGCTTTCAGCGTATACTGTAGGCTTGGCCCACTTTCAATATCAACGTATGTGAAACAGCTTCCAATGTCTCTGCCAAATTCGAAGCCGACATTTTCATTTTTGCGACTGGGGGAATGTTTAACACAGGCATTACACAGATAAGCAGACAGTCAAATGGACAGACGTACCGACGAATACATCTAGGTGGATTTCGAATTTTATACTGATCAAGAATATATACGTTTTATGCAGTTCCAAAAGCACTTTTCTTAATGTTACAAACATTTTCACAAAAAACTTAAATTGCAATATTTTATTATATCGTGGTCGATCCTTTCCATTTTTGTGTAGAGACTACGGGATAACTAGCGTAATATTTGTGGAAATTTCTATAAGCCTATTTGCTATGGTTTATAGGTAATGAGCAAAAGATCCAATTTTCTTTGCATCCGAAAGCAGAGGCGTTCCAGTCTACGTTGTGTTGTCGGCGTGCCCTTTGACTGATTTGCCTCATTTTCAATACCGGCCTGCGTGCAAGAATTTCCAGTGTTTCTGCCAAATTTGAAACCGATATCTTAATTTTCGTGGCCGGGAGAATGTTTATCACAGACATTACACAGACGGACATGCTTAAATTGATCAAATGTATATATATACTTTTTGGGTTCTCCGAAGTTTCCTTCTGGGAGTTCCACACAAAATGACAAAATGAAATACACCTCCTAACTTCGGTGGTGAGTATAAAAAATTACTTTTTTTATCACAGAAATGTCGGCTTTTCGCAAGTATAGTTATATAAGAGGAGTTAAAAAATTGGATCACCCAAATTAGTCACATCAACGTAATTTACCGAAATGCTATTGAACACCGATTTTTGCGAATAAAGTTTGAAAATGACAAACGATTTCATTTTAAGACTTGTTCAAAACTAGACGTTGAGGAGTAGGCGCATAAATGCATTTTCAGTAGGGTTCGTCTTTGACCAAAAACTCGGCAGAGTTGTGATAAGATATATATATATATATATATACATATATAATGACGGATTCAATTCTTAGTGCGGTAGATCATATTTTAATTACGACTGACGGACGGCCACAGTTATATTAAATGCTCTCCGAATGAAGACATAACACCGAACGACTTTCCTCGCTACGACCAACATTCTACCTGTCTTTTTCCACTTCTTTCAACCACCATTGTCTATATAGTATAGAGGAGACACACCCACATCCCCTGACTGAAAAATCACAAAAATATGTACCGAACCACTTTTCAGGCTACGGCTAATATCCTATCTGTGGGCAACACTTCTTATTCAATTACCACTGTTTACATAGTATGGAGCGCCTCCACTAACTGACTGATCATTAAAAGAATGTATCAAATTCTGTCAATATCTTAAAAATTTTGTTCCATAACGTTAGCATAAATATATATTCACAGGCATCAGGCAGACAGTCCGGCACGCTTACTTGGCTATAATAAAACGTAGATAGATCACAGGTCTTTCGGGACCGCACAACTTAACATTTCTACAGCAGTGGGTGGGGACGATAAAAGTTACGCAAAATAATTGAATCAAAACTTAAATGTTGCAAAAAATTATATTGGATATATATTGATTCACACATAAATGGAATTTAGTACATACTTGTATTTTTTTTTTTTTTTTCTTTTTTTTAAAATAAATTAAAGATATATTTAGGACAGAAATGAAAAGAAATCAAGCTAATTGTATAGATTTTAGAAATGCACAAGAGAAATGCCATAGTAGTACCATTATGGAGTTGCTAGAGATATGACAGAATGGAAAATGGATTAGTTAGGGATAAAGTTAATGCAAAATTTCAAATAGATGAAAATCCTTTTAAAATAATAGAATGCGTTTTTCGACTGTTTTGCGGCATATAGGACAGCAACCGTTAATTTGATCGCCACACATTTGACAAGTACCATGACCACAGAGAAAGACCATATTTTTAATTCGGTCTAAGCAAACGGGACACATAGTCTAACAAACAATAAAAGATTGTGTGTAATTGAACATTTTTGTCAGAAGCTCATATTCCATTAAATACCTGCTCTTTAATATCTTGTAATTGCTGTTTGAGCTTTTGAACGTCATCAATTTGGAAATTGTTGACATTTGAAGGAGCTTGCATGACACTGTTAGCGGTAGGGCCGACAAGTATGTTAGTTTGGGATTGCAATTGATTACTGCCGGCCACAGGCGTATTAGTTATTGTACCCGTTATAGTATTATTCATTGCGACACCAAGACCTGATGTGTTAACACAATGCATGCCCTGAATTTTGTCTGCTTCGCTATAAGAAACAGTGTGAACCTGTTAAAACGTAAAAAAATTTATAGATTGGTGTAAAGATGTTTGAAATTTTTGGTTACGAAGTTTACTTTTTCAATAATGCCACCACCTCCGCAGCACAAAGAGAAAGGCATCATTTCCTCGATTTGTGTACGGCATAATACGCATTTCTTCATTAAACGTGAGCAGTTGTCACAGGCCACCATATGACCGCAAGGTTTAAAAAACACAGAAGCTCTACGGTCTGAACAAACCAAACATTCGTCAATTTTTTCACGTGCAGCCACTGTTTCACGGCAAATCAAGCATTTCTTAACTCGAGGGGCACAAGTTTCACAGCAGCAAACATGACCGCAGGGCTTTAGTAAAGAAATTAATATAACTCTTAGTTTCTACAGAAATATGACGAACTTTACCTTAAATACAGTATCTCTTTTAACATCTGAACACACCAAGCACTCCTCTAGATTGCTTGCTTTATTTGCTTCATTCGGATTGGACGCAGTATTCAATGATTGGGCTAAATCATGAGTCAGACCATTTAAACCAGTACCGACTGAGCTCAATGGAACAGTAGCACTGACTGTTTGTGTTAGGAGCACTGAAGCAGAGCTGGGAGGGGCCGCTAAAGCTCTGGCTCGAGCATTTGAACTTGTCCCAGCGACATTGCCAGGCAACTCACTATCGTCTGTCTTGCGCTCATTATAGCATTTCACTAAGGTTTTGCACAAATTGGGATCTGGACATAAATCCAAAGGAGTTTGCAATTTACGATTTTTCAAATTCAAATCCGCCCCATTCGCAGCCAAAAAACAAGCTATCGAAGCTGAGGCTTTCTTGTTATTGGGATTCCTCAGACCCATTAGCAATTTCCCGAAGCCTTCCACATCTTGCAATTGTTTCAATTGCGATAAGGTATGATGCCTCAAAGCCTCATGCAATGGTGTATCACCATCTTTATCGGGTATGTTCAAATTGGCTCCTTCTTGTACCAGTAATTTCACTATTTGTACATGTTGACGCTCAACGGCCAGATGCAGAGCTGTTTGCAAGTTAACATTTTGTCGATCCATATTAGCTTTGCCCATGTGCACCAGCAGCTCAGCAATTTCCACATGATTGTTTAGAGCAGCTAAATGCAAAGCTGTATAACCATCGTCCTTTTTCTCCTCTACAATCCATGGACGATTCGTTTTCGTTAATAAAATTTTCATGGCGCTTGGATTACCCTTAAGAGCAGCATGATGCAAAGCGTTAAAGCCGTTATTATTAGTCAAAGTAATATCTGCGCCGTAATCCAAGAGTAAAGATAGCATTTCATCGTGTTCTTTGGAAATGGCGTCGTGGAGAGGCGTGTCTCCCTCTGAATCCTGTAAACTAGGATGGCAGCCAAGACTTAAAAGAGTTTTAACTACATTTAGATGGCCTTTGTTGACGGCGATATGCAAAGCTGTTTGTCTACGTTTGTTACGTGCATTTAAATCAGCACCGGCTTTGGAAAGAATTTCAAT
Organism: Glossina brevipalpis; assembly: GCA_000671755.1. Taxonomy (NCBI): domain Eukaryota; kingdom Metazoa; phylum Arthropoda; class Insecta; order Diptera; family Glossinidae; genus Glossina; species Glossina brevipalpis. The sequence goes on from KK351214.1 coordinate 80,548, forward strand.
GACCGCCGGCTCATCGCCAAACGCAGCGTGGTGAACGGCACGATCACCGTCTTTGTCCTCAATTTCAACATCGACATTATGACGCAGTAAAACTTGTATAACTTCAATATGACCATTTTGGCTGGCTGCTTGAAGAGCAGTGTGTCCTGCGAATACACCATTAACATCCGCTATATTAATGGAAGCAGCAGTTGCTGTGGATGAGTTAGAGCTGGCAGAATTCCCACCGCTGCTACTAGAAGCCTGCTCTGTTCCCGTAAGATATTCTTCGCAACGAGCCTACATATACGAAAGAAAAGCGGAAAGAAGGCGAAAATTTTGAGCACGCCATAACGCTTTATAAGGGAAACTTACCGCATAACCATTGGCTGCAGCCTTTACGAATTCTTCGGTGGCATCGCCGGAAACGCTGGGCTCAAATAATTTCTTTAAAATAGCCGATAAACGTTCTCCACTGGATATGATTGGTACACAATTGGTATCTGTGTTCGAAGAGGCCACTTTAGTAACAGCCAACGGATTATAAGTCCATGAAGTATCGCCCACCTCTACTTTTAAATCATTGTCATGGTAAACCTGCTGTACACGGCCAACCTTTCCTAACGTTAATTGCATGGCGTCAGCCCATTCGCCGTGACCGCGTTGTAATTGTTTGATTGATTCGACATCCGAACAGATTTTAACAATATCGCCAACTTGAAATTCGGGAGTAGTATTGGCAGGCGAGGAGACTTTCGTAAGCACCGCTGGATTAAATGTCCAGCGATTGCCTGAATTATAGGCCACCACAATATCATGATCTTCATCGATGCCTACTACCAAGCCAGTGTTATTCAAACATTCATACATGCCATCAGTCCAGCCTCCATGACCATGTTGCAAGGACTGCACAATTTCTAAATCTAAATCTACAGTGACTTTATCGCCTATCTGAAATCCATGCGGCCCTTTGCCTGGACCGTTTTCACCTAGTAGAGGTAAGTGGTCACGATAAACTGTATTACCTTTTGCATCATTGACCACCTGCCGAAACGAACTTTGTAAAACAGTTTTTAAGTTAAACAAACGATAATTAACGAACCTTCAAATCCGCCATTCCCTCAAATCCCACTCGATACAAATTCTTGGCGCCATTATCCCAAACTACATAAGCTGCTGACCGTGGCGAAGCCGAAGACCAATCTTGTATCTCGTTTACTTTACCGCGTCTACCTACACCGCCATCCTGATCTTCCCATTGCCAATCAACACCGCGCACTACCCGGGCTCCGGGAAATATACCACGTACAGCAACTTTTTTCGATTTACGCCTTGGTTCTAGCATTGCACGTTCACCGCCCGGTGTGGCAATGCGATAAAAACGGTGACGTAAATGGTGTTTGTCGCCGTGATAGCAAATTGAACACAAATCGTAGTTGACGCACTCAGCACATTTCCAACGTATACCGAAAATAGGTTGTTGACGACAAGTATCGCACATTGTGCCATCATGTTTAATGCCCGTCGGTGCACTATCTAATATGCGTAAGTCGTAAGCTCCAGCACAACGATAATTAGCCGCCGTGCCGTTATCCCAAACTACCACCACTTCTTCGGAAGATTCAAAATTACGCACAGTACCTACATGACCTTCACCGCCATCCTGTTAAGAGAAAAATCGAAAATTATCTCTTAACGTAATTGAAGCAATATGTGTAAAATTTATAAAACATTTAGCCCATTTCCATTAGGTTGTCAGATTGCCTCTTCCTTCCACGTATTTCTTAAAAACTTATTTAATTATAATTAAAAATTACATAAAAATTATTAAATTACTTTAATAATAACACGGTAATGATAGCGACCCATTATTTTTGTCTGTTTTATTTAATCATTAAATAATACTTCCTATACGTATGCAAAATATATGTTCCGTTATTAAAATTGCAAATTAAAAAAAAGTTATCACAAAAATAGCGCGACTAGCACAACAATTTTACTCTAAGAACTTGTATGAGTGACTTAATCGCTTCGTTAACAAAATTTCGTGTTTTTATTAAATTCACTCCAAATCCCGTTTATTTTTTAAAATAAATAAAAATAGTCATAACAAGATGACAACAATAGCAGAAGCATGTTTGTTCGTATTGAAAAAAAATTTGTTTTAATTGACAAAAATCACTTAGAACGTATGACTTGACGCTTGACGTTTGAATTCAAAGTTACTCCAATTAATTATCACAAACTAATGTCTAATAAATATAGGCTCAGAATCAGATTAATATAAATACAAACTTTCATAATTTCTCCCCCTATATTTTTATTATTATTATGCCCTCCAACGAAGTAAGGTAGACTTGTTATAATATTTCGTTTGTAAACATTAAATAAAATATGCCTTAAATACGTAATATATTGTATATATTTTTTTCAATTAAACCGCGTCCGCCAATTTCTTACTTTCAAAGCATTCTTGATTGAATTACATAAGTCAATTTTGAAAATGATCTCGACTAGAAAGTCAAAGTCGTAACATTGATATAATCTCAAACAAACCATCCATTATCCATCATCCATCAATAAATCAAAACAAAACTTCAGAGTCAAATTCAACCACAAAAAATTCTGCTTGAAACAAAGAGTATTCAAAAATCGCTCCATACCAAATAATATCTTTTCACTTGTTGAACATTAAAATGAAAAGTAATTGGAAAAAATTCATCACGTTCCAGTTTTGTTGCTAATTTGTTGACGCTATTGTTTGCGCTTCTTCGAAGCGATAACAATTACTGCGCCTTGCAATATTGATTACATTATACTTTTTATTATATTTTTTACAATAAGGGACGCAGGGCGTTCTATGTTTGCTCTTCTGTTTGCAACCCCAAGATGTTCATACAAATGACCTCACAATGTATGCATATTCTGACTAAGCATGAGGTTCTGAAGAGATTTTCGCATCCGCATGTGTTGTTCTGTTAACACGAGTGAATTAATCCCAACCAATAAATATTTTTGATTAGCACTCGATTCAGAACAATTATAACCGTCTTTTTTTGTCTCTTGTTTACCATAGAAAAGAACATTGATGAATGACGTGCATATATCGCGATTACATAAAACTTTTTTTAATTACTTAATTTGCAAATCCAGCAGTTTTGATCAAAGAGCAAATTGATTATACAACAAATCTAAGGAACGACTAAACATACCGTTTTCAAGCTGCTGTGTTAAGAATCTGGGACGCATATAAAATGTTATTAAACCATTTATTGGAGGCCCATAGGTCTAATAATTAGTAGCTTGCAATTGATTCAAGCAACAAAGGTCACTAAAAGCAATACTATAATTTATATTTATGGAAATGTTCCTGCACTACAAAAAACGAAAAAAAGGGAGAATCACAATAAATAAATTTTTTTTATGCATTCACCTGTTTACCCCATTTCCAATCGGGTCCCCTTACAACGCGCGCTCCTACTCCCTCTGTGGCGAAACGTGCTTGACGATTCATAGCACCCGAGCCTGAGCCCAATACGGTGATTCCCGTTTGAGTACTAGTTGCAGCTAGAATTGTTCCACTTACACCACTGGCCCCTGCACAGGTGGATGAAGTTGCAACACCGCCTACCGCTCCGTTAACTGAAGAACTTGCTGAACTTGTACTAACAGCTACGATACCAGCATTACCCGTATTCGTATTGGCATCTTTGCTTGCAGCTGTAGCTGCACAAGCCATGGAATTTCACTTGTTCGAACAATAACAGCAACAACAACAACAACCACAACGGAACTTAAATCAAAATGTCTGTTTTTGTATGGTGACCGAACAAGTTTAAACTAAATATCAAACGAATGCCAACGATAAAGAAACATTCGTTCTCGAATTGTCGAATTTCTCAAACTTCTTAAACTTGTAGTTTGTATTATTATAAATTATAATTTTCGATTTTTATTATTTGGGCAAAAAATTATACACAATAAATGATTTCCTTTCCGCTTACGAAAATAAAGAATGTATTTTCTACTTGTGAAATTATATATTCAACACAATTACATTTGTCTCTTTCTAAAAATAAAATTTTTCTAAGGTTACCTTATTTAAAAATTTCTAACTGTTTAGAAAATGAAAACCAATTGTATCTTTACGGTTAGATAAGGAACGTCAATGAGGCTGTTTACACAGTGAAGCCGCACTTATATTCTCATGTTTGGGGGACAAAATATAAAAGCAAAATGCGCAGCTCATTGTGTTCATTTGAATTGCTTTCCATATGTTAGAATTTGCGGGAATATGAGCGAGGTTTCATTGTGACAACAGCCGTGGGCCGCACAATGAAGTTCTGCTTGTTTTAATTTATCCCCAGGCATGGAAAAATAAACGCAGCTTGACGGTATTTAGTCTATGTTTTTTGTTTGTAACGATATGGCAAGTTAGGAGTGCGTGGGATTTTTTATGTTTATTATTTTCAATCTTATAAGTAAGCGGGACTACCAAAGATTGTATGTAGAGGTAAAATGTTAAGAGAAGCTCATTTAAACAAAAAATAAAAGAAGAGATTTAGGCAGTTTTTTCGATGAAAAATATTTTGGCTCATAGAACAAAAATTATTTCAAAATTCATGTAATATTGCGAAGTTGACTATTGCATAATCAAGTGGTTAGGAAATCGGTGCACCCGATCCAATCATGTAAACCAACCACAAAACACAAATTAACTATCTGTTATACTAACTTTAAGTGGCAAAAAGAAAAAAATAAACGGCTTTCAGATCTTTATGGACATAAAGAATATTCTTTCTATTTATTATACCAATATTATATATGTACGTAGAAAAAAACCATTTCAATATATCAAAATACCTTTGTCAAACGTCCAAATTTCTTCCTGCTTGATATCCACCAGTCTCTCTTTCAGAGTCTCTTTGGAAAGAGATGGGCAATAGTAAATTTAATTAGTATTATGTAACAGTTTCTCTAAGTTGCCAATAGAGTACGGCAAATTTTCCAATATAATGAGAGAGTAGTAGAAATTATGTAAATGAAACACATTACAAGTAAAAGAACTAGCACATGTGTACGAAGGAAATTTTTCTTGTCGTCTCTTTTATTAAATTTCGTCCGGACTAAAAACAAAAAATAATAGTGAAATTTACTAAGATTGTAAGAGTAATTTGGTAATTAAACTTAACAACAAGTGAATAAAATGTTAGTTACAGTAGTGTGACTAATGTGAGCATTTATCTCTTAATACTAGTGGGACAAGGCTGTAAGATTAATGGACAATATGTGCAAGAAGGTCAAACGGTTGTGGCTTCAATCGATGATCGTTGTTTAGTTTGCCAGTGCACCGGCGGTCAATTAAAAGATGCCAAAAAGACTTCTTGCTTAAACATGCTGATACCTTTAAGGTGCAGGACAATCATGTATTTTCCAATCCAATTATTGTGTGCAGATTGAATTGTCGAAACTCGGTAGTGCTTTGCATGCAATGCCACAGCTTCCCCTGGAATCGAAAAAACGAACCAATGTAAAAAAAAAATAATTATCACTTTTCATTAAAAGGAAAAGGCTCTGCCAATATGAAACTTGGTCGCAGAGTAATTTAGGTTAGACAAAGATTTTTTTTTCCTTTTTACCTTTGCGTGTTCACAATCACAATTTTATAAAATGGCGTTTTTATATCTGTTTCTACACTCGTTTTCTTCCTCGTGGCAAACTTGATGCGTTCCTCTCTTTCTAAGGAATTAAAAAAATTTTCTTTTTCACTTTCGGACGCACTTGTAAATGTAAATTCAAAAATTAATCCTTATAAGAAATTCAACTTCGAACTTTGAGAGGCGAAGGAGGAATGGTGTTAAAAAAATCGTGGCGGAGCCACAAAATTTTACGCTGCAAAAATTTTAGAAATGGTATCCATCAGAGAAGGAAGTCGTTGAAGAACTTTATGGCGCACAGTAATTAAAGATCGGTATTTCTTCAATTTTCTTTTTTCAACAATTGGTAATTTCCCGGCCCCAACAACAATGGAAAGTATGTTTATCTGAAAAATTTTTCTGAAATAAATTTTATTCATTTTACTTTTATATTAACAGATAACTTCGTATTGAGCCCCATAGCTTTAATGATGACGTTGCCCTTATTCTTCCCAAAAATGATTACAAGGAAAGAATTAGAAAGCATTTCATTCCCCAAAATTAACAACGATATGATAGAAATCAGCAAAATAATAACTTCGCTTTTACTGGAGCAAAACCTGGTGTAAAACCGAAACCGAACACTTCCAATGAACAAAGCAAAAAGCGAATTTAGTTCTTAAATGATGGTAGAGAAATAACATTGAATAAAGCCACACATACAAAAATGAATTTTATAGAAAAATTTCAAATTATAACATCTCTAGCAAAAGCATTTTGAGCCGCAATTTGAACTCTCGTTTTGATAAAAGCTGTTACTTTAAGAAACTAGCATCTCTTTTTTTTACATGCCTAACATACTTTAAAGCTAAGTTGTTCTGCGATGAATGTGCCTAGTTTCAGGCAATTGAACACTGTTCTTGTGCAAAGAACTTCGACCTAGAATATTAAAAAGAAAACTATAAAGTTCAGCCCACCCAAAAAAGTTATCAAGAGGGGCATAAAAACATTGCTTTAAATGCCTTTTTCCTTATCGACTTTTAATTTCTTCTTTATATGAATCATTGCGTCTAGACACTGCTGTCACTACGGATGCAGTATTGCATTCCTCTTCAGCCGATGAATCAATTACACAGATATCGCCTATTTTGTAATATGATCATTTTTTGCGTGTGCAGTCGTAAGATTTGTCACTAATTATTAAGTTAGCTTCAACGGCATACATTTAGTATTTTACAAGGTTTATTTACATGTCTTCATCAGATAGCACAAAACAAATTACCGACATATTCCAAGGTTTACAAAAAATAATAACATATAAATATATATATATATATATATATATAAATATAATAAAAATCAGTAATTTTACACATTTCAGTTTTGCTCTTGCCTTCATGCCGTTTGCTTATATCAAAAGCTCTAGCTTCCTTATTAATTCCTTACTTTACTTTGTAAGGAAAGGAAACTTTCCAAACAACTACGATAATACAGCTGATAAGCTCATGTTTCACTTTTCTCCGGGCAAAAATCTCCTCTTTATATACCTTGGAATGGACAGACGGACAAACACTCGTTTGGCTGGTTGCTGATGTTTTCAAAGTCTTATAATATACAACTTACTACCATTTCGGTTTCATTCGAGTTGAATACATATCCGGTCAATATAAGTCTCGAATAAATTAACATGTTGTATTATCTTAGAGCCCCAATTTGTAACGCTACGATTTCTAAAGAACAATAAAAAGAAGACAATTTAAAAACAAAAGGAGGCCGCTTTCAGTTATTATAGATTATCTTGTAACAAGCCGCTGGAAATCCCTGAGCTTCACTTCAGCTATATGCAATACGTTACAAACTAAAAAAAATAAATGCGAATTTCAATGCTTTTGAAAAAAACCAAGAAATGTTTCTTGTTGACACATTATGCCGTCGCAAATTACCGAAAATTTCATGAAAGTATGAGTAGAAAATTTTTAATTTAGGAGCTTACAACGATTTTCCATGTTTTACCGGTAGGTGTCAGAAAATGGAAGGAGTTAACGAAAATTCTTTAGAAGCTAACACACACACAAATGCGTCTTAAAGCTTTAAAAACCCAATATCCAAAACGTGTTATTCATGATTTGTATGAAGGCTTAGGGAGCAAAAAATTTGATTAAAGGTTCAAAGCTAAAACATTACCATCAAAGAAGAAAATTGGTGAACTTCTCCTCGAAGCAGCTTCGAAGCTACAAGTAGATGAAATACCGTCCTTCGTGAAAGAGAATGCTGAAATAGTTCAAAAATTACCATTACATTTTTTCGTGAGGGTGCAAAATTCCGACTAGATTGAGGGGTGAGCTAAGAACCGAGCTAAATTCATTTGGTTTCTAATATAACATAATACAATTTCACAGCTGGGGTAAACGAAGAGCATATTTAGGTTTATTTATGTTTTTCTTTTACAGTTTGTTTTATATAAGCCTAACTCTAAATAAAAGGATTTTTGCATTAACTTTTATTGATTTATAGCCAATACTAATAGAAATTTGTTCATTGCCAAAGTAATTATCCTTTCGCCAGATTTGATATAAATAGAGAACGAATTGAAAAACGACAGGCTAATCAACAACATTATCATCAGCACTATTCTTCTGTTAATCCGGACCTTCTGTTTCCAATATATCCAACTAATATTGGCAAAGTCAAGATTAGAACATTTGCTAGGGCATACCATTGCAACACACCAATGGATACTTAAGAAATCTTCTGCCCCTACCTGCAGTTGTTGTCAAATTCTTACAATAAAACACATTTGCGACTACGCAGTCGCTCTTACTTACTCTTATTAGAAGAATCATATTTGGATCAACTAATCCTATGTACATCCTGAAATCAGCTACCGAACATAACATCTATTTAATATATAACTTTATTAAAACTACTAAGCTTAGTATTTAATCTAAGTTTCTTAAAAAAGAGTCGATAGCCTATGATGGTTGTACTCAATTAATTTCTCTAGTCTAAGAATTGATTTCATTAGTCTAGAAAATATAATAATAATAATAATAATAATAATAATAATAGAGAACGAATTTTATAGCAGAAGCATATAAAATGCCAAAAGTGGCGATAGTTATCGGTCTGATATGAACGCAATAACATACGTGAACGAAAGTTGTCTATGACGAAAGATTGTTAGTCAAAAATTTCTTACGAAGTCACTATTCAATTGAGGCGAGAGAGAGTTAGTCAAATCTTTCATACGTAATCACTACCCAGATTATTTTTTCACCTTTACAATGAAATTTGAAACACGATGAATATATATATAATTATAATTAAAAGCGAATATATAACTTTCTTCAGTCGCACCTATATTTGGCTATATTCAATCTATTATGCTTTGCATACGTGTTGAAAAATATTGTATTATTTTAATTTTTATTACAAGCTTTATAAAAGTTATTTATTAATTGTTCGATCCGGTAGCAATTATTTATTTGTTTGTTGCAAGAGAAATTGCTTTTTATATAGTTACTCTTAGTTGCTCTCGTCATCACTGAAGCAGTTTCTGATAGAATTCTGTAATTGTTTGGTGAAAAATCTACTAATTTCAAAAGAATGAGCTCTGCTTAACCTTTGCCAATTAACATGCAGATGGCGTTTTTCAAGTATTTAAGAAAAATGCTAAATGTAAATCATCTGTTTCTTTGCAATTTGTGGAATTCACTTGCATTTAGTTAAGCACTAATACATATTAAATGAATTAGTGCAAGTGCAGAGTTTTAATTATCCGAGACAAAATTAAAATTAATATATTTTTAAGTATGTCAAATAATGATACCGATACTGGTGATACCCAAACCACACAGTTGAAAGATGTATTGAAAATAGGGAAGGGAACCGATACTGTTGGTAGTGAGGTCGGTCTGAGCCCGCCGCCTATAAACGATCCAACACCACGCGAAGCTTTAGTAATTGCTATTTAAATTATTGGTATTTTTTTACTATTTCTTTTTTATGATCAACAGATAACAACTGCTGTGAATTTTCTACACAATCCCAAAGTATGTAATGCAACATTACTACAAAAACAGCAATTTCTGAAGTCCAAAGGTCTTACAAATACAGAAATACAATTGGCCTATGAACGCGCTGGAATATTTAGCCACGATCCAAATTCAACAACTCCGACTTTCATCAATATGGATATTAACACTACACGCGCCCAGTTAGCTTTGCAACCACAACAAACAACAATGTTGGGCCGGCTTAAGGAACTTTTACATTCCATGGCTTTATTGAGTGGAGTAGTTTATGCTTTCTATACATTGTGGAGAAAGTTTCTTGAACCTTTTCTGTTTGGTAAATCTAAACAAAAGAAGACTGCCGATGAGACTTTATCAGATATAAATATGAAAGTCGATGTACGCATAGCTGAAGTCAGAACAGAATTAAATCAAGTTAAAGAAACAATAACACGCGAACAACGTGATCAAACTCAACAGTTTATGCGCGAATTTAGTCATTTTAAGAGTGATCTAGAAGCTATAAAGGGATTATTATTGAATCGAAAACAATTTGCTGCTCCTTTAAATATCGGTACGCCTTCCATACCCACTTGGCAGTTGTCCTCCTCTTCACCACATCATTCACGACATCATGTTCATAGTCAATCCGATGACAATGAAAAGGCGGATGATGTTGGCTCAGGTTCTGGATCTTCCGAAACAGAAGTGGTTACCAAAAATAGTGATTCTAGTTTAGAGATCATGTAAAAATTTAAACAAATTACAAAACACAGTAAATGTATAGTTTTTTTAACCTTTGCTAAACCAACTTAACATAATACTTCGAAAATGTAGTTTAGACCACAAGAGCTTTATAAAATTCTGATAGATATTTTTTATATTTATAAGCGGCTTTCTCGACACTGTTATATTTTTATTTTACTGTATTTTCAGGATGCTTGGTCGTATGTAGACGGTTAATTTGGAAGATCGATAATAAACATACAGCTATATGGTATATGAAAATACCAGCAATATATAATATAAAATGTGAATAATAAGGAAAGACTTTGTCACAGACACGAAATGTGTCGAATTCTTGATTAATTAAAAAACTGCTTATTAAGCTAATTCATTTTTATTCAGATCTTGAAGTCTTGTGGATTTCATGATTGAACATATAATTCTTATTTAGTTTTCCTTAATTTTATTATAAAGGGTTTTATTTTAAAACAACAAATTCATGAACAGTTGAAACAATTATCTTTTTTATGCATCTCCGTAGTGTTGAGTTTATCTTGATTTTTTGTGATTCATTAAATTTTACTAATTAAAAAAGCTTTATGGCTTTCCGTTTTCGTTTTTTTTCGCATATTACTTTTACATACTATAAAGGAGCAAACAGTACTTCAAGTACGAATTTAAAAGGAGTTCATTAAATGAAAGAAATGCAAAAATGATGGGAGTGAGCAAAAAAAGTCAGACAATGTGTAACGAAGAAAAAGACATAAGAAATTGCAACTCTACTTTTTCTTAACTTAATTAATATAAAAATTATACTTAAAATGAAATATTTACACTTATAGAAAAAATTAGAGTAAAAATTAAAAATATGAGTCTAAACTTAAAAGATAAATTGCCCCATTCTTATTGTTTGTTATATCCTAACGTAAATTATATATATGGTCGACAAAGCCGGACCGTTTAGTATCTTACACCTCTATGGCATGTGAAATAACCTCTCTGCATTTCGCATTCCTTTCCCTTGTCCTATTCTTTTTTTCTTCTTTAAATACTAATATCAAATTTTAGTAGCTCTTGGTTCAGTCCGTAACTAAAGTACTTACACGATAAGCATTATGCTATTTATGGTTAGACAATATTTACAATATTTCTGTGATAAAATTTATAAGGATAGAGAGTTATAATCCAATTTATACAATTTCAGTAGATGTTGTGCGTGTATTTAGAGACAGGTGCTTCGAAAAAAAAAAGAATTTTAATAATATAAAAACCATATAACTGAATAAATCGACATAGTAAAAGATAGGGTTTGTAATAACTAAACTAGCTATATGTAGTTAATATTTCCTGCATCATTAGAGGTGTGAGATACCGTTTTTTATAATCACTATGAAATAAGTATTCTTTATATACACAGGGAAAAGATATTAAAATTACGTTTTTAGGAATAAAGTTAGGCATTGCTCTCTTTAAACAGCTGAGTTAATAACAGTGGCTGCAACAGTAGTTGTTATAGAAGACGATGATCCATTGGTAGAAGTATTATTCCCGCCTGCAACCAAACTGGCAAAAGCGGCAGCTGCCGCCGCCGACGTACCTGAAGTTGTAGCAGTGGCTGTGATAGACACAGCGGTTGGTGGATTAATAAGACTAATTGTAGTTGAATCTATTAAAGGCGCTGGCGACAAAGAAGTAGTCGAAGATGTAGGTGAAGAGCAATCACTTTGCACGCTCAAAGCGGGCGAAGCTGAAGAATGGTAATTAGAAGGTGGTGTATGCGGTGATAAAGGGGAGGGTGACATATTCGAACTGCCATAACTACTGCTAGCTGAGGAGAAACCCGATGATGTTGAAGCGCCTGACGGCGAAGCCATACAAGCTGTTGTTGCCGCCAATGTTGTAGCAGTAGACAACGACGATCCTGCCATTGATATGGTAGGCGTCGGGGTAAAACCTATACTCGTATTGATATTGCTAGTGGTATATATCTGTGAATGTTGTGGTGTCAATCCACCTGTTGTCGTTATCGACGATGACGATGGAGATCCAGAAGTGATTGAAGAAGAAGAATTACCTGCCGAAGTAGACGCTTGTGAGGATGAGTTGGCTGCAGCTTGTCGTTCGCGTTCGCGTTCACGATCTCGTTGCGGTCTAAAAGCTTCACGCAATGCCTCTACTCGATTTTCGTTAGGACCCCATCGGGCATGACCTGCACTGTTCTGTAACCAAACCACTTGCGTGCCTTGCATACATTTCACATTCACATCGGCTCTAGAATGGAATAGATAATGAAAATTCTGTTATGGAAAAGCTACATCGTTTCAAAAATGAGCATGCCAACGTTGCATGCAAAGTGGAATATAAAACCCTTTCTTCGGCTATTTACCATTTTTTTGTCATTGATTGTCAGCCTAGTAGGGTGATTACCAAGCCGGCATATCCAATTAATATTTTTCGTGTGACAGACGATACTTTAGGAAATTTTTTTTTTAATTCTCAAATTTATAAGGATAACGTTAAATTTGTGCGTTGGCTGAAGATGTAATCTTATTCAGTTAAATCTTAAAAACACTCGTCATTTAAAATTAACCTGTCGGTTTTCGGGACTGACACATAGATGTCGTCTCTAATAAAATATTATTTTTTTTAGAAAGTATCAACTGTAAAACAACGCCTATCGATCATTTATTTACACTACTTTTAATTTTTTCAAAATAACGTTCTTCGTCAAATAATGCCCTAACTCAGCATTGACTTCAAAACTGTTACAGTAAATCATGTCCGACGAAAGCAATAATTTACCGGTGATATGCTGATTTTCAACGGGCTTATACGGACGTCGATGACGCAGACTGCTGCGGAAGTCTAAAAAGAGGTTGCTTAAAAAAATTCTGGTAAAAAAAATTCGAATAATTATTCTCTATAATCAAAAATGAATTTGTAAGAGATAGCTGGTTTCTAAAGATATCAGAAGGCATGGGAATGGGAAAACTTTAATAAAAACAACGTGTCATAATTTGATAGCTATAATGGCAAAATTGCATGAATTGCAGCTGAAGTCGACGCCCAACCGCAACAAACTGCGTTCTAAAGATCATTGCGGAAACTGATGCGTATTTCGATAGACTTGATAAATAGTTATACAAGAAGCGAAACAACGTGTTGCAGAACCATTGGACTGATTGTAATTGTGTTACTCTCGATGGACGTTGCGTTAAATTTTCAAAAACAAAAAGTCTTACTTATTCCTGGAATTTATTGATCAACGTATTAAAGGTTTGTTTTAAAAATAATGTGTTTTCAAAGGTGGAATCAATGCGGTGATTTGTTTGCTTGTGAAGTAGTCGGTTGAATAAGTCAGTGACATATCAACTACATACAAGTACGAAAATTATATCCGGCTGGGTCGAATCTTTTATACCCAACACCTTGATCTTAAGAAAGGTGAAAAAACTAAATTTTAAATTGTGATGGTGGTAGACCACCGGAGTTTATATGAGTAGTGTGCGAAACACCCACAAAATATAAGTATTGTTTTTATTCAGCCTATTTTCAACGCCAATGTAAGCGAAAGAACTTTCAGTTTCCCCAAATTTCATCCATCATCATTTTCATTTTTGCGACTGAGAAAATAGTTATCGCAGGCATTACGTAGATAACCAGGCAGATAGACGAACAGACGAACGGATGGATACGTCTATTTGGATGCAGAGTTTCCTACTGATCAAGAATATATATGCTTTATGTATGTTATGTTTTCAATTCAATTAAATTAATCCCCAATACTCTATTATATCGAAATGGCGTGGTCCCACTTTTGTACCGATACTAGAAGACAGCTAGCTCAATAAAAGTGGAAATTTTTATAGATCTGTGTGCTATGGGTAATGAGTAATAAGCAAAAAAACCAACTTTTTTTTTTTTAGAGCAGAGGTGTTCTCTGTCCTTTGACCGATTTGTTCCAATTTCAATACCAATCTGCGTAAGTGAACTTCTAGCGTTTCTGCCAAATTTGATGCCGACATATTTATTTTTGCGACCAGGAGATTGCTTGCCATAAACAATACAAAGACAGACGGACGCACATGCTTAAATCGATTCTAAATTTTATGCTGATCGAGAATATATATTTGTGAGGTCTCTCAAGTTTCCTTCTGCGCATTACAAACACAATGACAAAATGAATATACCCCTCAACTTTGGTGGTGGATGTAAGAATTGCAAAGAATCGAAAACTTTTCTACTTACTTTGGTATAATGTGCTGATATCCGTGCCGATATTCATGAGCCATGCCCAAAACTACCATGGAACGGCGTTTATATATGTTTTCCTCCAGTTTGGCAATACTTTTCCATTCAGGTAGGAAAATGATAAAGCTAACGATATGGTGGAGGTAAGATTATTAAGTAGATAGCAATACCTATGATGATTTACCTTAAAGGTTCCATAGAATCGTTTAACAGTTTATCAATGTGAGCCAAAGCAGCGTCAATTAGTTCTTCACAGTGCGGTGGATTAATCTGAAATGAGCCCGAGACCGGCTTAAACTCCAAGAAAGGTCTGATGGGAAATAAATAATCTAACCAGTTGTATAAAAAATTATATCAAAAACTCTATTACCCTCTTGAACCAAAATAAGCATCAGTATCAGCAAATGCTGAACAATATTGGCGAAAATAAGAATTGAATGGTGAAGCAAAACATTCAAAAGTTACGCCGAAATGACGATGTAAGCACTCAAAAACGGGAGTCGGCAAGGAAGCTTGTGTCAGCTCGGCTTCTTGAGATGAATTCAAAGCATTGCCTAAAAATGTTTGATACCGTTTTAGTAAACACCACACCCGTCCTATGAACAAATCGAATTTTTTATCATCGAAGCAATTGTAGCGATACAGCTGTTCCAGTTTTTGCAAATGTGTTAAATTAATATACTGAGCATCTGGTTGGTTGAGCGTTGAGGGCGTGTATTTGATAATCATGTGGTCACGATCTTGTACATATTCTATGGCGGGCATACGAGGTGAGGGCACCGCAAATTGTATAGGATAGCACCAAACTTTTTTTAAGTGAGGCGGCGGCGGTGGTGGTGTAGGTTCTGGTATGCCGTGCTCCTTCAAAAGTTGCATATGACGTTCACGTATTTTGCGCGCATGTTCAGCCGACATATGATATATCTTAGCACACAATGCCTCCACTGAACTCTTGACGGTCTCAGTGAGATGCGGTTCACACTGTCTTTTCAAATGAGCCAAACGATCTTGAAAATCTTCATAGCTTGCTCCAACTGTACGACGTAACCATTGAAATGTATCTTCGACATTCCATTTGACCACCTTTTTCGATTCAGCTGGTGCGGAACGAGATTCTATAATTTGTTTAGCTGCTTCGGCATAACGTGATAATTGCTTACGAGCATCTCCGGTGAATTTCGGTTTGACAATCTTTATGGGGATGTCGGACATTATTTCACGATACATAGACGGTGATATTTCCGGTATGCAATTGCTGGGTAATAAAGGATCGCAACCATTATCAATCGCTTTGCGCTCAATCAACCAACGATTAAATGAATCCTTGGGTGCCTTAATACTCTCACGACGCATGCAGATTTCTTCATATGTTTTTACCAGTTTCATTGTGTAAGCAGCGCGTAGTGCTTCAATTTCGGGATGGGGTTGTGGTAATAAAGTTGGCGGCCTCTCTACGATAACAGCATTCGTACATACTTCCAAATCCCAAGGTCCCGACAAAATGAATTTTTTCATGGGCGGTTGCTGGTGCCCATGTGCATGCATATGCATGTCATCCGAAGGTCGACGTTTCAAGTTGTGATGCTGCTGTTGCATATGTGGATGCGAATGATGCAAAGGTGGTTGACCGCCGGCATGACATATGCCCAACGGATCAGTAAGTGGGTCAAAAGGACGCGCCCCTGGCATCTCCCACAATGATTCTCCCGTTACCTTATTCCAATAATATGGACGATTTTCACGCTTTGACCAAAATTTTCGCCAACCCTGACTAAACAATTCAGGCGTCAACTCTTCACCATAACTGCCACCTTGATACATTGAAGGGGCGCCCTGTGGTGTATGAGCCATTAAGCCATCCATGAGTATAGAACCTTGTTTTGCGGGAGTCGAAGGGGAAGAACAGCTGGGACCTGCCGGTGAATTGGCGCCTGATAACATACCGCTTCCAATTAATGAGCTACTGTTGTTATTGATTGCATTAGGATCATGAACTAGAGTTGAAGGCGTGCTACTAATAGATCCTGCTATTAAACTCGCGTTTACGTTGGTGCTGGAGGCGGTCAATTGATCCCAAGCACTCTGCCCTGTCGTAATTATACTAACACCTCCTGCAACACTTCCACTGTTATTACTGGTGTTGTTTTGCGGCATTGTTATGTGCCCCATCATAGGCGTAACTGTGCCTGTAGATGCTATAACCGATTGCGGCATTAGACTAGGAGTCAATGATGACGCTTGTTGTGACGGTAAACCGTGCAGATTGTGCATATTATTAGCTGCCATAAAAAAAATGTATTAACTGTAAAATAGAAATAAGAAAAAAAAAGGTCTTCAAAAGAAAACATGAGAGGATGAATCGATGTTTCCGACAAATCGTTCTACAGTAACGAAATGTAGTCACATAATAAGGTCGAGAAAATGTGCTTGGAAAAAAATGGCGAGAATTACTGCCTCAACAGAGTAATGTGAGCGTAGGTAAACGCATATCTACATGGCATTAATATCAAGATTTGAGTAAAATGCAAACGATTAAATGATGTTTAAAAACATGAGTGTAAGAAATAAATACGACGAAACCCAGAAACAGAACAGAGCTGCTAAAATCAACAACCAATTAACCAACCTTACAAAATGCAGTTCCCCTAAAATAAACTATAATATATTAACACAACTATAACCAGTCAGTCATGAGTTGACAGTCAAGCGTATAACACGTTAAAACTAAATAACGCATCTGCGTTAAATTAATAAATAAATAAATTTCAAAAAAAAATTCTCAGGTACTAATAAATTCCGGGACTGAGATTTTCTCATCTAATTCCTTTGTTCTGCTAAGAGATTAACAAAAAGTACTGCACAGCAAACATTTTTAAGAGCATTTGAATTCAGCTACACCTGCTCTTTTTTGTGCTTTTAATACAAAAACAAACATAGCTTCACGAACTGAGCAAAACCAAACGATAAGTCGCAAACAAGATATATATATATATATATTTATATATATATATACACTTATAAATATATATATATATATATATATATATACACTAATAAATATATATATTTATATATATACACTTATAAATATATATATATATATATATATATATACACTAATAAATATATATATTTATATATATACACTTATAAATATATATAT
>KK351214.1:98325-188167 GCA_000671755.1 Glossina brevipalpis
CACACAATAAAAGACACAGAAAATATATATATATATATATTTATATATATATATACACTTATAAATATATATATATATATATATATATATATTATATTTATATATATATATATTTATATATATATATACACTTATATTTATATTTATATGTATATATGTATATATTGTTTTTATGTGAATGGATTGCTCTTGTTTATTTCAAGAAGAAAAAAAACAAAACAAAAACAACGTTGTGAGAGGAAGAAGTCAAATTCATTGATTCTCGCGGGTATAATTTTAGATGTCTTTCAGAATTCGTTGCTAACGGTGGGTACATAACAATTTCCGGCGGTTTGAAAATTTACTAAAAGGAGGTTAACAAAGAAAACCAAAGATAAACAAATGCTTAAAACGGTTTAAAATAAAAAAAATAAGAACTGTTTTCATTGGGTAGTCCATATTTTTAAATTAATAAATTTTTATTGATTAAAAATTGCAAATTAAAAAAAAAAAAAAAAAGATCATGAAAATGAATGAAGAAAAAAAAAAGAAAAACAGCAACAATGGTATTTTCAGTTGGGAGGAATCTTAAATAACCACCGCATAACAAATAATGCAAAATATTTTCCCAATTATTTAACTTTCTGCCAAAGGCTAAAGAGAAGACGTTTTGAATTTCCAGTCAAGTCCAGATAGATCAAAAATTATTTTATAGAGAAAAAGCGCTGACCATTAAATTTTTCCGAATAATTTAATTTGTATGTTACTTACATTTCTTTAAGGCCGGGAATATGTGAACCGATAAAGGAAAACCAATGTGGAGACAATACATTAAGAGTCAAGAATGCAAGGCTTATGAAATAACACTTACGTGTAACTTTGCGCAGCCAAAGAGGGGGTAGCGAAATCTATATCGCACACAGGGACGGTATAACCACATCTGGAACTTAGGAATAAAACGCCGTAGATTTTGGGAAAATCATATACGTATTATAGAGATTAAAGGCATTTATATTTTCAGAATTCTAAAAACGGATAATCAAACCCGGATTTTTATCTATAGAGTGACATATGCATACTGGGTCTCTGACGGGAAGTCCTAAAAATCTAGTATGATAGCTCTTGTCGATGGGAGAATAACAAGTATATTTTACGGCAATTTTTTGTTGATACCCAAAACTGCTTCCAATTATTTACTGGCAATTCAATTTGGCAGCTGGCTAAAATTAGTTAGTGGAATCTATTATTTTTTTTTATTTACGTTGACTGCTCTCATGATTTTAATGCCGGTTGGATAGGAGGTAACCTCTAATTTTATAGAAACTTAGCGTTTGGGCTCTGAATCATCTAAAATCTAAAGCATTAAACAAGAAATATTCACTAGGCTTCTAACTTATTCAGCTATGTATTTGAATCATGCGATTGATAAATTTTGCTTTTCCTAATCTGAAGAGGTAAAACATCAAGAAACAAAGTCTAAACATTAGTTGATACCTTAGTAGGAATACTGCCATACTTTTACAATATAATATTTTTGTGGAATAAAATCATTTATACATTTAACTCTAGACAGAATTTTATCTTTCACTGTTGGATACTGCCGAAACAATGCTTAATAGAAATTTACGAGAGATTAGCAAATCGGTCCAAGGCTGACGGCGTCATATGAATATTTCCAGTAGCGTAAATTGTTAATCTCTGATACATATAAGAAAAAACGAAATGGATCTTGCCAATATCTAGAATATATAAAATGACAGCTGAATATGTTTACTTTATGCCTACTAATTTCAAACTTAAAAAACGTTTCTAATTCCTTCTTCTTTCTATTAAGGAAATTTACAAGGAAAAGCGCAATCTAAAAAAAAGTAATGTCAAGGCAGCAAAAATGAAAATAAATAACAATTTCTATGAATGCAATTCGAATAGAATTTTATCTTCTTCAATAAAAACAGATTTAATTGAGAATTCCGCTCTTCAGATGTGCATTTCCGACATAGCACTTTTACAAAATTTAAATGAAAACTAACAAACAATAACGCAAATATTGCAGTGTTTAAGATTTCTCAGTTCTGCTGTAATCAAGTGTATCATCAACGTAGTTATATTTGGCTCCGAAGCGACTAATTTGTGTAAATGTTGTCTTAATTTTAAACATGCGGCGCAACCGCGTCTTATTAGCTAATCGATCCTTAACTCTTGTATTATTTAAAACATAAGAAACCCTAATGCAATAACTGTGTAAAAATATATATATCACATTCAGGTAAAGTGTAATATTCATATTTCTTAATTCAGTTTAATATTCCGCTTATTTTTATTTATTAAATTATATTTCTAAAAGCGTGCTATTTAATTTCAACTTAATTATAGATGACTATGAGTTAAATATTAATTAATAATAAAACTGAGCTTTTCTTTGCGGTTTTTATTAGAAAGGCACTCTCTTTACAAAGTACAAAATCCAGAGAGCATTACCAACGAGAGAGAATGATGACCTCAGAGTACAAAAGAAGAGTAACAATCGTATTAATAGAAGAGAGCTAATAATTGCTGTAAATAAGAGTAAAGAGCAAAACAAATAACATCAAACGTACTACGAGGAAAATCTATAACGAAAAAAGGATAAACAAATAAAAAAAACCCGTGTTTTGACGAAACGGTACTTAAAAGAAAAACAGTATAAAAATTAAAAATAACACGAAGTTTATAAACAATGTGGAGTCTAGTGAAGGAAAATGGCTCAACTTAGTATAAACCATTACGTATATTAGTTCATAGTCATAGACGTACTGCCAACGTCATATGGCGCGCATTTTTTCTGCCAAATTCAATGCATAACATTTGATATAAACCCTTAATAAACTTTACTGAATTTGGAGGAATAAAGCATGTACTTAATTTATTGCAATCTATAAAATCTCTAGATATGAAACCGCCACTATTTAGAAAAAAAATTTCTCTACACTTTCTTTTTTCCATTGGTCGAGAACCGTCCATGTACATATACACAATAGACCGCGCCGAAAATCCAACATTTTGTGAAATTAATGGGGGCAACATAAAACATGCATTATTTTTTTCTTCATTGAGTCATTTAACACTTTTCTGCGAAAACAAAAATTATAAGCATTTTAATGTCTTAGTTTCAAGCCGCTTTTTCAGTTTCCATACTTATTTCCAACATTTTGACATTTTGATGTCCAAAAATATATATTTGTAAATGTTTTCCTCGGTGTTCGTATTTTTTCTGAGTGGCTGCACAACTCACCGTAAAGAATTCGCTTTGGAAACTTTTAGACGTTTTTCTAGTTTGTTTTCTTTGCTTATAACACGCAACACTTGTTAACATTTACCAAGGGCTTACAAGTGCTTGTGAATTTGATAAACAAAACAAAAAATTTACGTGATTCTAAGATTTCTTCAACAATAATTTTTCACACAGAATTTTTCCATCCGTCGTTGCCGAAGTTTGATTCGTTTGTGGTCATTTTTAATGACAAAAAAAGTGATGAAAAAAAGAAAATGGCGAAATGTGTTACATGGTCGCATGCGATGACATTAAATGATTAAAATTATAAAGACAGAGATGTTAAGAAGCACTTAGGAGAGAAGAATAATATTTTACAATTAAAGTTATTCGTTTACAAATTATTTTGCTTTCAATTTTCTCTTTATTTACTTATCTTATCGGAATATTTTTTCATGCATTTTACAATCCATAAACACAAAAACAGGCTGGTTACACGAAATCAAAGTTGTCAAGTTTATTGCGTCTTTTTTTAGGTAACGAATGTTGCAACGCTTTGCAACGAATGTTGTAACATAATCTTCCAGTGACAGAATTCAATTATATTATTTATATTATTTTTTATTAATTTAACTTGCAGATATTGAGTCATCTGTGAAATAAAAATATGATTGGAAATACAGAAAGAGAAATAATTTTTAAAACTAATTGTTTTGTAATGAACAATGAAGTTTTTTTAAGCATTACTATAATATTCCTATCTAAATCAATGTTTGTTAAAAGAATTCGATAAAACAGAATTTTAAATTTAATTAAGAATATATATAATCAATCTTTGTCGAAGATAGTTTCAGATAAAATTTTACTTCTTATTTATTTATTTATTAAAAATATGTATGTCTGTATATTAGTGACTACTTATTTATTTTTAGTCTTTTTCTTATAATATATTTCGTAATTTCTCCCACTTGTCAAGCTGAATTAGCAACATTTGTGTAGATAGTGGCTTAGTTACTATTTAGTTACGTTTACATAAGATTAAAGTGATATTAGCTTTTATGATATACATTAATATATCTTTATAGAACCCGTTAGATGTTTTCAAAATTTTACCAATAGTTTATGGATAACGTTGATTCGCAAACTTTTCTTGAAAAGCATATAGTATATATTTATCTTAAGGAATTAAGGCGTAAAACCAAGGGTAGGATCCCGGATATATCAGTTTACGATAACTTTCATAGACACGTTAAAAGAGTTAAGAACAACAATCAAGATCCTCTATATAAAAATACAACATTTTGTATTCATTTCTTAGTCGGGGAGATACGAATTAGAAATAAATTCACTAGAGCTAATTTAAAAATAGCATCTTTTTTCATGGACCCAAACTTAGGAAAGTCTTCAACAAGGACTTAGTTTTGGAGAATGTCTATCGTGCTTACTTATCATGAAGGACTAAAGCTTCAAGTTGTAAGGGGAACTTTGAACGAATGTGGTTTTGAAATTATGTGATTGTTGAACTGTCCGGTTCATTCACGCGGCTTAAAACCTGAATCTGTTAAACGCAATAAAAGCAATTAATTATCCCGACAGTAGTAATTGAAGTTTTTGGTTTATTTTAACTAAAAGTTTAAAATTTCCTTAATTGGTTGCTTGCAATTTCAAACAAATTTCCAAGCTTATGTTTAAATCAGGCTTATAGCGATTAATTAAACGTAATAAATTTAGCTTTTTATTTTTGGAATTATTTGATTCCAATTCATATAGAGTTGAAAGATTAACCAATAAACTTTCGTTGAGGGATTTCTGTGGATTTAGGTTAATGGCCCTTTCGAAAAGATTGATAGCATCTTTAAGTTTACCGGCGTACAACAGGCAAACGCCCATGTTGTTTAAAATCATGGTATTACCCGACTCCAAATGCAACGCTTTCTGGAAGGTGGCATAAGCTTCAGGAAAATCATTTTTGGCCACTGTGATAAGACCTTTATCAACCAAATCACGCAAATCAGGTTGGGAGTAACTAAAGAAAATAAAGAAAATTGGAGTCATTTAGAAATCTATGAACATTGCCTGAGATCGCTTTAGTTTACAAATTACGTAATAGTTTCATTTGTAAATTAAATGTCACATCTAAACTAAAATTTTACATTTTTCTTAAACGGCGAGCTTCAGCAAACTTTTGTTCTGCACCGAAAATGTCGCCAATTTGTAAATATATACGACCCCAGGCGGAAAATAAAGCTCGTTTTTCTTCCTTACTTAAATCGGAACGATCAAAGATCATGCTTCTTAATATGTCATCAATTAAATTGAATTTTTTCATCTAAAATTTTTAACGTGAAAGTATTATGTGCATACTGCTCATATTTTCACTTACGATTAAAGCACAATTTACTATGGCATGTAAGACCCTTAATTCGCGCTTTTTCCAAAATTCCTGTGCTTCCGGCGGTTGCCTTTCATTGTAATATTGCTTAATTTCATTGCAAATAACGTATAATTCCGAAAGGCGATCCAATGCTAATTGTGGATTTCCCAAGTAAATTGGCAACTCTGCCAATAATAAACGAAATGAAAAACTAGCTATTGATCCAGTTTTATCAGGATACATTTCTGGATAAAACTATTATGGAAGCGCAAATTTAAATATAAATTTCTGTGGAATATTTACAAAATTACCTCATAGTATACATCAGAGCGATTTAATAGATCAAACGGCTCAGCTTCTTGTTGCAGCAATTCGTACTCTCCCAATTTAGCCAACAAAGCTAGACGGGTAAACCACAATTGTAGAGAGTGAGGTGAATGTTTGGCTGGCTGTCCTGCTCTGCCATAACCTTGACCGTAAATAGTTAGTAAACTTCCGGTAAGATTTACAGCAGCTCTATAGCAACCAGCCGCTATCAAGCAGCGCAGACCTCTTTCGTCTTGGGTGACATTATTGGCAGTTAAAATTTTACGCAAAGATAACTCTTGATTGCCTAAGTGTTCTAAAACGGCGGCCCCTATTAAATCGGGCTAATACATTGCAATAAATCACATAAACTTTTAGCAAATATTTGTTTCACAAACTTACCAAATCGTTAGCTGTTTGTATGCCAGGCATCGTTAGCAAAGGTGGTACTCCCGGTTCAGTATGTGCAGGTTCCCAGAAATTCCTTACTTGATCTGGCACCTTTAAATCGTCTTCTAATTCACTTGGATTTTCTATATACTCTGGCGGTTTGAAACCACCACTAAAAGTATGGCTGGCTAAATTCCCTGTAGCTCCCGTACTGGCAGTTGGCTGCGCTGTGATAGTGGCAGCATTTGACTGCAAAGAATTGGAAGTTGCTGTTGATTTGATGAAAGAGCCATGACTTTGAGAATTCGTTGTGCTCTCACTGATGGATGCTTTATTACTAGGCAGTTCATCAAAAAAGCTAGGTGGATCATTAGCAAAGTATTGACTTAAACTGGGTCCAGAATTGTTATTGCTTTTGGAATTCATAAAATTTGTGTTTTTTTTATTGTAACTTTAGAGCTTTTTATAAGACTTTAACACAACTTTTCACCCGAATTATAAAACTATTACGAAAACTTCTTCTTCTTCTTAAGTTATTCAGCAAATAACAACAGATGATATGCTGTGTTGCCGTAAAAAAAGAATAGGCTTAGCAAACATGAAGTACTTTGTCTGAGCCTTAGGAAACTTAACGATTAGTGTACTTTGATTCTTCTTCTTTTAAGTAGGTTTTATTGGATCGTTATTATATTGCAGATTTAATTTCTTTTAATATGTTTAGATAAATGGGAGAATTATTTAATAGTATTAATGTGATGATGATATTATAACAATTGTGTTGAATGATGAGATATGTGTGTTTACATTTGTTACAATCACGTATGGTTTTTTATGATGTTTGAAGTAGATTCGAAGTTTGATTAAAAAATTCTTTTTTTATTTTTATTTGATATGTTTAAATTGCAAGCCCTGAAAAAAGAAAAAATAGCTGTATAAGCTGTGAAGTCACGAAATCGAAGTATGTCAATAACATGGTGCTTATGTAAGCCGCACCTTAACAGTTTATGAATCAGGGTCTGTCGATAGGATGTGGTAAGATTCGGACAAGTAAAGAGTAAATGATCAAACATACGCGCACACACGGGGAGTGTGTAACACCGCATGGGAAAGTGAAGAACTATCAACTATGTTGATATTGGACAAGTGGTCATTGCACCTAGTGTGGTTGACTATTAATCTATTGATGAAACATATAATGTTTCGATTAGGGTTGCAGTGATGATACCAAGGTTTGATATTTATAATCGGGGCCAAAGAATGAAGATGACGGCCATAGATCGAGGTATTCCATCGCTGCTGCCAAGTGTTTATCGCTTGTAATTTATCAATCACATTTTTGGTCGGTGGAAATTATAGAATGATTGATTGTGTTAGATAATCTGGAGGATGCAATTTCGTCAGCAATGGAGTTGCCCCGAATGCCCATGTGACTGGGTACCCAAAGGAAGTCAAAAGTAAAAGAAT
Organism: Glossina brevipalpis; assembly: GCA_000671755.1. NCBI lineage: Eukaryota > Metazoa > Arthropoda > Insecta > Diptera > Glossinidae > Glossina > Glossina brevipalpis. The sequence continues at coordinate 106,089 of KK351214.1, forward strand.
TAAGTTTGGGGTTAAAAAGTAAAGATCTGATCTCCAGTGCGTACGGTTGAGCTTTGCTTCCAGGGAACGACTGCAAAGCTAGTAATGCAGGTTTACTATTTGAGACTACGAGGATCTTTTTGTTTATTTTGTGTCGATGCGAGTCGAATGGCTTCCAGAATATCTAGACATTCAGCTGTGAAAACGGAGCTGTTTGGGTGATTGGAAAAATAAGCTTCGATATTAATGTCTCAGAACCAAATTCCACTGCCCGTAATGTCAGATTTTGATCCATCAGTGACGATCTGAGAGAAGTGCTTCTAATTTGTATTGATTAATTTTACATATTGATGCTGTACAGTGGAGGGGGTGGTTGCGGATTTTTCCACAGAAAGAAATATGATTGTTGGTTAAAGGAAATGAGATTCAAACGGGATTTTAAGTAACAAATGTTTATCAAATCTTAAAAAGTTGATGTTAAGTTTTTGAAGAAGGTCTTTTAAAAAGCTGTTGGCTGGATTATATAATGCGAGACTATTAATAAATGGACTTATCGGATGTTTCAGAGAAGATAATATTTTGTTAACACCAATCTTGGCATTTAGACGAAATCTTTCAGGTAGAGGCATTATATTTGCAAACTAGGTGGAGACATTTCCATTGAATCCTGCAAAGTTTTAGGATATTGCATGGTGATGCATCTAAAAAGAGTGAACATGCGCATTCTAATCTTGGTCTTACTAGATTTGTGTATAAATTTATTATCTGTGAAGGTCCAGAACTCCAAGAAATACCGCATATAGACGTCAATACGCCAAAATATCGTCAATTGAAAACATTGCTTGACGACCATATTAATGTGAGGACTAAGGGAGAGCTTTTTGTATAATGTAAAACGTAAAAAATTGAATGTGTCTTCGTATGGTATGGTAGAGTTGCTAATAGAAAGTGGTGTGATGTGTGGAAATTTACGTTTTCTGGAAAAGGCTACGCATTTCATTTTTTGGATAGAAAGTGATAGATGAATTGAAATGAAATTGGTAGAAATTATATATATATATTGCTGGTCTACCTACATCTGGGTTAGAATGTGAGCTGAAAATAACAAGGTCATCTGCGTATCCTAATATCGGAACGTCAATAGGTACAGACTTAAAAACGTTGTTGATATATATGTCAAAGCATGTAGGACTTAATACCGAGCCTTGAGGAATTCCTGGGAAGGATCTTCTGTTAACTGTGATGTCATTGTTGCTGATTACAATGTTTTTGTATTGAAGAAGACCGTGTAACAAATTGAAAAATTTATTAGATAGTCCAAGTGAGAGTAGAGTGAACTTCCGAACATCGATATTTACTGAGTCAAATGCTGAGGAAATATCAAGAAAACATGCAATGAGAAAGTCTGATCTCTGATAAAGGCAAGGTTAATAACAGACCATAGCGTGATGATGTTACCCTGTGTGGATTTAGAACGTCTAAAGTCCAATTGGTAATCACTAACAATACTTCGAGATTCCAGAATTCATTCTAAGCGAAAACAAAGAATCCTTTCAAATAATTTCCGAAGAGTGGAAACTAGTGCAATACTTCTATATGAGTTGGCACTTGCTTCGTATCTTTCGGCTAAGGTCAGTGGAAAGAGCACTGAAAAATTTGTCAAAAAATAGTCAGGATTGATATCTGTTTGGATGGATTTTAGTATCCTGCGAACGGAGTTCTTTAATGTTGATGATTCGATGTGTTTTGGGACGTGAGATCGAGATATAGTGTGGGAAATAGGGTGAGATTGTAGAATAATTTCAATCAGACTGGATGCTGTCAAATGTTTCGTTCAGAACACGCCAGGAAGCTAAGGAGGAAACGGAGCGAAAGTGAGTGGGATCACTATTATTAAGTAAAACTATGTTTTTATCCCCAATAACGTCTTGAATTTTTAAACCTCTAGGATTGCAAGCACGGCTACCCCAGCATATGTTGTGTGCATTGAAGTCACCACATATTAAAGCGTACATGTTGAAATTGAAATAACGTAAGTTGTTGATGGCGGAATCTGGCACATGACAGTGTGGACAGATATAACAGCTTAGAATTTGGAGTTTGCTGTGGGTTGTGTTGAAAATGCAACTGCAAACTTCAATAGGATTGCAAAGTATGGGAAAGGGAACACATTTATATGTTAATTTGTTAGAAATCAGGATTGCAACACCACCTCCACGTGAGGTAGGAAAGTTTCAGACAGACATGCCACTGATATATTATTGTAGTGCACATATTGTTCAATTTGTTTTTTGTGTTGCGGACGCTCGTACAGTTGAGTTGTGTAATTTTCATTGGTAGTTGTAATTAAGTTATTTAGTGGTTCACGAGTTTGTAAAGTATAGTTTTCAATATTTTGTGTTTGTTTAGTGGCAGTGGCAGTTATTTTAATATTAGAGGTAAATTTTTCAGCATTGTCGATGTTCATAGTTTGAATATTTTTACGTTCTGTGTTGTTAGGTTGAATGTTATTTGTTTAAACATTAGTTTTAGGTTGTAAAGAGAAAGTGATTTTTTCATTTGGTATCTGACTAGTCTCAGTGCTGATACGTTTATTTGATATCGATTTACTAGTAGTAGACGCAAAACTGGGAAATTCTTTTATGTTAAAAAAAGAGATTGTTGGTTGATTAATTAAATTTGGTTGAGCTCCCTAGAAATGTTAACGGGATCGGCTTTAGACGATCTGCAGAGTCTTTCTTGAATTTGTAAACTTTTTTATATGTAGGACAAAGTTTTGAGGTAGCGGCGTAATCGCCCTTGAAATTTAAACATTTTTTATCCCTCAAACAGTTAGCTGATGGGTCCTGTAATAAGCCACAAGAGGGGCATAAATGATTTTGTCTTTAACTGATATTTTGAGTGTGTCTGAAGTGCCAATGTAGGGTTTAAATTTACACCATCCGGACAGATATGAGAGCGCAGTATGTTCCCTGCCAAACATACGCGTAACATATCAAGGTCGATTCTGTCGTTACTAAGAGGGTCGAATTTATTATATCGCATGATTTCGGTCACTTTGCTAAAGTTTGGCAAGTTCTTTTTTTTGAAATGTAGAATATTTATATATTATTATATTTTTGGCATAGATTGTTACCTAAGTCTTTGATTGGAAGGGAGGTGTATTTTCTTGATTGTAAGAATATAGTATACTCACGCAATGAATGTTTATAGTGCCTAGCTCTAGGGATTGATATTTGCGCTTTTTCGTCGATTTTTATTTTGCGAACTTTTGGCCAGACCATGATTCATAATTTTTTTTTCTTTTTTAAACTTCAAAATCTTTTCTGTGTTATTTTATGTTTATTTATGTTTGTATGATTGTTGTGTAGTTTTTTATTTATTTATTTATTTTTTTTCACAACCCGAAGTTGTTGTTCAATCAACAATTGCTCTGCCTTTTGTCGTGATGCAGGATCGTTATTGCTTTTTCTTGATCAGCTGGTATCAACACCGGAGAGCAACTAATATTCTGAATATATTTTCATCAGTTATATATTGATTTGAATTTTTGGAGGAAACGTTTCCTCTATTTTTGCATTTCTTCTTCGGAAAATCTCGTTTAAAGTCTACAAACTACGAACAAATTGTTGTTTTCAATGTAGAGGCTATGCAAGATTTTCTATGATATTTTCAATTTCAATTCTTCACGACAAGCTTTTCTTATTTCCTCAACAAATTCTTATCATCTGTGAAAATATCTGTTTCGCTTTTTATTTTCCTTTTTCTTCTTCTTTTTCGCTTTAGTCATTCATTTGTCTAGTAAGACTGAATCTAAAAAAACTGTTAATCATCTTCTTTTTCATTCTTTCGCTAATTTTCGGTTGGTTTTTTAAAGGTATAAGAAGTAGTTATTTTTATTATTATTATTAAAATTGAAATATAGCAAATAAATAAAATATTTTTACTGAAGATCATAAATTAATGTACCTTATATATGTATCGCAAAATATAGATAAAAACTATGCATAAAATGACAATTTTTCCTTGAATTTACGTGGTTAGAAAAACTAATGCTGGCATTTGTGGCCACCATTTGTGAAATAGCAATGTTTGATATGAAAAAGTGAATTTGTAAACTGAAAACAAATTGAAAAATAAATAATTAATCGTAAAATGCTTCAAAATAAAGTAAAAAAAAAAAATGAATTGAATTCTATTGCAAAACAAAATGAATTAAGAATGAAAAAAATATCTGAGGCTATTATGGCTACATACGTATAGTTCATATCGATCAAAAATACAGATAGTTTATATGCGCTAAGGTAAATATTTCTATTGTGTGGCGAACTTAATATATTTCTTGCGCCAAGTGCTAAAAATGAACACTAAAGAAACTGTATAAAAGTTGTACCGAATTTCTTTGAAACAATAATATCTTAAGTCACTTTACAATATTCAGTTAAAATATAGTAGTGTATTCTTTCCACTACATTCTTTCTATTACATGATAACAGTTAATAGCATTTTTTATTAACAGTAGCTTTAATAAGTGTCAACCGCTCATTTGTTTATTAATTGCTTTCAAATATTTAGAAATTAAATTTCTATTATCATTATTAAAAACAGCTGTTTCGTTGCAATAACGCGATGCTTGCTACCAAATTGCCCATCGTAGAAGTATGATATTTCCGGTAGAATATTCCATCCAGTATGATTGCCTGATTTAGATTTTGTGTCAATATTTTTAGTTTTAACCTGCGCTAAATTCTTCGTTTTCGAAACTATTGTAGTTTCTCATATATAGTATGTATCTCGAACTTTGAGTTACTTTCATGTTCTATTAAATGCAGAAATATTTTTTTTAAATTGTATTTATTTACTAATTTATGGAAAATTAAGAGTCATCAATTTAGAATTGAAATTGCCGATAATCTTAGCTGGTAGAAGTCATCCTATTTTTTTAACCCAAGAATATATTTCATAGGCCCAAATAAATTATAACAATAATAATGATAAAACTGCTAAAAAATTTAATTTCATGGAAATAGTTGTTTTTTGCAGTTGCAAATTAGATGAAGTTCAACGCTTCCCGGAAGTTATCTCTCAATTAGAATTTAGTGATAAGGCTGTAAAAAAACAATTTTCATTTGCTATTGTTATTTATACTTTATTTTTTAATTACTTAAATATTTCTTATAGTTGAGTTTTTTACTACTTTACACTTATAAGTAAAAACAAGTAAAAACTTATACTCGCCTTAAAGCGAACCTTGGATACCTACCATCCACTAGCTATAATGATTATAGGGAAGTTTGCAAAACATTCGTTTAAAATCATTCATGTGTCATTTAATTCAATTGGATTTTTTTGCTTTCGGGACGAAACTTACACCCTTCTTTTTCTGATATTTTAAACGTATTTGTGGGCGAATTATTACTATTTTTAGAGTTAATTTTTACCTTCAATTAGGAAAGAACATGTTTGACAAGTTTGAAACTCTTAACGTAAGGCGTATGCGACTGTAAAAATTGCACCAAATGGTTGGGAAAAGAGTGAAGAAATAGACAATAAGAAATGAAGGAACATGTGCAAATCAACTGAGACTTATGATATGCATGAGCGTATACTCCTTATAGAGTATTTCATGTTTTCTTTTGGGTTTTTTAATCTTTTAAGGCTTTTAAAAATAATTCGACGAAGGTGATTATCTAATGTGTGTGATTATAAAATGGAACATGAATTTTTAATATTTTGTAAAAAGCAATATCTAGTCACAATGGATATTACGGATATTGCCACTGTGGATTGTTGTCTTTCTGAAAAGGAGCGTCACAAAATTGTATTTGAGAGCAAACATACAAACATATTCATATAAAAGATAATAAAATTTAGCTTTCAGCCATATTATGATTATCCAACATCCAGGGCACTAGATAGAAACTTTTCTTTTTGTACAAATGAAATCATATGACATATAAATTATAAATTGTTAGTTTAGTTTTTAATAACGAAGTGATATTATTAAATCGATTAGGGGGGAAGATAGCTGTCCTCAAAAAAATTATACTTATTTCGTATTTTCATAGTGTGATTTTTCGGTCAGGAATGATAAAATTGACGGAATAATATAATGTGGTGGTGGATGCAGTGCAATATTGCTACGTTATGAGTAACATGAAGAAATAAAAAAACAACATTTAAAAATTTTTACGGCTTATCAAGTATTTTTCAAGTGCCATTTAATGACTTAGAACTATTTACAAAAATTTCTATTTAATTACATTTTATTTTGATTTTTGCAACGATTAAAAAATATAAAATTAAACAATAAGTAAAAAAAGTCTTAGATACATTTCACGATAAATCTCGAATACCCCACCACTTAGGCTCTAAAATGTTCCGTAATTCATTTCATTTAAAATAAACGTAAATAGGTGACATCAGCGTCAGTCAAGTGGATAGACTTTATTGGCTCTCTTTTAATGTTAAGACACACTAGACGAAAGATCTTTGAATTTTCGCTCACTTGTCCTATATGGAAGATACAGTTCTGCGTGTCTTATGCATCAATTTATAGATTTGGTCGTTAATCGGTTTTTTCAATTCTTAACATTAGTAGTACATACTAGTTGTTGGGTTTTTTATTTCCATTTTGTATTTATAAGCGAATCTTGAACATTTTGTGAGACGCGTTATGTACTCAAACACACCGGGAATAAAATATTCTCACAGATACACTCTTATAGATTTTTGTTAATTTCTGGGACATATTTGTCGGTGCTAACTTTGTTTAATCGTTGTTGCCTATTTCTAAGCATTGAATGCATCTTTCAAATATGTTTCACGGCATTTTATTTAACTTCGAGCGTAAGCACACTGACTGATTTTAAACTGAGTGTATAAATAACCTTTGGTAGAGGGCGTAAGAAATGAAAACTTAAAATAAATACTCGTAGTGTTAATGTTATTGACCATTAAATATAGATTCTGGGTAATAGCTGGGCGCATTAAACATGCGTGGAAATCCATTGGCATCGAGTTGATTGACTGGCAGTACAGACATGATGTCACTGAAATGTGAAGAACAGCAAAAAAAAAGGAAAACATGTAACAATTCTTAATAAATTTCGCACATATGTTAGAACAAATGTTAGAAAATAAACGTATTTTTTAAAAATTGTAGAAAATAACATAATATCCCGTGGAGAGAAAATCAGAACAAAAAAAGGAAAGGAAAATATGAGCAATATGTTGTACACACTAGCTTTTAGTTTGAATGAAATTTTTTTTAAAGCAAAGACGATCGTCCCTTGACCTCAATTTAAACATTTTTAACAGACTCTTAGCATATGTTACACATAATGATGCGTTTCAGCCTTTGCGTCGGCGTAACCCATTTGCAAACGTGGGTACGTACGTGCGAACGTGCGCTTTTAATGGTCAGTATTGTAATGTCTTTAAAAGGCAAATTCATTCCGAAAAATTCTCTTTTATCGGTTTTTCTCCACATGCTTGCATATACCATAATTTTAAGGAACTCGTTTTATTTGTTTTCATTGGTTTTTGTACTTTTTTAATTTTTTTTTTTTTACATATTTATTTTTTGTTTTGTTTTCAATTTCACTCCAGTTTTACTTCATTTGCAGTGAATTTTCTGTTGACGATTTATGTTTAAGTGTTTTTTTAGAAGAGCGTGCGGAGAAGAGAATTTATAAGTGCTTTTCTCACTTGTTGTTGGAATTTATGTAGAAAAAATAAAAAGCAATATACATAAGTATTGAAAAAAAAGAAAGAAACACATATAAATAAAATAAACCTCTTGTATTACTTTTATGTGTAAAAATACAAATTTATTGCATTTGTTGTAATACGAAACTCGACATTGATGCTGTAAGGGCACACGTTTTCATTTGAAACGTAAATTTTATAAGAAATGAAATGAAATGAAAAAAAAATTTAATAAACTGAGAATGCCTTGGCAGCCGAAGTTTCCTCGCTACACCAATGCCCGTTTCCTCGCTTTCATTTCAGCCATTTTTTATGCTGGCATTTTTAATGTAATTTTTTTTTATTATTCAGGTCTTTACGAATGCTTAGTAATTTCTTTGGAAAAACCGATTTAGCTAATACTAATTTTGATTCTTACGCTAATATGATATATGTGGGCTTTTTTCTTAACGGTCTCGACGGTTAAGTGTTATATTGTGACATTTTGTTCAAGAGACATGACTGTTATGGGTCAGATTTTTCCTTAAAAAATTACTACTATTTGATGAACTGGACATAATTTCATTCGGCTTCTTAGCTTAACTATAACTAATTAACGACTAATTTTGCATTATTATTATCCTCGCTATGGCTTAAGATTTATATTTTTATGTTATGAAAATAATGTTTATGTTATAAAAATCACGCGATCGCAGATTCAAGTCTTTGCTTAAAATACGCCACAAGTCATTAGCAGAATATATGCAATTCGGGACAATAACAACGATACATATTCATTTAGTTACAAATATTTTTTCCACTACTTACTACTTAGACTTCTCTGCTTTAGTGGCAAAAGATCTTTATAGTGTTTATGGTAATTCCAAGGCAATTAAGAAAGTGAAAGGAAATGGAGCACTGTATATAATAGGTGACTGCGTTAACTTTGGTCATTTTTTCACTAGAAAAATTCATTTATACTTTCCCATCGCACGTAAACCTCTAGAAATAGGTGATTTATCAATTTATCAATTTCATCAAATCAAACAATAAAAAATAATGAATGTCGAAAATGCAATTTTGAACGTTCCCTGGTTAACATCTGTATCCACTGAATAAACTCAAGAATGCTAAATGAAAAATTCTTATTTTGTTGTAGAAGTTGCTGACAAAAATTAACGCAAGCACCTATCATACATATTATACTTGAAGTAACTTTGGAAACTTATTACTATATCTTAAATTTCAATTGAAATAGTTTGCAGAGAGACAAAATACGATTTTTTTTTGGTAGACAGGGTGACGTGTAAAGTGAATGAATTGAAATATTTTACATTTATACTTACGGTCTTTGCTGAGGTGTTCGATCTCTTTGTCGTCGATTTTTAAACCAATTGCTAACTTGTGTTAAAGTTAATCCTGTCTTTTTGGCTAAAGTCTTTTTCTCATCTGGAGTTGGATAACGATTTGTTTCATAACAAACCTTTAAAGCATTGCGGCTTTTTTCCTTAAAACAATACACTGTCTCTTCACCGTCCCATATCGTTTTTGGCAAAGGATATTTCTTACGTAGTCGGTATTTATCTACAGCACCTAGTGGACGACCACGAACTTTTTCCGCTTCCTTATAATGCGCCTTGAACCATAATTTCTGCAAATCCTCATGATATTTCATCGAGAAACAATGGGACTCTAGTAAATTATACAGTTCATGAAATTGACCCCGATGATAGGTCACAATGGCTCGTGCTCTTAGAACACTTTCATTATTCATAAACAATTCGGAAGCGGGTAAATTACATAGAAATGTGGTGAGCTTTTCAATATCACCTTTTTGCTGTAAAGCCTCACACATGCATTGTATCTGTGAAAAGGAATTTTTGAAAAAAATTTAACTAAAAAACTTTTTTCAATAAAATTTTTTATGCCAACCTGATCGGTGGTGAATTGCAAAAATTTTCTTTCCATCTGAAGATTGCTTGCTGAATTGCTGCCGTGAGAAGCTGCGCTGGTACTGCTTGATAGTAAAGGCGTGGCATTTAAAGGGAGCGTACTCCGACTTAATCCATCTGAAGCGTTTACGCCTATAGAGTCTATATTTATAGAAACTGTAGCAGCGGAAGATTTTGAATTGCCATTGTGATCACTGGGTATCGGCGCTCCTATCCCAGCTCCACCATCGAATATTAAGCCATTTAGACTGGAAGAAAAAACGGGTGATGTGGTTGCTGCGTTTGATGGTGATTTATCAAAATCACTCGTTATCTCCTGAAAACGTCGTTCCAATTGCTTATCCGTTGCATAGGGTGAGAACTTATCCAAATGCAAAACTGTTTTACATGATAAATTACCACGATAGCCTGTGATGGGCAAAATTTCAAATATTATATAATAGCTTTTTTTAATGATAACTTATAAGTTCCCCATCGATCATGTCATCATTGTTGTTTATTGTTGTTTAAAGTTGTTTCACAAATTGTGATTATTATTGTTGTTTTTGTGTTATATTATCCTTGCCTGCTGTGCTGATCTCAACTATAATGAGTTAATTTTCATTTCCTACGGTTTTATTTAACCAGATAACGTGAGGTGCCATTGTGTTATAAAAAAACAACTGTACGAATATTGAATTGAATAATTCCTTTTATAAAAAGTATATTTTTGTACCCAACATCGCTTCCGGTATAGCGTATATTAAAGTTGTGTAGATGAAAGTAGCAAAAAGGACTTAAGACAAATCCACCTTCTAATACATCCATCGATTAAGAATGACTTTTTGAATCTGAAAGATTTTCTGTCCGTCTATCTCTTGGTGCGATGTCAATCTATGTGTATTTTCGTTCGAAAATACATTTTGATAAAATTCATAACACTGATACGTTCTAGTTCAAGACAATTGGAAATGGATTGGAATTTTCAAAATTTTTCAACAAAGATCGCTAGGCGTTGATGTGAAAAATTGGGATTGGGCTGGCCATTTTCATTATTCTTCTCTTATATATCCCAGTAGAAAGTAAGCCTTTATATTGCAAAAAAATCGAATGTTTAATATTTTACGAGTAAAATTGCTCTATAAGACTGATATAAAAACTAACCGAACCAAAGTTAAAACACGTAGGTCTATTTTTTGTATCCCATCTTTTAGAAAGGATTCTCACGGAAAGCAAATCATTATATGGCGACAAGGTGTAATCCTTAGTACTCTCAGTTCAGTCGGTTCACGTCTTACAGGTAAGGACTCGCTTGGAATGACTAACTTTTGCTCAGAAATAAATTATAATATTTTTCTAATACAAAAATAAATGAAGAATTGTTTTAAACAAACTTGTGTAGGCTATCTAATTGTCAACTTTGCCCAATTATTGTTATGGTTTTACTAATAAGAATCGAATTACCTGGAATTCGAACTATTTGGGGCATTTACTTAAAGCAAAAAAAAGCGAAGAAGAAGAGAAAAGAAAAGTTTGAAACTCGATTATAATAATAAAACAACTTATATCAAATGTCTGTCAAATTATATATCTACATTTTAAGTTAATTAGATTGGCTTAGATGTCTCAATAAAAATCATTTTCGTTAAAAACAAGCCTGTCGCTAAACCATTTCTAGAAAATGGGAACCTTTAGCTGGAAGATTTAAGACCGACTTTAAAGCTGAGGTAGAGATGAAAAAAAGCACATTCCTGAGTTTATTCATTTCTTTTGTGTTTTGACAGATTTTGCTTTTTCGTATTATATCAGACACGTGGGGAGGTACCTTGTAAATGTTGACATGATGATACTCACAAAGGATGGAAGTGGAAACGTTTGCAACACAGGGCTCGTGGTAGATCCTGCTGTTATAAGTCTTATGATTGATAACTGGTTAAATATTATATATATTTAAATAAAAAAGTAATGCAATATGCACAATGGAAAGCAAAGCATAATTGAAGAATTTGTTTTATGTGCCTTTTTGAGCTGAATGTAAAAAACTCACTTCTCTTATTTTTGTTTACAAAGCCGAAAGATGGTTTATAATACTTAGCAATACGTATCAGAAACCTGGCAAATTGTATAAATTCCTCAGTATTGCAAGATTTTAAATTATTTCCGAGTTATGTGCGTTAGTCCATTCGTCTCTTTGTCTGCCTGTGCATGATTTATTGTTTAAACAGTTATGTTGGCAAAAATTTACATCATTATAGAAAGTCAATCATTGATTAATCAATCTATCCATCTAAATGTCACAGCAAAAATTGCTTTAAGAGAGATGGCCTAATTGATAATTTCAAAGCAAAACGAAAAATTTATGTACAAAGTATACATACAGCTTGAATAGTAGTGAGAATGGCAATTAATTCATCTAAACTTAAGTTGGATTGTTTTCTTTTAAATAAACAAAAAAAATGTACTGTTTTGTTTGACACCTTGTACTTATTATAAAAACATCGTAACTGGTTTATGTTACGTCTTTGTTTCCTTTGTTACGAGCTGCAACTATTGGTCAAATCATATAAAAATCAAATACTTTAGAAATACATTTGCGTTAATATTTGAATTTAGAGAATAGGCCGAATTTCACTTAAAATCGACTAAATTTCGGAATCTAACGAGATGGACCATGATGCGAAGTATGAAATGTAGAGTTTACAGTTAAAGAGATTATAAGACTGAATTAATGGGTTGGTAACTAAATAACTGCCGTTTTCATTTACATGATAACCGTAAATGTTATGATTTTGTTCTTCTTATATATGTCAGCTGTCATCCTTAGCTAGCTTTACAAGTTCATTGCGTGCATATTTTCTTTTTTTTTTCTTTTTAACTCAACATTAATATGGAGTGCCAACGCGAACATTTCCGCCATATTTTGCTGTATTATTTTCGTAAAGGAAAGAACGCAGTACAAGCTGCCAAAAATTTATGTGATGTGTGTGGTGATGAAGCTCTTGAAGAAAGACAATGCCGAAATTGGTTTGAAAAATTCCGTTCTAGAGATTTTTCTCTTAAAGATGACCAACATCCAGGTCGACCAGGTGAGCTTAATGAGGATGAAATCAAAACCATCATCGAAGCGGATCGTCATGTAATTACACGGGAAATTGCAGAGAAGTTAAATGTTTCACACATAGCCATTGAGAAGCATTTAAAGTGTATCGGTCTCGTTAAGAAGCTGGATATTTGGGTTCCGCACAATTTGAAAAAAATTCATCTGACAAAGCGCATTAGCGCTTGCGAATTATTGCTTATACACAACGAATTCGATCCGTTTTTAAAACGAACTGGAGACGAAAGGTGGATTGTCTACGACAATTGCAATCGAAAATGATCGTGGTGCATGTCTAATGTCATCGCAAACCACCCCAAAGGCACACATCCAACGCAAGAAGATTTTGCTGTCAATTTGCTGGGATTGGAAAGGTCCGACGTATTTTGAGTTGCTTCCAAGGAACCAAACCATTAATTCGGAGGTTTACTGTCGGCAATCGGACAATTGAATGTAGCGGTCAAGGAAAAGCGACCAGAATTGGTCAATCAATTTTCCACGAGGACACGCACACTTTTTTGGCCACTCATCGAAAATTGATAGATCTTGGTCGGGAATTGATGGTGCACCCATCGTAAAATCCTGATCTTGCACCACCGGCTTACCCCTTATTTCGATCCCTGGCTAACTCTCTTTCTGGGAAAATTTTCAATGATGAGGACGATGTAAAATCTCACTTAACTCAGCTTTTGGCCGAAGAGGATCAGACTTTCTACAAGCATGGAATTTTCAAGTTGTCAGAGAGATGGCAAAAGGCCAACGAACAAAATGGAAAATACATTATAGATGAAACTTCATCCCAAGTAAAAAAAAACCTTTTATTTCATTCAAGAAATCGGCACTTATTTAGTTACAATATATACATTTGAAACAATCTTGAAAAACTTGTCAGTGAGAAAACGCTTATTTCCACAAAACTTTTTATAATGGAAAAGTTAAATAAGTATCCAATTCCCGTAAGTAACAATTATAGTAAATAAAGCATATAGACCCTACATACCTAGTATAATACTAATATTGTCCACAAGTTCGCGTTTATTATAGTCTAACTATTTTGAATGCAGCGAATTTGATTTTTAATTTCGCTACTGAGGTAGTTTAAATTAAAATAAAATAATAAGAGATTTCAAAGCGTATATGTGCTTTGCTCTTTACGCGCATTGTTATGTGAGTTTTGCAGAATAGAACTTTGCTCTGAGATTTCTTTGAAGCTTTGCAACAACTTTTTAATATTAGGCTCTTAGATCCTAACGTAAAAGATGAAAAGTAATTTTTACCGAGTGCGGAAAGGATCAAACGAAAAGCCAAAAATTAAAGGAATCTCTTGGCCCAAGAATTTATTGAATTTTCTTTATTTCTGTTTTAGCGTATTACACTTGAAACTCACCTGAATTTGGTAGAAAAATAGTGCCATAAGATATGGGTGAATGCATATTATCCTGATTAAGTGTAGAATTATCCGATGAAGCACCGCCGGAACTGGCTGAATCTAATTCTACGCCATTTAATGAGGATGACAATGTCGTATCCATGCTTTTACGATATATTTAAACACATTTAGAAAATTCTATTTCCTTTTCTTTCAATTTATGCAGAATAACACGAAATATATTTTTTATAAATTTTTTTTCTTAATTTCTATATAAAACACTTTTTGGTTTTTCGTTAGATTAAATGTTACATAAAAATGATTCTTGCTTCTAAAATATTATTTTAACACTTCCGTTTTAAATTGAATTATTATCAACCACACGCCTGCGAAGTTCGTAAAGAACTGATTTGTTAGAAGACACTAACACCATAATTAAATTCATCGTAATACACACTAGCAGAAGTAGCTCATGCAATAGTAAAGAGATTGAACACATATTCAAGAACACAAACGAAACGGACGAATTGTAAACTAGTATCAAAATGTCGCAAACATTGAAATAGGAATGCAATGGAAATGAAAGACGTTTTTACTATGCACGCTCTAAGGGTGATTTACACATTTATCTCCGAACGTTTTAATTTTACTGCGTGTCCTGTTTTGCAAGCTGTAAGGAAAAGGCGTTACCTTTCTATGGGACGCCATTTTACTGACTATCAATGCGTATTCTAAAGAAACAGGTTTACGTGTGCGTATTGCAGCCCCCTTTTTTGTTGTTTTTTTCATTTCATACTATTCTGCTTTATATAATATTACATGAACTTATCTACTTATGGATTAACTGTCATTGTTTAAATTCCGGTTTAATTTTACGATGAATGAGGTTTTTATCTTTTTCTTTTTTTTTGCTTTTGCTTTTGTGTTGGGTTTTACTTTTGGAAAACTCGAAATCTTGTATGTGCGAATTTATTTTATATAATTTATCATCTAACCTTGACCTGATAACTGATTTCTATATAGATTTATAAATAAATTGCTTTTCGAAATGTTCATAAAGAAAAATTGAATGTAAATTTCTCAGATCTATTTATTAGTTGTAGTCACTTGTGCATTTATCCGTCTTTCTTTCTTCATCTAGTGCAGTTCGAATGTGTTAATTTTTGTTTATCTAATTAATGCCTGTATATTAGTTTCATTTACAACTTATAAATTTTCTTACTTTACTAATATTAGTGTCATTCAAAGTATTGAATTCAAAATGAATAAAGTAACTTCTCAGAATTTTTTTAGTTTATTTGCAGTAGTAATTCTTACACAGACACAGTAAGCGTAAGTGTGCGTTTCTTCATAATATCGTTGTTATTTTTTGTTTATGACTTGCTTTGTTTTTTCACACAACTTTCTTTGAAAATTTTGAAGGTTCTTATTTTAAGTTCTAATTTTATAACCGGAGGATGGGCTTATATTAATTTTATTGTACTTTTTGTAACGTATGAAAATAAATATTAAAGGTTTAATAAAAAATATATAAATATATTTTATTTGTGTTTCATAGAAACCATAATAATATAAATAAGTAATGAAGGGTTTAATAATGAGAGAAGCTTTATGTCGTAGATTTATAAGATTTTGTTAAAAAGGCAGATCTATCAATAGATTGAGTGGGAAAACTTTTATGTCGAACTACTAGATAATCACTTTTTGCCTATTTAATTAGCGGAAGTCAATTACGAAAATAAAGATGTAGCTAAAGGTTTTTCAAATTAATTTAAAATTTTTTTTACCCGGAGTGCTCTACGAACAAACGAACAAACAGACCGAATTATTGAGGCTTTTATGCTTATCAAGAATATAAATAATATATGAATTCTCAATGCTATGGATATCGCTTGAGTATAAAACTCGCTTTCATTAATCGCCGTTTGACGAGCCAATATTAGTTGGAACCGCAAGTAGAAGTACGAAATTTTCAAAGTATATTTACGGGAAACATCTTAAGTTATTTCTTTTGAAATAAAATCTTTTCCAAAGTCGTAAGCACTAATCAAAAAGAAAGAAAATTATATTTCCGAATCTTTTATGCCCATCATTTTCGTCTTAAAAAAGGTAAAAAATACTACATTTTAAAAGGTGGGCGTGGCAGATTTTTCTATTGCTATGGAATACTATGCGAATTCTATTGTGTAATCTATGAGTAGTGAGCAAAACATCCAGAAAATGAAGGTGTTTTCAGCTTATTTTATATCGTAGGCGTACCCTGTGACCGATTTGACTCATTTTCATTACTAACGTATATGATGGAAAGTTTGTTTGCAAATCTCATGCAATCTTTTGCGACCGGGAAAATGATTATCACAAAGATCACACAGATCAGCGCAAAGATAGACGGTTAGACGGACAGACGGACGGATACGTCTAGGTGGATTCCGAATTTCATACTGATGAAGAATATATTCACTTCATGTAATTTCTGAAGCATCTTCCTTAATGTTGCAAATGTTTTTACAAAAAAATTAAACACCAATATTTTGTTATATCGAGTGGACATGGGCGATCCTATTCATTTTTGTAAAAGTGGAAAATTTTGTAAAATTTTTGTACTATAGGTTGTGGATATTAGCGAAAAACCCGACTTCCTTTTTGAAGCAGAGGTGTTCTCAGTCTACGTTTTACTGTGGGCGTGCGCTTTGCCCGATTTGGTCCATTTTCAATACCAATAATATAGTGAATACACTACCGAAGGATGGTGAGCGTCATATGGTGATTTTTATTTATTATGCCCGCCAGCAAAGTTAAGGTTTATATATCATTTTGTCATTTTGTTTATAACGCCTAGAAGGAAACTTCGGAGACTCCACAAAGAATATGTATTCTTGATGATTTAGAATCGATTTAAGCGTTTACGTCTGTTCGTCTATGGAATGCTTGTGGTAAACATTCTCTTGGCCGCATAAATGAAGATATCGGCTTGAAGTTTGACAGAACCATTGGAAGTTCTCGCATACAGCTTAGTATTGAAACTCGTGAAATGTTGCTGCAAAATGTTGCTGCATAATGTTGCTACATAATGTTGCTGCAAAATGTTTCTGCAAAATGTTGCTGCAAAATGTTGCTGCAAAATGTTGCTGCAAAATGTTGCTCCAAAATGTTGCTGCTAAATGTTGCTGCTAAATGTTGCTGCAAAATGTTGCTGCAAAATGTTGCTGCAAAATGTTGTTGCAAAATGTTGTTGCTGCAAAATGTTGCTGCAAAATGTTGTTGCAAAATGTTGCTGCAAAATGTTCCAACATCTCTCTCATGAGACACGTGGGCTATACAGACGCTCATAAATTAGAGATTTATACCTACGCTCAACCTGAATACTTGCGGTACATCCGAAGGAAGGACTTCCGAGACTTGAGGAGACTTCTAGAAATGGCGGATGACTGGGAGAGTATTCCGGACGGAAATCAGACGTGTGAAGTGGTACGCGAGCAGCCTCGCCATCTAGGGCGAACGGTGCAACGAGAGCAACACCGGTGGGTGGGACTGGGAGATGCACCGGAAAGAGGAGCATCAAGATAATCATGCTGGAAGTGTGGTCAGAGGGGACATCTACAACGGAATTGTCCGAATAGTCCAACTTTCTGTAGTATGTGCGGAAGACATGGAGTTAAAGTCGAGGAATGCTGCCAGCGAGAACAAGCTGCGCAGCAGGTACAGCCCAACAACGATAACGGTCCGCGAAGATCGGGAAACGGTCGGGGAGCCCATCGTCCAAGGGGAGCTGTAGGCCCCAACAACAGTTTGTAACACCAGTAAGATCCCCACCACAAAATATCAACCCACCAGAAGATAACGAATGGATAGGATTGCAGTTCGAGACGAGTCGATTGACAGTTAAAGTAGTTACAGCTGGAATACCAACTACCGCCAAGGTAGACACAGGCGTGACAATTAGTTTCATTCCGGCTATGCCGGCACTAGCTATTCTATAGAAAAAAAAAGAAAAAAGCTTCGCCGTCAGTAGTCAGCAACAACATCTAGCAACATTTCCCGAAATATCTAGCAACCTTTCCCGAAACTAGTTTCGCCCCGCATCATGTTGCTAGTGCCGCCGAAGGCTATATTAAGCTATATTATAGATAAATGTTGCGGGGCAAAGCCGCCGTATAGTATTATTATTAATTTATTAATTTAACAGCGACTACCAGTCTTCCATTTTGTTTGGGTCCTCGTGTGTGGAGGCCTTCTCAGCAACGTGTCCCAGATGCGCTTTAAATGACAGTCTGTAATCAATCATTACATCCAGGTATCGTATTGCTTTGTTGGGCAGTAGCCAGATTGCCCGACAGTAGCAACATTTTCCCACAGCATTTTTGATCGGTATCAAATTTCGAATCGAATTTCCATTTGCTCGTGTGTTATTTTGTGTAAAGTCTGGGGCAAATATTCTTCTGGTCTCAAAAATTAAGATACTGACTTGAAATTTATCAAAAATATTGGAAATTAGTGGAAGTAAAAGTTTGTTCCGCATCATACTCTTGATCAATCTAAATTGTGAAATTGACTTGACCATCTGCATTGACTGCATTCACGATTTCAGCTTAAAATGTTAAAACATACGAAGTCTTAAGATAAAACATAAATTCTCTACACATTTTTGAGGTTAAGTGAAAAACCAGTAACGACCTGTTCCCTAGAGGGATTTATGTTTTTAAGTCACGTTATATTATATCCATTTTTTTTGTTGTGCCTATGATATGAACGCACAAGCGATCAGAAGTTTCGATGCTGCAGACGTCGAACGCAGAAAGCCGCCGGAAAGTTACGAATAAGTGCGATACTATACCAACTGCTAAAAGGCTAAATTAGTCACATTTGACCGATTCGAAGTGTTCGCTGTTCAAAAAATGACCAAAAATATGAAAAAAAACGAGGTCTTTTTTTTCATGGCAATGCTCCATTTCATATGGCAAAACCGATTTTTGACATGTTAGAAGCACTCAACTGGAAAGTGTTAGAGTATATCACGTACTCACCAGACTTTTTTCCTTTTGACTACTACATCGATGGTACATACACATGAATGCTCAGACGATATTTACTGTCTTGGTATTCAGAAACTGCTCTAAAGATAGGAAAAATGTGTAATTAGCCACGGAGCGTACCTTAAATAAACTGCTTTTTATAGTCTTCATGAATTTTCCTTTTTCTTTTCGAAAAACCATCTGTATTCCAGGTTTCTACATATATGTGATGCTATGCTTGCGCGTCAGCTGAGCGAACATATACACTTTTGTAATAGGTACAGTTGTGTAATAGGTACAGCGGTGTAATAAGTACACTTATGTGATAGGTACAGTTGCGTAATATGTGCAGTTGCGTAATAGGTACGTTATATAATAGATACAGTCGTGTAATAGCTGCAGTTGTGTAATAGGTACAGTTGTGTAAAAGGTATAGTTATGCAATAAGCTCGTGCTTACGTAGCCTGGCAAGCCTAAAGGATTACTAACAAATTGTTCAAATTAATCACTTTTATTATTTTTAACGAATATATAGTGCCAAAAAGCAATAGGAAGCTCACATTCACGTTAGAATGAAATATAGATTACAAATTCAAGTGAACGCATAAAAATTACGAATTCCTTTTTTTAACTTAAAAAAAGTATAAGCCAACTCTAAGTTTCCAAATACTCATGGAAATTCGAAATCTACTGTAGCTTAGAAGTTGGATATTTTTGGGCATATGGTCATTATGCTTGTAAATAGTTTACGTCCATTGAAACCCATTCTTAAGTATAACTCTTTTGGAAAGAAAGTGCTTTAGAGTAGTAACATTTGTTAGCTCCATATATACCGTACAATTACAGTACAAACTTATTTCGAATTTATTTATTATGTTTCCACTGAAATCTCTTGACGTAATGTTTGTAATAAAAATTTGCATTAAATTCGTTGTACCTACATGTATGGCTATAAACATAACAAAAACAATGAAAAACACATATGAATGAATAAAAAATCTCGAACTCTGTCTAATTGAAATTTGATGCTGTTAGGTGACAAACAGCAGACAACAGTAATAACCATTGGAAACGAATAGAAAGAGAGATACTACATATGTCGGTGAGTGAGTAAGAATATATAAAGGGAGAGAAATAAAGGCTCAAATTGCAATTGTCAGCATTAACTTCGTGTTACTAACTGCCAGATAATAATAATGAAATAAGAAAAAAAAAATAAAAATCCTCAGGAAAAATTTTTTTGGGAATAAAATATAAATATTTATAAATATATATCTGTGAAAGCAAAAAAGTTCCGAAATTTTTTAATCAATTTATATATAATTTAAGACAAATATAAAATATGCATTCGCCTTAAGGGATTTCTTCGGTATCCGACAGCGTTTATAAGTTTTGTTTCAACCTTTAGATGAGTTTTGTTTTAAGCTTCGGAGAAATCATATTAAGATATATTTAGTCCTTCGATGTTTGCTATAGGATGCCTTTTGGTTTTTTCTCAAAGTTATTTACCTGCTTAGCTATAGTTTGAAGATTTTGGCGAACAAATCATAAGCGTTTTCTAACTTGATCAATGGGATTGAATTAGATGTTCAGTTATTTATTTATCACGATAATTATAAAGGATGTGAGACTTATATCAGCCCGAATAAGAATGTTGACGAAGAATTTGAACAAATTGCTAACATTATTGAAAATTTTATTGAACTTGGTAAACGAAAAGAAGTTTTAATTAGAACAAAAATCTCGACGTAACCTTAGAACAGAAAAACGATTTGATGAAAAATATTTATATAGGCACTTTTGGGGAGAATTTAAGGCGTATTTTTTGATTTTAAATGAGATCAATAGTTCATCAGCATTCTTTGGTGGGTGATACAAAAAATTATGCAAAATTCAATGCAAAGGGTTAACGGGTCTACTCGGTTAAACGGAAGTGTTTATTTTTAATAAGCCTTCAGCACTTGGCTGCTTAAACTGTAACCCATAGCAACACCCTCACTTTACGAGTAGTCTTTACCGTAAATCCGTAATTGGCAACATGCCTAGGATTAAAAGACAGTACATGTAATTTAATTTCAAAAGATTTTTGTTTGATGTCTGAGCAAATTGACCGCAACTTGTTTTTAATAAGCTTTACCTGCAAAATTTAAAAAAAAAAAACACTTTTTATTTGATTAAAAACATTAAGAAAATAATATATAAATATATATATATATATATAAATATATTTGTATATATATTTGTATATATATTTGTTCTGTTTAAAATAAACATTTTGAAAGTTTTGAATTACTTGGTTCCCACACTTTGCACATGTGCTAAAATCAGCACAAATTAGTTCTTATTGCTTCAACAAATGTAATATAAATTTATATGTATAAATATAGATACATACAAGTATACATTCTTGAGTGCATATATTTGTCTTTTTGGTGTCCGTTTGCAATAAATTCTTTTACCTTATGATGCATTTCTCGATTAAATAACGAAATGCACTGTTTTGGATCCCAATGTTAGTGTCAGTACTAATAGGTTTTTTGCGTATATACAATATGCTGAATACGTTCGCTGCCAAGCCAGCTCTTACATAAGTAGCACACAGGCAGATTTAACACTTTTAGTGATTTGTATATATAACCCGGCGTCTAGGATGTTTAGAATCACTTTTAATATTGAACGCTTTATTCATATTAGGTCCATAATTCCGTATGGAAATTTTGAGGGTGTCAGTTAGAGTTATTCTCCTACTTTAACATTTTTTTAAACACTTTTATACACCCCAAGTAGTATAGGGTATATTAAGCTTGTGCAGATGTACGTAATACCGAGAAGGGCTCAAGATATATCTATCTTTTATGATACCGATTGATTCAGAAGCATTTTCTGAAACAATTCAAGCCTTGTCGGTCTAGCTGTCCATTTGTTCATGTATTATTGTGATCCATATACAGGTCGCAATTTTTAAACTATTTTGATGAAATTTAGTATACTAATGGACGTTGTTAAAAATGGATTCGAACTAGTTATTTTTGCGACTACGACCCATAAAAACCCATATTTGAACAGAGTTTTTATGTGACAAGAATTTCCAAATTTCTGATATTTCTCGACAAAATTTGGTAATATGTAAAATGTAGGTGAAAAGTTTGGAATGGAGGGGAAAATTTTTACAACGGCCATGAAATGTAAGACTTTAAATGGCAAGATGACCTAATTTTTAATATTTTACCATGCAAACGAGCCCGTAATAGTAATTTGGCATAAAAATGAATTGGACCAGGTAGCACTATTATTGGATCCCAGCCCATATAAAGTTTCTTACGAAAATTGAGCCTCTACAAGGCAACAAAGTATAAGTTCTACTATGTTTTGGCAGAAATAGTAGAAGAATAAGCAGTTTGTTGAGAGAAAAATTAAATTTGCTACATTCGGACCAAGTCAATTCATTCTTTAGGCCTCCTTCCTTATAATAGCTGCCGTAAAAAGCAGGGTTCTACGTGGATGTAAGGTAGGAGTGCAATAGTTTTTCACGAAAGCAAATTAAGGAAAGTGGTGTAGGGTATGTTGAATCTTTAAAAAGGTGAAGCTACGCTGTAAATTGACAAAAAAAAATATGCGCAGAGAATAACGCATACAAAAAAGTTTGCCGACAGTGGCTCACTAAATTTCGTTACGTCACTTTTGATCACCAAAGTCCCTCTCGCTCTGTTCACCGTTTTTTTATCGGTGTTAATTGAATTAAGATTGTTATCGTATCAGAGCCGTTATTTACAAAAAAAAAAAAAAACGTGAAACAACTTTGATTAATTTTTAAATCTTAATCGAATAAATGTAGAAATGAAAAATTTGAGCACATTTTTCTTCTTCCAGGTAAATTAACTACAGAATGCTGGACATGATTCAGTTTCGCTCTTTATGTTTATAACGGATATATATACTTTTAATCTCGGTTTTCGTGTAAAATATATTTAATTTCTTAATATGAATACGGTTAGGTGCCAAATAATATCAATATATATTTTTAGTTTGTGAGGCGCCGATGAGCACGTTTTAACGTATTCCCGCATGCTTTTTACCTCTTTCGCTCGTGGAAGTTTTTTCGTTTACAGTATAAACAAATGATTCAATAAAATAATAACACAAACAACCTTTGAAACGAGTGCGTATACAATTTCATTCATATGCACGGTGCGGTAATTTATGAATGGAATTCTAGGTGAGAATGGACAAACATGTATGGATTATTGGTTACGCGAAATACGTTGTTTCTTAAATAATTTATTCATTTTGAACGCCAGAGAAACTGATTTACTTTTCGAATAAATTTTCTCAAAGACAGAATTATTGAATTACAAGGCTCTATTTGTCTTGGATCAACCGGCAGGCCAGTCAAACGCATTGTATTTTAATTACTATATTAGGCACGTTCAAATGGAATCTCATATCAATATTAATCAATATTTAATTAAAGATGAAAATTATATTTATTTTAGAGATTTTTTTTGTGCAATTTTTCCAACTTTTCAACAGTCGAAAGCCCTTCTGTAAGTAGATTACATTTATTGTTTTCTACATCGCTTCATTTCAATTTTGTGCGAGTATGTGTTACATCAAGAAAGACTTAAAGTGGATCGACCCGCCATTTACCATACCAAGCAAGTATATTAACTATGTCTGTTCGCCTTCTCGCCTGTGTATCTATGTACTTTTATGTATTTATTTCTGTATTTAACATATTTTAACGAAAAGTTATCGATATATTTTCTTGAAATATTTATAAAATATATGATATATATGCTATGATGCAATTGGACTTTGTTGGACCATTTGCAAAGTAAATAAATAAATTTATCCCTAAGCTACATGTGTCTTTTTAGCTGTCGGTTTCAATTTGTGACCGCATCGAAAAGAAATCACTTAAGCTTAGAAAGCATTGGAAGCTGATATAATTTTTTAATAAATGAATTAAACAAAAATCATTATTGTGTATCGATATACATCTTAAACAAAAAGCATTATTATGTAATATATATATCTTATTCAATGAACTATTAAGATAGACACTAAGATCGATCGACCAATCATTTTATTAATTTCTCACCCTCGTAATTTCAATAAATTCTATGTTCTAATAAGGTTTTGATAATCCTCTGAAAATTGAACAAGTTCCCAGCGTGTAATTTAATATTAAAAACACTTCGTACAAAGTATAAAACGGCAGCCACACGGCACCCTAAGCTGAAGCACTGAATCAGAAGTGTTCATAAGTGAATAAAATAATTTATACGCAAGACGACAGACAGATTTAGAAAATGTGCAACAAATTTCGCTGACATTTGACAATTGTATGTAACGATAACAATAACAAATAATAAAATGTGTAATAATGACAGGTAAGAGAGCAACATAATACAATACAACACAGTCAAGAGGGGGACTACGCTTACGTACTTTTATAATCTTTAGTTTGTTATTGTTGGGATTAAACCATTCCGAAAACATTACATGTATTAATGTGTGTATGCGTGTGTAATTACGAATGCGTGTACAGTAATAACTTTTAATTTTTTTTTGTTAGTAAAGGTGTGAAAAACATTTTACCAACACACACAAATCTCTGAAAAGTTATTGCATTGTCGCGACTTAACCTGAAATTTCTTTTATTGTCTGGTATGTGCATTATTTTACTCTAACTGCCTTAAACTGTCATTATTTTTACATAGGCAGTGAGAATTGATGGCGTGTAAGGATTTTAAGGATTAAATCTCACAGTCTTTAAGAGTTTGTTTTCATAACAAATCATTAGAGTGTTTTTGTGTGTAAGAATTTAAAAAAATATACTAAGTTCGTCAGACGTTGTGTAACGTCTAAAATTGCCAACTAAAAGAACGGGAAATTAGTACCAATATCGCTTGTAATAATGAAAATCAGTTTATAGATATGGAATTAGCGTTTAAAGACTAAAAATTTTTGTAGCATATACGTCATGCTAACCTACTTATGTAGATGACTATTTATATCGATAACAGAGAAACCCAATCGTTTAGTTCGGGTAATTGTTAAGGAAGCAATATATTTTAAGATATAAATTTTGAATACTTACTATTGTACCTTAAGCAAATACCTTAAATAGTCTCTTTAAGTAATCTTAACATAATTTTCAAGTTTCATAAGTTTTTCGCATTCATAACAATATTTTAATATATCGATCAATCAATTTTTTCGTTACTATATTAGCATGCTTCTATATCTAATTTTGATTTGTAGAATATATAGAAGAATGATTAAAGATTGTGTGTATGGTGTGTGTGTATGGCTTCTTTTCATATTGAAATGAGAAAAGCTTTTGCTTGATAAGCACTCCAGATAACACTCCGGATTCAGAAGCTCTATATAATCATACATTGTTGTGGGGAGTCACGAATTCGATTTGAATCACGTATAATTGCTTTCTTATTGTGTATGCGTACTTTATTTTACTGTATGCTCTAGTTTGTGTGGGTTTTTAAGATTAACAACAACTTTAGATTTTGCTTAGTAAGTACTTTTCAGAAAAGTGTTTTATTAAGAATTTATTTAGTTTCTTTATCATTTTAATGCGAACGATTATTAAGATTTAAACGCAAGTTAAGTAAGTTATGCAAAACTATTATAAATTTTTCCTCTAAACGATACCGATCTACTAGAACAACGAAATTCGTCTCTTTTTTAATATGTAGCAGTAGTCATAATCACAAATAATGATTGTATACAAAATCTGTAATAAATGATGCAAAAATTAGTCATATAAATCAGATAAAGCGTGAGTTTTTCAATTCATTTAGTTAATTTCACGAATGCGTCTGTTTGTTCGTAATGAAGGGTAATATAGGAATTTGAAAGCAGATTGAGCTCCATGAAACAAATTTCGAAAATATGACATAATATAATATTGTATTTATCTGAAATTATACTTCCATATAACTTAACAACATCTGAAAACCGTATTCACGTACCCCAACTTGTTTATCTATTATCTGTTGGAAATTGCGATAAAGGAAAGACCTTTGTTTTAGTTGATTTTCGTATATTATCGGATGAAATAGATAAGATAGACAGGATTTGACATTAAGTCGGTTCTTCTAGATACAGTATTTATTTCCTAACCTCTTTTTCAACAAGTGGAAAGACAGATGCCTTTATGGATTTTAACGCGGATACCTATATTGATAGTCTCACTACACGGTACACTGAAGTACAGGATAATTTTTCAATAAACGATAGTTTGCGTCCCCGTAATAGAGTTCCCAGAACAAACATTCGCAGAGTATAGTCTACAGTTCCCCTCTGGTTAGAAGATGTACCTATCCAGCTACTTCTAGGATCACGGCGATACTCTTCGAGGGGCCGAACCTAGCAATCAGACAACAGCAGGTGGGAGTTCATACAGTCAGATATTTTTAAAACTAGTTTAACTGTAGTATGCTTGATTGGACCGATTGGACTTACTTGGCTCGGCTGTTGCACTGTTTCGAAATGCTGAAGAAGTGCGAAAATGGATCGATGATTGGGTCGCTGTCAAATCAAAATCATTTTTTCGACGCAGTATCGTCATGTTTCCAGAAAGATGAGAAAAAGTTGTAGGAAATAATGGAAAATGTTTTAATTAATATGTTTTGTAAAAATTTTTTTCAATAAATGTCGAAAGAATGGCTAGAATGTATGCAAGCATTTATTATGTATTATAAGTATTCGCATAAAGCTCGCTTGTTAAGATGCGTTAATTTGATGCGTTCGGTTAATTTACGACTTAAAAAGAGGACACCCTTTGCGTTATTGCTCCTCTTTGTGATTTTGTAAACAATGAAGTTCCGTGAAAGTATATGCCGGGGTATTTGTTGTCGTTATTTGTCGGGCCCTCCAGCCAAGCAATTGACTATCTGTCCATTCATTCGTCTGCTCACCTATTCTTCTCCTTATTTATTCGTATGCCTAAACTATCGCCTGTCTAACGGTCCGGTTGCCCGGTGAGAAAAATCATGGTTTAGAAAAGACGAGGCATATATATCGTAACAATTTTTCTCAATAAATGCCTTTTTCAAGCGAAAAAATAGCCAGAATATACGAAAGTATCTAATATAAGAGATAATGATTAAATATGATTTATTTCAATGACTAATATGTGTTTTTCTTAACTATTTCTTTTTTGTTTTAAATTTGACATCTTGTCTTAATTAGTCTTTTCTTCTTTTTTTTTTTTTGAAAAAGAATGACATTTTTGACAATTTCGATAAACTTCCGTATTATGGTTGATTAACTTACAAAACAGCGAATTGCGGTTTCATGTTCACGTCAATGTTAACATATGTTTGTAAAATAATTTCCAATATTTTTCTACTAATTGGTGGCTTTTCATATATCATAAGTTGAAACACGCGCCTTCGCTTGCGTTTCTTTAATAGCGAGGGGGTGTTATTTCTCTTTTTTCCCTGCCATATATACATTTAACTCTTAAGGTCTTCCTTGGTAACCACACGGGGCATAAACTCTTAGTTCGTTTATATTAGTTGTCTTCTATTACTCCTAATTTAATGTGTGTTTTTGTAAAATGATGCTTGTTCACAGAAAAATATCGAGAAAAAAAAAAAAAGAGAGAGAGAGAGAGAGTGAGCGCGCGTAACGGAAACAGTAACAAAAAATTGGAGACGAAGTAAACAGATCGTAAAATTTATTATTTGTTTAATTTTGTGTGGTCTCCGTTTTCTTGCGTAGCTTATCAAAACATTACATGGCTATAGTAGGGTTGTAATGCAATATTTATATGTTTTTGGGTTGACAATTAAAAAATTAAATCTCTTGGGATGTAAATTATGAGCATTATAATGCAATTAACTGCGAGCTTTCATAAACTAAACTTTTAATTGAGACAAAAGAAAGGATTTTTTATTTTTTTGGAAAATTTGAAATTCGTTTAGATTTTTTAAAGTATTTTTTTTTTTGCATTACATTACCAAATGTTCGTTTAGTGCACTCCGACTTAAAGAAAGTATGCTGAAAACTTGCTATTGAAAAGAAGACACTTTTCCTTAAAAAAAATTATTCAAAATTTTCGACTCAATTTTACATTCGTTGCCGCCAACGACATAAACTGTCATTTCGCTTTTAAAGATACCGAGATATACATATTAGAAAAAATGCAGTGAAAAATTCTGAATTAATTTCTCTTCCTACATAACGTTTCGATATGATTCCCAAGACTCCTACAGGTTTATGCTCTTTATGGAAATATTTAAATGCAATTAAGGCAAACCTTATAAATTCAAAACAGTATTCATTCCGGAATGTCTCTGCATAAAATTTCATCAAAATATACCTGGACAGAGGCAGGGGATTTGAATTGATTTAAAAAACTTCGGGTCTACTTCAAGTTATTTCTGATTTTACGTTGAGACGTACAATGCTAATATGCCCTTACCATAAACGGAGTAAGGTATAAAAATTCTTTTGGTAAAAAAAAAAAAATATACCGATTCGATGATAGATACCCTAATATCGTTACAGCAAGTGTAAGTAAATATTTTATTATTAGACTAATTTTTCACACATTTCACTATGGTTAGGTCCATTTCTTATGTAACGAAAATAACCTAGAAAGAGTTGGAAGTGTTATCACATATAGGCTAGAGACATTTTAAAATATATTAGGGTGCTACAAAGACACTCTTACAAAGGAAAAACTACTAAATGAAAGGAAAACAAAAAACAAAAACAAAAAACAAACAGTAGCTTAGAAATATATCAAGAGATCATATCTAAATCCTTTCTTTTGAAATACAAAAAAACAGAAATGATTTCTTTCAAAAGTAGTTCTTCGTCTTTGATTAACTGATTACAAGTTTTTCAGAAGGCAAAGTAACACGACCATAAACAAAAGGATTAAAAATCGTTCATTTGGATAAAATCAGTCTTTGGAATAATAGGGCCTTTTTATAAAACTGTTCAAAAAAAATTGTAAAAAAAGGAAATAAATTAAAAACATAAAAAAAGACTAATTTCCTCGTTATTAAAATATATTTACATTATTGTTGATTATTATTAAGTTTCGTTATTCCCCGATGATTTAATTATATAAGAAACGCTTACGCATTTACTATGCATCGTCCACTTTATCTATATTCACATATGCTTCGCTATAAGCCATCAGAACATGAAATGAGCAAAAACGTAATGTTTACAAATTTCATTTACTACTATTGGTTTCCAAAGTCATGGGGAGGATTTCAATGCATTTCATTGACGACTAATTCCATGTTTAATAGCAATAAGAATAAGAGAAAGAAAAACGATTTTATAGAAATCTCTGAATGATTTAATTGTAATTTGATATCCTTTTTGGTATTTGTTATTTGTTTCAGTTGCTGCTGCTCTGTTGTTTTTTTCGTTATTATTATTGTTGGTTTAATACTAATGCAACATAACATAATTTCTTACTGCGACAATTCAACGTGAAAACAATGTTTCATTTTCATGCCACAACTGATTGCTTATGAGTCGATCTGAAATGATTTGAATGTATGGGAAAAACTAGCTCCGCCTCTTTTGCGTGAGCATTGCGTACAGAGGAATGTGTGGGAATGAAATATACGTAAACTATTTTAAAGCAGTTGGCAATAACTCAATTAGTCAAGAGCGTATTGTATCATAATAGCTCTTGAGTTTTCTCTTATAGTAAAAGGTATACGTCGGAATAAAATGAATGACACGATACGATACAATACGACGTTGAATAATCAGCCTATGTAAAAAAAAACTTGTTAACACAATCAGAAACATACACACCTTTCCGCCCTATACTAGTCAAATATCGAGTTTATAGCGGCAGTAGTCCACAGTAAGCATAAAAACAAAAAAAAAGAAAGAAAATAATTCAGCCTGTTCACCTTCATAAGCTTCCATCTCGATATAGTTAACCAATGTCTGTTGTTGTCAGTGCATATCAGAGTCGATTGAAGCCTCAGTAGAGAGGGTAAGCGATAGCAAGTTACATTTTACATATTAATATCTAAACTATATCTAAAACATACTTATATTTATTTTCTTCTTTCAAATACAACGCACTTTCTTATATCCACTACCGATAAATGAGAGTATATTGATTTCATCATTTTGTTTGCAACACACAGAAAAAATTTCAGAAGTCTTATTACGTATATATATTTTTTATCAGCAGCAAATTTAAAATCGATTTAGATATGTGCGTCTGTCTGTCTGGAAATCCTTCTCCTTTTTATACTCGCTCATTTCGTCATTTTGTTTGCAACATTCAGAAGGAAGCTTTAGAGACTGCACAAAGTATACAGGTTCTTGACCAGCATCAAATTTAGAATCGATTTAAGAATTTCCATCCGTCCAACCATCCGTCTGCCCATTTGTCCTTGTTCTTTTGGCCGCAAAAATGAACATATCAGTGTTAAATTTGGCAGTAACATTGACAAATTTCTGTCTCGGAGGCTGTTCTTATCTAATTTCGTTCTTAATTCACTCGATTCTCTGTATGTTTGCATGGCATGTTCACTCGGCTTATTGGAAGTACATGTCAGAGATATTCAATACTTCCAATTTGGCTGGAAAATACTTCGCTAACGGATGTTAGAGATGTCCAGATCCTGATATCGACACCTATTCGGAAATAAATTGTAGTTCTAGTTAACCTTATCACCTAAAAGTTTTTAATTTTTCTCTTACGAAAACAATGATAGCACGAGTGAATGTAGAATTGTATAAATAAAAATACTGTGTCTTAAAGTTTTGAGTTTTAAAGTTTTTCTAAAAAAAGAACGCAAATACGGAAACATGGTTGAAGTCTGGTCTGAGTTTAAATCGTAAGATAGAAAATCCAAAAAGGAGCTAAAATAAATATTATGACGTTACCTTAAGAAAAATGAGTGAAATCTATACATTACGCTTGCTTGCCCAATGACGCATATTTGCTTTCACAGCTCGAAGGATAAACAATTTTCATCAAACTCCTTTTATTATATGTGGCATATACCAAATATACGCTTCTGCCGAGAGTAAGTAAGAGATTAAGGCAAAAAATCAACGATGGTTGTAGGAATCCATTGGACAGTTTCGGTAATCAAAACCGAGCTGGTTGAAGGATATTAACGAAAATGTTCTCTACTGAAAGTCCCTTTTTTTATGATTTATACAAAATTGTTTTAATGATAGACATCTTATTACGCAAGGTTTTCATTCTACAAATTCGAATGATCCATCCTGGTAGTGTCACTTTCTGTGTTAGGCGTTTCCTTATTCAACTTTTATTTTAATGCACTACGATTATTGTTATGGTACAGAATTTTTACTGGTGTGTTGCTAGCCAGCAAAATTTTTTAAGGTTTGTGTCCTTGCTAAAATTTTTTTGCTAAAGTAACTGATTATAAAGCGGAATGGAAAAATAAACAAAATGCTTACAAAACTAAACAATAATAGAAAATGCAAATGTAAATGAAATACTAAATCATCTGTTATGTTATGAAAAACACCAAACAAAATTTATTGTTATTATTCATCAGTGCGCTAGCAGTTGGACGAAAATTACAATGTACAAACATGCATTATAAAAAATTTTAAAGAAATAATACACCTCCCGTTTTCTGATGTATGTTAAAGGCTCTAAAGCTATCAGAAGAACCTCACACCATCATCCTAAACAGGGGACATCGTAGTCAAAAGTGTTCATATGTACTATTCCCTATATGTCTATGTGTTCAGCTTAAATATTAAAATCTCCTTAGTACCTCCTATCTCACACTGCGTATACTTACTTTCCGTGAGATCCTTTTTGGCTGCTCTGAAAACTAGCAACGACAAAAATAATATTGGTTGATATGTTTTTTCATACATTTTTGGGCTTCTTTTTGTAGCCTACTCTTTTCAAATGATTCCAAACTGTCATATGCTTAATGTTTAGTGCCTTCGCAATTTCCTGGCAACTTGCGCGCCGATACGAGGGTACGATGGGAAATTTTCTTCTCCGAACAAGAATTTTTCATCTGTACGGAAAATTTTTGGGAACTTATGGGAATTTTTCATCTTTGTGGGTAATTTTCATCTGTATGGGAATTTTTCGTTTGTGTGGCAAATTTTCATCTGTATGGAAAATTTTCATCTGTGTGGGATATTTTCGTCTGTATGGAAAGTTTTTCATCTGTATGGCAAATTTTCATCTGTATGGGAAATTTTCATTTGTATGGGAAATTTTTTATCTGTGCGGGAAATTTTCATCTATACGGGTACTGTCGTGCCTTCGTACCTTCGTACAAGCATTTCTATTTCCATATTATTGTCCATTATATATTTATGGCAAACATCTTTACTGTTATACTTACAAAGTTTACCGACATATTAGCCGGAGAATCTGTTCCTGCTCCTCTCATTTCTTTTTGTCCATTATTGATTATATTAGTTCATATAAAAAGTGTCGGCGGTTATATCCACTAGATCGTGTTGATTCTTTTATATCTGACAACACTCACCTGATTGTCTCAAATGATTATATCCGTAAAAGATGACATTTCAACTTACTTTTTTTCTGAAGATTGAAATATTTGAAGAAATGCGCTATGTGATGCTTTTTGACAATGAAAATAGCAAAAAAAAAAAAAAAGTGCACGGTGAAAGTGCATGGTGAAAGTGCTGAGAGTGAACGAAGGTCAAGAAACAGTTTGCTCGATTTCTTTCTAGCAATGCAAAAATGTACCTCGCTCTAGTCGGCCAATTACTGGAAAAGTTGATGAAATTTGAAAACTGGTGAAGCAGGAGCGGCATGCAAGCTGTCAGGAAACAGTGGAGGCAGTAAACGTTAACCATTTGTCAGTTTGGAATCGTTTGAAAAGAGTAGGTTAAAAATGTACCAAAAAATCTCGGAGGAAAAACATATCACCCAATGTTATTTTTCTCGTTGCTAATTCTCAGAGCAGCCAGAAAGAATTGCATAGAAAGTAAATGTGTAGTAGGAGATACTTAGAAGACTTTAACATATAAGCTGAACACATAGTACATATGGACACTTTTGATTATGATGTCTCCTATTTAGCGCGATGATGTTAGTTTTTTCTGATAGCTTTTAGAGCCCTTTAAAGTATATCAGAAAACTGGAGGTTTATTATTTCTTTAAAATTTTTTATAAAGGCAAAAACTGAGTCAGGCAAGTATGGGCTAACTTCACAGCAGTCAGAATGTGATCATCAATTGTGGCTGTTGACGAGCATGTTGGGTTGCTGGGGTTTTGCCGATATCATTTTTGGTTTTTCTTTTCTTTCTCTTAAAGGGAATAGAAACAATTTCAAAAGAAATAAGGAAGAAAATTATATTCGGCTGTGCTGAATTTTTTATACGCATCACCGTTATCTCAAAAAAGGGGAAAACTATATTTTAATAGGTGGGCGTGACAGATTTTTTCTATTTTTATGGAATACCATAGAACACAACCAGCCATGGAACACCGTGAAAAACAACCAAGGTGTTGCAGAAAACAGACATGCTTTCAGCCTATACTGTAGGCGTCACCTGTGATCGAATTGGGCCATTTTCAATAGCAACGTATTTGAAAAAACTTGCAATGATTCTGCCAAATTTGAAGATATCTTCATTTTTGCAGCTAGGAGAATGTTTCCCACAGACGTCACACAGACAAACGGACAGGCGGACATGCTTAAATCGATTCTAAATGTGATGTTGATTAAGAATATATATACCTTGTGGGTTTCCGAAATTTTCTTCTGGGAGTTACAAACCAGATGAAAAAATGAAATATACCCCTCACCTTCGGTGGTGGATATAAAAAGATTTCAATTTATTAGAAAGCACTTGAAGAAAAACAGTCTACAAACTATATGTATTTGTGTCAGAATAATAATTAAGTCAATTAAAAAATATTAAGCTTTCGTAATGCCAAAATTTATGTTCATTTCATTCATTCAATTCGTACTCCTTTTATTGATATTTCATACTATAAAGAAATTCATATTCGATATTGTTCATAAGGGGTGTCTCAATAAGAATGCACTATTGAAATTTTGCATCTTTTTTCATGCAAGTGGCAACTTTGAAATTTGACACCTGTCACCTATGATTTTTCCGATTATTAAAAATGGAGCGGTACACAAAAAAAGAATAATGGGTTATTAATTGTGAAAACCTATTACAAAAATGGAACAAATTGCGCAGAGATCGCTCGAAAACTTCGCAGAATTTTCAGTCCAAAAGATGCACCTAATGTGTCGATAAAACGAAAAAATCGTGACTAAAAAGTTCAAAAAAACTGTGTCGATTGTAGACAGTAAGTCTCCTTTTGCGTCAACGCACCGGTCGGTCTTGTGAAAATACTGCCAATGTGAACGGGAGCGTCGAGCCTGAGAACATCAATTCGGCATCGTTTTCAACAACTTCAAATTTCACGAAGCACTGCGCAGTGAATTTTAACGAAAGACCTATAAATTCACCAATAAAAATATCACACCTCCATCAAAAAATACCTGTTTTTATTTTTAAATGAAATATTGCACTCTTATTGAGATATCTATTATATATAAACGTACGAATAATTGTGGGCATTTGCGAAGCCTTCTTGATTTAGGTTTTAGCACTTTCATCTTTAACGAGTGAACTTAAGCAAATTGTGAAGACAGATTTTTTTTTTTAAATTTGAATCTCTTTGTGGATTTGCAGCCCATTTTCTTAATGATTTTCATTAGAGACGAAAATGTGTTGAATCAAGTTGAATGTACAAGATAGCAACCTCAACTTCGCCAGTTTCAAGCTGATGGTGTTGGTTACCTAATTTATTGATTCTCGATATAAGAAGTATGCTGCATAGATAACCTATTCGAACATTCGCAACAATATTACATTAGTCTTCCTTTTTGCCTGTGGCTAACAATTGCGAAGAAGAAACCAAGCTCTAACAATCATTATTGAAGAAAAAGGTTCTTCGTAGCTATAATATTTTTCCTTTATAACAACCTGCCCTCAGTTAATATCGGTTCAAAAAAAAAGTTCATAGCTTTTTTCACCAAAATTCAAATATTTTTTTTATATCCGCTATTAAAACTTCAGGGCATATTTTTTTTGTCGAAACGTTTCTAACTCTTAGAGAAAACTCCAGAGATCCTGTAAAGTATACGTAATTTTAATTGGTTATAATTTCTACATCGATCTGCTCATGTTTGTCTGTCCTCAAAACTAAGGTGAACACCCTCACGATCTTAAAAATAAATATATTGCCTTCAAGATTTGATGAAAAATTTGAAGTTATTGCAAGCAGGGTGGTATTGAACATGGTTTTAAACAGTCAAGGAACACGTCTACGACAATGTAAACTAAGAACATCTCTGCTTTGATAAGAAAAAATTAGATTTTTTGTTCATTGCTGATAAACTCCAATAAACACAAAGACAAAAACTTCCCCGTATATTTTGTGGGCAACTTTACAACACATGTGCAAAAATAGAAAGAATTGGGTAAGCCTAACCGGTATTATACAGAATTGAAATTTTGTTTTCTTCTTTTACTTCGTTGACATTTTGTACTCTACACTCCCTTGGTATAGGTCGCATTAAATTTATGCAGATGTATTTAAAACTTACAAGGATTTACAATAAGTCTATCGTTTATCACACCGTTCGATTTAAAATCATTTAAACTTATCTTTCGGTCTGTTTGTCAGATGTCTGTCCATATATTGTTGTGTTCAACCTACAAGTCGCATAGATTTAGATATTTTGATGAAATTGTGTACAGTGATGTGTTTCATCTTAGAGACGAAGTATATTGAATATGGATCGATCGATCCGTTTTTGAGACCAGTCTGCACATAACGGCTAATACCAAAGAAACCTTTATATGAAAAATATTGCAACTTCTAATTGCAACTTTTCACGAAATTGGGAGGAAACTAGTAACTTGTATCGGATGGAACCATTTCTTGAACAGCTTCTCATATAATTGTTCCTATGAAAAGTGAGCCTATATATGGCAAAAAAAGTCTAATTTTTAATAATTTCTGACACAAATAAGCGCCTAATAGCAATTTGACATAAAAATTAGCTATACTAGATTTGGAACAGGTAAGTCTATTTTTCAGACCCCACCCCATATGAGGAGTCTCATGAAAGTTAAATCTATATATAGCAACAAAGTTTAATTTTTAGCACTTTATAAAAGAAATAGTTGAAGAATAAGATCTTTCATAGAAAAAATAAATTTCTTAAATTTAGATCAAGTCAGTTCACGTTTTAGGCTCCCTTAATATAAAGTGTCCCAGGGAAAACATGCCTTTATTTGGAAATATAGTACAATTTTTGATATTTTATCACGAAAGTAAATGCAAAATTCTATTAGGCAAAATTATGTAGGGTATTTAATGCTCCTTTTTGCGCGACTATAATGTTTTAGTTGACTTTTTAATTATCGTTCAGCTTTCACCTAATAAGCGCGCTATAGTGCAGCTTGATAGGGTTAATGCTACCAAAGTGATGTGACTAAAGCTATGTATTAGAAAAAATACCATGAACTTATTCCTCGATATACTATTATATAGTTGGCAACCTAAATTTGTTTTGAATCTACTTTTTATTGTTTAGCACCCTTTTCCTACTATGCAACCATTTTAAAAATAAAGGCGATGATTATGTGTGCGACAGTCCGCAAACAATATTATTTTGACGTAAATTTATTTTTTTCCATTTATATAAGCACAACAATTATCGGTTACTCTCGCTCAATTCAAAAGAGTAATTACGTAACTTCTTATTATCGCTTTCTGTAGTGTGAGACGAGATTAGAGAATGAAATGGCATAAGAACATCAGCTGTGAAACGCGTTTTCCCATTTACGTCAAATGTGGCAACAGTAAAATTTAAACAAATTTGAATTAGTATTGAGAGTAAATAAAAAAAAAAAAACCTCAAAATTCTCTTTTAGAGTTGTGCTTACATAAAAAGACATCTTTTTAAAGAGAGACATAGCCTAAACGTAAACATATTGTTTATTTGTTTGTAAATCACTTCATTGAATAGAATTGAGACATACTTTGCAACTTAAATCAGAAAACAACAATTAATTTATTTGTTTTTAACTATCATTATTATTTGGATAATTATCCAGTTCTTTTAGTTGGTATGACTCTTTTTCATTTCTATATACATATATTTATTTGGATACATTGAACGTATAAATATAAGAAAATAAGATTTCGATATATCATTTCGATCTGCTCCCGAACTATCTTCTCGAAGTCTCTCAACTATATAGTTGTTTAAAAAATGCGTTATTGTCATCTTTTTAGATTATGAGACAATGACCAGTAAAGCAAGAGAAAACAAATTCGAACTCGAAAATAAAAGAAAATTTCTTAAATAAATATAAATATGTATCTGTTCATTTATTCAAGGCTGTTGTCGTATGACCGATATTTTATGAACAAAGCGAAGTTGAATGCGATGTATAACATCGGGAGCTAATAATTCCTTTAAAGTAGCATAGTCGTTTTTGTTTGTCATTTATGCACAAATTGAATGGTTCTAATCTTCACATGAAATAACTGAGTGGATTTGCCCATAACTGTTTATGTTTTGTAAAAATTTTTGCAAAAACAATACAAAACATTTAATATAGAAGTTTTGCAGTCAGCGTGGTTTGATTAATTTTTTCATTTTTTGACAATGTTCAGCTTTACTTAGAGAGTTTGCAAAAAAAGCAATAAATTTAGAAATATGATCTTATAAAGCCATGTTTAAGACACACTTCGTAACGCTTACTTAAAAAGGATTAGTAAATTATTAAAGCCCTACGCTTACGATGGCATAAAAATATAATATATATATCAAAATTTAATAAGTTTGCTGTGAATGTAAAAAAAATAAAAAGGTTTTGGGATCACATGAAATTCACTATCTTTTAGTATTCTAGTGAAAACGATCTATTCTTTAAGAAGATTCTTTTCTTTTTATCAATTTGAAGATAGTTTTGTTCAGTATTATATTTTTAACGCACGAATGACATTAAAAATTTATAGGTAATATTAGTTAATCATCAGTTTCAAGCGCTGCAAAATGTGTTTACATGTTATTTTCGGATATGAAATGTGACTGAATTCACTTCAATTTCACTGGATTAAAAGACATTTAATGAAATTAGAACAAAATGTAATTTGTTTACAAAATACATTATTTCGAATTTCTGATAAACGGTTGTCGTCATACTTACTCTTCCATCTCTTAATATATGTGTAGCAATTACAGCCAGGGTCACTCGTTTGCTCTTCATCGTAACAACCAGGAGTTACGAGTGTATCGTTATCATTTACTTTTGTAAATCAAGAAGAAGAAGAAGCCCAGGTATTGACATATTCGTTTCTTTTCCGCATTTTAGTTATTGTCGGCGGACAGATTAATGATAAATCACATACGAATAAAACGAATAAAAAATTAACAATCCTGTTTTATCACTAAATTGATATTGGAAAGTTTTATTACGACTATGCTGTGGATTATTTGACAAAAAGTCACAAAAACTATGACAAGGAAACAGGTCCGGCCCCAGCGCCAAACTGCGGCACATCTGTTTGAAAGGACACATGAACATCCAGCCCTTTCTTAGAACTGCCATCCCACAAAATTTAAGATTATAAAAGATATTTTTATTTACTGAATAGTAGCAATAGCAAATTTAGGAAACTAAAATCATAAAATCGCAAAAAAGAAACTTTGGTAACCCTTTTCATTATTGTCTAATTTATTTTATACACAGTATTCTTTTCATGTACAAAGTAAGTTATTAAAAACGTGTAATTTTATTTTGTTTTGTTTTAAACGCACAATTGGTTGTAAGCGATCTTTTATTTCTTCCATTTTACTAAAATCTATTAAGAGAACAAATTTCATATTTAATTCAAAGGAAAAGTGAAAAGCTATTGAAAGATTCAAGGTTAGGTGTTTAGAAAAAAGAAAAAAACGCAAAACGGCCAAAAATTTATGGATTTTTGAAATATATTTTCGAAGAAAATAAAATGCTATCGTTATGGTCGCGGCTTAGAAATGTTTTATTACAAAATGCTTCAGCAGTTTATTTTCAAGGTTTGTAAAAGCATTCAATCAAATCAAACTGATGTGTTCCAATCATCGAAGAAGCCGACGTCAATCTAATTGAAAAAAAAAGCAAAAAGTATTGTGCCATATGTCAGATGATTTTGTTTGTTGTTATTGTTTACATACACAAATAGGTATGAATGTATGTACGAGATGAGATAATATTTTAGATGCAATAGTATTTTACTACGTATGTTTATGATAATATAGTTTTCGCT
This sequence comes from Glossina brevipalpis, assembly GCA_000671755.1. NCBI lineage: Eukaryota > Metazoa > Arthropoda > Insecta > Diptera > Glossinidae > Glossina > Glossina brevipalpis. Next base: position 145,516 of record KK351214.1, read on the forward strand.
TTAAATTTTCCTATTTGGCGACAACTTATTTAATTTTATACTTATTATTTTTTTCAAACTGTTTAATTTCAACATGTTAATTGTACTCATTTACTCATGCACTCATTGCTACTTGTGTTTACAGCTTGCTGTATTTGCAGTAATTACTGCATATTACTGAATTGAAGCATAAACGATACACATACGATATAAGGTTCGTTGATTCCAGTGAATGATAAGAATGAGAAGAAAGAGCACAACTCTAATAGATATAGATATGTTTCTTGATTTTCTTCTTGTTTTTGATTAACTGTTTGATTCTTTCCTTTGTTCTCATCTAATGGAAAATTCGTTCTACATATTCTCTGAACTTTTTTCGTAAAGCTTATTTAACGTATAATAAGCTTCGTGAATAAGGTTGAAGTCTGTGCTTTGAACTTCTTTTCACTTTACGTAGATAGGTCTGTTCTGATTATTTTTAATTTGATGCAAATTTTAATTTTGTTGATTTTGTTTGGATCATATAAAGCTGACAATCGAATAAATTTTTTTTTTTTTGTTAATTTCTCTCCAAATATTTAAGCTCAAAAACTACGAAGCGTTGGTATTCGCGGTATGCATAGCTCAGTAGAAGATTTAAAAACGGAAGCAATGCAAGTGAAAATCTTGCCAGCATTGCAGGACAACTACATGTATTTGGTATATGACAAAACATTTTTTTAAGTAGACCAATTGTCTGGAGGTAACTCTTTTATTATTTAATTTAAACTTATTTTAGATTATTTGCGGTTCCACACGGGAGGCTGCAATAGTTGATCCTGTATCACCGGAGACTGTTTTGCAAGCAGTCAAAAACGAGAATGTGAATTTAACGAAAGTTCTTACCACTCACCATCATTGGGATCATGCTGGTGGCAATGAGAAATTATTGCAATTGTATGCCTTTCCTTTGGAAGTGTATGGTGCTGATAATCGTATTGGTGGTCTAAATTGCATGGTTAAACAAGATGATCGCTTAAAAATTGGAAATCTGGACGTGACTTGTTTATTTACACCTTGCCATACGTCAGGACATATATGTTATTATGTTCAGTCTGCAACCGGGGATCGTTACGTTTTCACTGGCGACACTTTATTTCAGGGTGGTTGTGGTCGCTTCTTTGAGGGGACTGCCGAGCAAATGTTTGACGCTCTTTGCAAACAGTTGTCGTCATTACCAGATGATACTAAGGTTTTCTGTGGCCATGAATACACGCTGCAAAATATGTCCTATGCCCTGCATGTAGAACCGCATAATGAGAATATACTGAAACGCATTGAATGGGCGAAATTACGCAGAGCCACTAAATCACCAACCGTGCCCTCTACTATTGCCCAAGAAAAATCGTGGAATCCTTTTATGCGCGTACATGAGCCAAGTGTTCAAAAACATGCGAAGCAAACCGATCCCATACGCACAATGGCCAGCTTACGTAAAGAAAAGGATACTTTTAAAGCTTAGAGATGTTCAAAGCGTTCTTATCCATTAAAAATTTAAATGAGAAATTTAAATGTTTTCGGCATTTTATCTTGATTCTAATAAACTCTATATTTTGATATAATAAACCTTTAAAAACTCATTCAATAAATCAGCAGCTATTACAATTTGCAACATTGATAATAAAGGTTTTGCATTTTGTGATGCTCAAATAGAGAAAATGCTGTTATACTTTATGCAAAAATTGTACACTAATCTGAGCCTAAATAGCCTTCGACTATCGAGGTTACACATGGTCTTATGTTTCTTATAAACCTTTTTTTTTAATTCTTTAATATCAGTCACCTAGCATTCGTTAGGCATTTTAAAAGTTTATCTGACAAGTATATTAACAAAAGTATTTTATCTTCATTTGAATAAACGCTTAAAACAAGGTAGTAAACAACGCAGTAAATAGTTACGAGATTTATCACATTTATTAGACAAGATTTCAGAGAAAAATTCCTCGCTTATCTAAGCAAGAATGGTTTATGATGGAATGAAGATAAAATATCTTAGGAATTTATTGTGTTTTTAATTAGAATTTACATGTGAGAAGAGGCCAGACATAAAGGCGATATAAAAAAAATATAGGGTTTAAAGAATGCTCACATTTGACTAAAATGAAATAAACCTGAGCTAGGCATCCTCCAGTTTCATGATATGATATGATGTGTTCATTTGTTCAAGCAATAGTCACGTTTGATAGCAAAGCAAAATATTTCATTAATTCTTAGTTCGGTTTTTATAAATTGTAACGAATAAGTTCGGAATCATTCATTTTAGTTCGATTGAGTAGCCGGGTTTACTTGGTTGTTCCGTTGAAAGTTTGGCAGGGTCGACCATTGAACTCTCTGCTCCCATTTTGTTTGATAGGAGCCTTCAATGATTTTTGCCATACGATATGAAAAATGCCACATAAAGCCTCCCTTTCCTCGAGGGCGTTCTTATAGTGTAATGTAAGCAGGCCATCTGGGCATGTGATCCAAATTTAACGCAATCGATTTATATGTCAAATAATTACTTTGTATCAATTCTCTCCACAAAATATTAAAAATTAGAACTTGTTTGCCTATAAAGACTTGTTTTCTGTTCGAAAGTTTATAGGGAAACAGCTTCAGAAAATGGTTTCATCCCATTCAGATTTTTCATTTTTGTTTGATGCTCCAAAATATTATTTACTGTAGGTATTTGTTAAGAAATTTTATATATAACGACTTTTTTAAATATGACGTTATATGAGGAGCGTTTTCCGTTTTCAGCAGCTTTTGCTTTTGAGCCGAAATATGGCAGTGTGCTAAATTCCTTAAATTACGACCTGCAGCTTGAACATACAACACATGGGCAAATCTTAAATAGACGGACGGATGTACATACTTAAACGATTTCGGAAATATATTTTGGAATAATAAAAGTTGACTTCTTTTTTCCCTGACCATAGCTGAGTTGCTAGAAAATACCACGAGCAAGTTAGCATACGAGGCTTCAAACTCCATTGCGGGAGAGATAGAAAAATTCCAGCAAAGGCACATGTGGTCTAATTGACTCCGTACCTTCAATCATATGTTGTAAACTTACTTATATATATATATATGAAATAAATAAATAAATAAATAAAGCGTGGGCTCGTCTCAAGTCATTGTTGGTGTTACATACAATCATATGACTATAGTTTCCGCTTTCATAAGCCAACAGTTCAAAGACATTTAAGAGATTCATTAATTATGGTTTTAACAGCACTAGTAGAGTATATATGTATCTTCTTTTCACCACTTGCGATAAATTCCTTTGTGTGTTTATGATATCATCTCTTCAATAACTTGCAGTTTATCAAGTTCTTATTTGATGTGCTCTCGTTTACGCTAATTCATTATCTTTACCACATTCTTCTTCTTGATCACCTAGATCAAGTTGATGAAAATCGTCTTAAGACAGATTAAACGATTTGAAAAGATTCTTCCATATCAACTTAGAATGATTCAAACTGTGAAGAAAGGGAAGAATCCCATATGATCGAAACCGCGATTAGGAAGAAGTGTTTGGAAAAAAGAGTATAACTGTTTGAAATTTGAAATTATTTTCCGATTTATGATCGTAGCTTGAACAGTGAAGAAGAATACAAGAAAGCACACGAACGAGAGGATGTAGTACGAACTGCCGGCGATAGCGAGCGCCGCCATGACATAGATCGCTAAGAAGTTTCAAATGGATGCAAGTAAATCGTGTCAATAAGAGAGTTCACTGTTTTATAATTTTCACGATTTTATGGTCCGTTGGTTTGAGTTTCTGAGTAAGCCGAGTCTTTCACGAGCGGAAGTAAACGTTTTTCGCCAAAATTCGCTGCGTAGTGCTTCGTGAAATTTGAAGTTGTTGAGAACGATGCTGATTTGATATTTTCCGATTTTCGACGACACTCTTCTTAACAGAAGCAATGTTTTCAAGAAACCAAACAGTACGTCGATGCAATGGAGACATAGCGTCTATAATCGACCCAGTTTCTTGAAATTTTTCGACCACTCTTCGAATTGGTGCCACATTAAGTGCACTTTCTCGACCGAAAATTTCGCAAAGTTTGCGAGCGGTCTCAGCGTAATGAATCTTCACAATTATAACGCATTCTTTTTTTGTGCAGCGCTTTATTTTTAATGATCGGAACAATCACAGTTGACACAGCCGCCAAATTTCAGAGTTGGCATTTGAATGGAAAAAGAAGACAAAATTTTAGTAGGGCTTATTGAGACACCCTATATTTAACAAACATTGATACTTGATTGGCAGTGCTAGCGTTAAGGTGCAGAAATTTCACTTCAATGGAACGTAATTTAATATTTATCATATATAGAAGACTATATGTACTCAAGACACATCCTAAGTAAGCTACAGTATTTATTGGTATGATTCCAAGACAAACCTTGCTTCAAAATATGAATTCCTCTTGATGCGATGTCTCCTATTAAACTGTAAACTGTAAGAACTGTCAGGCGTACATCAATATATTCAAGGCTAGGGTGATGAGTTAAGAATTACCATATGAAGCAGTTATATTTGCAGAGAGTCATCAAGAGAATAAACTCGAGAATATATATATTTTGCATATTATTCTGTTGTTTGGTAGGAAGAAAATGCAAGTGTATGCATAGCACATATCATGAGCATTGTTGAATACGTATGAATCCACCAACATCAAAGCTTTAGGAGTGAATGAGTGAGTGCCACAAGTGTTCTACTTGTTTAAAATGCATTCTTGTTGGCGTAAAGTGCTTGACATATCATGAATAATAGTTTGAAAGAAGATAAAATAGGAAACAAAGTCTATAACTGGGTTGTAAAATATTTTGAAAAAGACATTTACGTTTTTCATGTTTTTGTTTTTTTTACTTTTCAGTTTAATTGGCTTTCACTTAAATCAAAAGTGAAAAAATTTTCAGGTGTAGAACAGAATTAAATTTTAATTTTATGTCGGCATGGAACTAACTGTTAACGATACTTTGATTTTTTCTTTTTTTTCAAATTTTTAATCAAAAGTTCATTGCAATAACTTTTGCAATGCAAGAGTATTCTACATTCACTGTGAGTTTATTTCTCGATGTTCGATCAAATTTTTATTTCACGATCTGTGCATCTGCAAAAAAAAATTGTGATACAGTTTGATGCGCATTCTATTTTGACGCGGACGTGTTGTTGAACTCTTTCGCAAACGCGAGGTACTGCTTGAATGGTTGTGTATGGCATGAACGAACGTCAAATGATGCAACTTTCAAAGCTGCATAGCACAGCAAATCTCCTCCGGCTAAGTGTATTAAACCCTTGCGATAAACTTCAAATTACTTTCGGAAACCGCTACAAACTTCAAGGAAATAATATTCTCTCATCACTTACAAGAGACACTAATTTCGATTACAAAAGCATCGCTACCTGTTTTAATTGACAAGCGCATCGTAGAGACAGTGCGATGAAGGGATCACGTATCAAGTAACGAACGTTCAAAGCATTGCGTGAAATGGGCCGCTTTAAATTTTAAATAATCGTTTATAATCTAAAAAAAAGGAGTCCTAATGGAATTTAAGTTGCGAGTCTTAAATACTTTTACGATATTTGTAGCTGCTTATGTCAGAGCTAATACAAGTTTCCAATAATAAATTCATATGAAAAAATCTTTGTTTGTGTAAATTGATTAAAGGCAAACAGCGGTCATATTTTTTTCTCTTTTCAAATATATTTAACAAATTTTTTCCTACTGCAAGGCGAATATATGTAAAATAGAATGTTACAAAGCTGAAATGTTTCAATTCATAGAAATAGCTGGTTGGAACTGTTTCTTTTTATTCTTTCCTCGTAGGAAATTCGATTTTTCAAACGCCAGAAGTTCTTATATATAATCACATAAAAGTGATTGGAACAATATTTGTTTTCTACTTTTTAATTCACTTAAGTGAAAGCTTATTTAAAAAATTTATTTTACGTGTTATTTCTCTTTCACTTTGTAGTTTCTTAAGTGTAAAACTCTCGATTTGTCTACTTTCCAAAAGACTCGTTCTGTTAATTTCTGTGGGTGCTGCAGTAGCACAAAAGGAATCTTCTCAGTTAACTTTGTAGTGAACCTTCTAATGAATTGACCCTATCCTCAGCGCGCCGTATACTTGCGTCTTAGGCGCCAGGTACACTACACCGCGTTCTCTCGTAGTGTCATGCATCTCGCGGATTCGTAGTGGTTTTCATTCAACAATACCTTAGGAATATTTTCTCTTTTTTTCACTTCTGCGTAAATTCTTGTAAATTTCTTAAAAACTTGTTGTTTTTGTATGTTTAAAATTATAATAAATCAGTTATTAATAAAATTGTATAAATTATTTTTTACGAATAGAAAGTTTGATGTACGCAGTTGCCTAAGCCGGTTTTTTGTTATGATTTTTTAGAACAGATTTTATTCCTTGTATGTTTACATGCAGTGACATAAAAGCGGCCGGGACAGAATTTGTTTTCCACCAATTATAGTTCACTTAAATAAAAGTTTATTTTAAAAGAATATTTTTTATATCATTTGTATTTAGTATGATTTTTATTTCCCTTTTTATATCTCATAGCCCTTTTTATAAACTGCTATTTCACATACTGCTTTATATTGCTACGGTGTATATTAAGTTTGTGCCAATGTATGTAACACGGAGCGGAACTTTCAATAGACTCATCTTTGATTGTATCGATCGATTCAGAACCATTTTCTGAATCAATTTTTAGCTTATCTAGCTGTCTGGCTGCCTGTCTTACTAATGCCTTTGTTCAGTTCACAGGTCGACATTTTTGAGATGCTTCGATGAAATTTAATATAGTAACGTGCTTCGACTCGATGACAGACACCTTCAAAAATTTTTTGGATCGGACTACTTTCACGACCACTCCCCATATATAGTTTTAGTTTAAAAAGCTGTTATATGAAAAATTTTCTTTGCAACGGCTGCCATTTTGAATTTTTCCAAAAATTTTTTTAGCGCTTTAGGTTGTCATTATAGCTAAAAGTGCGTGCAGAATTTCATGCAAACGGTTGTGCTGTCGCCATTTTTTAAATATTTTTCGAAAACTAACTTTTCTTAATATCTAACTATACGCCTCATAATCTTGCTAAATATTATTATTTTAGCAACCCTCGTTCTCCATTCCAAAAAAAAGAAGAAGAAAAAAAGACAAAAAAAAAAACAGCGGCTTAGCCTTAAAATATTACCTTACTTACTTACTTGCCAGCTTGCAATCAGAGACTACATCGGGTTACTCTTTATATTTATCCCTTTTTTCATTGAATTAATTCGTATCTATCGGTATTGCATGGTATTACTGTATTAACAGCTGATTCGAATTCACTCAAATTTTGGAAAGAAACTTTCGATGAGTGGCGTAACGAATATGAAAAATTTTTTATTAAATATTAATTAGTTGTTTTTGTTATGATATTGTTTCAACAAATGGTGAGGCTCTGATAGGTAACACTTTGACGCTATAAGCAAAAGTTTGAAATTCGATGAGAGTTAGTTTCGGCTCTTCTGAGTGAAAGATGAATAAGAGAAATTGCTTTCATTCAATTACAAAAACAGGTATAAGATGGCGGTACTTACAACTTTTCCATTCCATATCCTTTTTTGCATGATTGAATAAGGGGAAGAAGTATTTTTTAATTTTAATTTTTTAAAGTTTTTTTTATTTTTTTCTTTATTATTTTTTTATTGTTTTCTATTATTATTTTTTTATTTTCAAATTATTGCAACTAAGTTCCTAAGCACAGACAGTAATATTTTTTTATATTTTATATATATTTATATACGAGAAGATTAAAAAGCATTTAAAAGGTCTTTAATGAAATCAGTCCTTGAACGCATAAAAATTTTTTCGCAATGTTTTCAATAATTTCTATAGAAATTTTAAATAATTTTTGTTTTAATTAAACTTTTTCTTTTTTTTTTTTATCAATCTGAAATATGTGATTTATTCTACAATGTGTTGCGTCTGCTTATATATACTTGTACATACATACACCCAAGCATGTGCATATTTAGTGTATATCAAACTTTTAATACCTATGTATGCGCTTATGCATTTTAGTGCAATACCTAAAGTATAATTAAATCTTCTATAAAAGAAAAACGAAAAAAAAAAAAAATTGCATAAAGTTTATCACATTTGTAGTGGTTTTAAAAGTATATATAAGTTCTATAAATAGTTATATAAAAATATGAATTACAATATACAATTACATATACATACATTCATGCATATGTATACATATATATAAATACAATACATACAGATATTTTATATATATCATCATGATATATTCCATATATATTCACGTATATCCGTTATGAGTGAAAAATTTTTATTTGAATTTAAATTTTAATACTTTTTAAAGAGGCTTTATTTTTATTTTTCCACCTACTGATCATTTCAATCATCCATCATTTTCACTATGTTTTTGATGACATTAATTGGTTTTTTTTTTTATTTAATTAAAAAATATATGAATATAATTAATGAATGCTTTCTTTCATTGTGCAAACACGCCTTTAATTGTTTTTTTTTATGTATCGACAAAGGATGAAAATATACCAGAATTTTCCTTCCGTTTGTAATATCCCGAAATGCGCTTCTCAGAAACTGCTAATTATTTATGTTTTCGATGATCTTATGATATGAATGTAAGTCAGTTTGATTATATATTCGTACCTATCTGTGTTTGATTGTTGCGAAATGTTTAGATCAAAATGTGAAAAATTTCTTTTATTTGTTGTTAATTAATCCGATTTATTCGGATTAAGTAAAATAAAATAAAATGTAATTTCGAATTATTATAAGAGAGATCGTCATTATTGACGTATAAGGGAGATATCAAGTAAATGTCTATATTGATCCCTTTCGCTTATATTTATGTGGTTTAGATACGCCTATCATATATAATTAAATAAACAAAGAGAGAAATCGTATCAGAAAACCCAATAGGTATAATTTTATAGATTGATGGACGCGGCAATGATGGCAGCATAAGTTTTTCTTTATCAACCTGCCATTGATAAGTTAAAAATTTATTAAAAACTGATCAGAATAAATATTTTTAAAGGGATTTCGAATTTTCTCGAATTTTATTGGTTATATAAATTTTATTGGTTATATAATACATATATAAAAATCATTTTTTTGTTGTTTTTTTAAAGTAGTCCCTGATAGGTAAGAACGCAAAACTTAAGCTTAGTTGATAGCGAATTTTTTTTAGACGGATAGAAAAATGTTCTCCGGGAAATTGAGGAATTTAGCATTTCCCTAAATGTTTTTGAAATATTTTTAGAAATAGACACAGGAGAGTACATCGTTCATAAATCTCCAAGGAACAAATCTAATGCGGATAATAATGGATCAATTTTGGAAGAATTTTCCAAAATTTTTTCCTTATTCATTAATAGTTAAAATCTAAATGATTTATAATACATTTTAAAATGATTCTGAAACTATTTACGGCATATTATACACAGCCTGAAAAAATTAACGCACACGCCATTGTGTAGTTATATTGTGATATGAATGTAAATACAAAAATTGCTGTTAATAATAAAAAATATAATTTCATTAAAATTAACTAAATGAACTTAATGTAGATTTTTTATGGTTGAAAACTATATGTAAAATTAATGATAATTTAAAAATAAATAAAAATAACAATAATAAATGTATGTTGTCTTCATTTTTCGAAAAAAAAAAATTGTTTCAAATTTTCCTAAATTTTTCAATGTTCATAAATTTTCAAATAAATAAGAAAATACGTTTTTTTTTTTAAATTCAATAAATTGTAATTGAAAGCATTCTGAATGCGCGACAAGAAGTCAGCTTCTTAACTTCAATTAAAGTAACTACTCGCTCGTACCTATTCGACAAAGAAGACCGAAATCGTTTTTTCGTTTTTTTTTTCCAAATTTTTGTAAAAATACAGATTTTGCTTATACAATGGAAATTAATGTAATGCAATGTAAAGAAAAGTGAAATATATTTCATTAGAAAGACCATTCAGAAATTGTTATGGTTTTACGTGTTTGCGTATACATATACGGTTTATATGTGTTACAAGAACTTCTATTGATACTATACAATCAATTTTTATTTAATTTCTTTTCAATTTTTGAGCTTCGAAAGTCTCGATATATATACTCCATGGAATAATAAAATGAACTTTTATAAGATGTACAAATCGCAAAACTTTTCTTTTTATAAAAATTTCCTTTAACTTATAGTTAATTTGCGATCACTATAATTGTTCCATCAGGCGTAACTATTGAAAGTCTTGTGAAAAAATTCGAATTCAAATACAATCTTTTCGACTTCAATAAAACAAAGGAAGTGTTAATGCTGTAGCTGTTTTTGGCGATTCCGCAACTTTCTTCATATATTTGGACATACAGTTGTCACTCCGTTTCACCCCGTGTTTTCAAAAAATATAAAACTATTGAGAGTGAATCCATTTATATAGAAAAAAAAAATTAAAATATTTCAGTCGATTTAAGAACGAGTGACTATTCGATTCTTTTTCTTATATGAGGTTATCTTTCGCGTTGAATATTAAAAAAAAGGAAAATTTCGCATTTTTCTTTTTATATTTTAAGCTTTTTACAAAAATTAAATTCAGAACTCATTGGAACGAAAAATAAATCTAAAAATATTCCCACTCCATGCAAATTTTTTTATATTTATTTCATTTAATAAAACAATATTTTTGACCGATTTTTCTCCAGAAATAAAAAAATTATATTTTTTTTATATAATGAGATCTTTCGTTTTGTTAAATATGGCGTAAAAGTTGTCTGATTTATTTGTCCATTTTGAATAGGGTTCATCTTTGGGTCACAAATGTTAGTCTAACGATTTTCAATAGAATTCAATAGAATTAGGATCTTCGGATCGAATACAAATATCCAAGGGCATGTGTTAGATAGATAGGTAAGCTTAAATTCATTCTGAATGGTTTGGTATAATAATTGGAGGGTCTGTCGCAAATCGTGAAATCTAATAATAATAATTTAAAACAATAAATAAATAAATAAATAAATAAATAGTTGTAGCGGATATAGGGAGAAACCGCGATGAACTCGTCATTAGCCACAGATCGGTGTTATAATAAAAACAAGTAAAAAGATTATAGTCTGGCAAGGCCGACCATTAAATCCCCTATGCCACTTTTATTAATGCAATTCTTCATTTACTTTCATGATAAATTATCAAAAATTATTCCTTGTTTCTATATTAAGGCATACTTTCTATGGTAAGGTGGCCTAAAGAGTGTGGACTGCTGTCCAAATTCAGCATATTTAATTTTTTTGTCAAAGATTTCCCTTGTTGGTGTTACATATACAAGCACACAAACTTACTTACTGTAGAACAATTGGTGTAGGATATAAAGAATACGTTATGTAATGATAATCAACGCTTCTTTACTGTTCTTTTCATATTTTAATGCACAACTTGTTCTGCACTTTATCAAGTAGGAATTTAGGAAAACTTGAAAAAAAATGTGCATACAATTTACTGACTTTAGATGATATTTGTCATGAGACTTGATCGAAGTTACAAAAACAAAGTTAATTAATATCTCTCTATTAATCAGCTAAACACGAGGACTTGTGATTAATAAAGAGTAGCTGAAATTTGAATGAATTTAGTGAGATACATTCTCTGAAAATAAACAAATTATTATTTTTTTTTTCTACTAACTACAGAAAATAATTTCTTAGCGAATTATTATTTGAATTTTTATGCGTATCACTTATTTCTCTTTATCAGTGTTAAGCTTTCGAAAGGATTTAATTTCATGTTGTTTCCTATACGGTTAATACGGTATTCGTCGATGTTTGACTAAGACTTGTTTCTGAGTTCGGTATGCACGAGTACATCTTTTTACGATTTTTGTTATGACGTATTATTAAACCTAAAACTATGCAAAATGAAGAACCTACGAAGAGTGTTATCATAATAATGTATTCGATTTTATGAAACCAATAGGACACTTGAGGTGGATGGTTTAGATTTTGTGAATTTAAAAGGGATTTATTTTGATGATAGTGAAATGATACAATTTCGTTTGTTGAAGGAGTCGTTGGTATATAAGCAGTTTGAACGAAAGTGAACTTATTAGAATTTGAGGTTGAATTTGAAATTGTAGTCGCTATGTTTGATTTAATAGAAGGAGACAATGTAGTGGTTGAAGGTGTTAAATATAACGTTGTTGAGCTCGGCGCTGAATTGGGGAGATTAGAGTTGCTAGTTGGAAAATGTTCATGTTCAATGGAAGTTGAGTGAGTAAATGTATCTATTAAAAATTCTGTTGTTACATCTGTACGAGCACTAAAAGTAACAAAATTTTCCTTAAAGTATGTGGCTTTTGTTGTTGTAAAAGTTGATTCAGTTGTTGCTACGCTCCATAAATAATTTAGAATAGTGCTACCACTTGTAGAGGCCGCTGCCGATGAACTATCCGTGGTTTCAAAATTTTTTGAAGAAGCGTCTTCATTGTAACCGGGAAAGACAATACTAGTAGTAGCCGTAGTTTTTGCAGAAATGTCTTTCGATAAAGATTGTGATATAGTTAGGTTAGGAGATAGATCTTCTAAAGAACTGTCATTATTCGTAAATGGAGTAACATTGTTTTCCATAGCAGATGAGCTATTTTCAACAGTTTCTTCAAAATGTTCGAATACACCAGTTGTCGAATGGACCTTTGTCACCGCTGTTGTTGATATAGTATTTGCAAAATTGTTTGGTTCGGTGCTAATATTTTGTTCAGTGCTATTACTGAACGTATGCTTTGTCTCGTTTATACACTTCGGACAACATACATTCGCGACCACTCGAACGTTGTTACATTCTAATTTAGGGCAAACCGATGTTAAACACCTTTTTTCACCCGCTTCACAACTGCAACTGACACATTTACCTTCTTTCCAGCGAGCGCCATTAATCATCGGTTTTTGCAAATATTCTGAATAACAATTCTGTAATAATTCTTCTTCGGGGCAATGATTTTCACACAATTCATGTTCACCGAAACACCTGCACGTTGTACATAAACTTTTCCAATATGTTTGCTTAACTAATGACGAACAATCGACCTTTTTTACACATTGAAAGGATGAACAGCAATTTCCGGGTTTTCCTTGACCTTTAAACACTTCCACGGCTACTTGTCCTTGGGGGCATATTGGAACTTCATCGCATTTGCGGCATATGCACACATTGTCGCCACAACATTTTATTACATTGTCATGATCAGAGTTTCTTCTTTTTCTACTTTTGTTAATCTCATCGTCCGACTCCTCCATATTTATGTGATGATCATAAAGAAATGAAGTGCTCCAGCTTCCTTCATAATCTTCGAATTCATCGTCAGCATCATCTTCGACATCTTCATAAGTTGTCATTGACTTCAGATAGCTATCGATCGGACATTGAGATGCGCATTGTACTTGCGAGCACTCCAACTCAATTTTCTCTAAAATTTAAATAAAATAAACGACCAATTAGTGCCTTGAATATCTAAATGGAATAATAAAATAATATTCGTAAACTTAATGAAGAATTCTCAATAAGTTAAGTATCGTAAAAGATCATCTTTTCCAAGCATTGCTAAGATTAATATATTTTTGCACAATGCATTAAGAATAGGATCTCGAGATGATTGTGTGTGTGTGTGTGTGTGTGTTTAATTCGGTATAGTTTGACTACTCAATTTGCTATGAGAAACCAAAACCAATTATGGACAATTCATGCAGCCTCGGATATAAATATATTTAAAGCAAAAGCAATACAAGGGCTTAACTATGAATTAAAAGACATTCGGGGACATATCGGTATTCGAACTAATTTGCATTGAAAGTTATTATGCACTTTGAAAGCAATGCCTTTCAAACCTATCCGATATTTCAGATGAGCGTACAAACAATTAAGACGGAATTCGGCCGTATAAAGTTAAAGCTTAAAAATAAATTTACATCACTTAGGTACTTAGGATAACGAATCTTTTTTATAGTCATTTTCATGATTTCTCTAAACTTCAATTTAATTCAAATAGCTTTGAAAATTGTTATTAGTGCGTGACATCATATTCGTTATAAACGTAATTCATTTTAAACGTAAAGGGTATGTATGCAATGGAAAATGAAACTATGCACACATTACCTACATTTTCCTGTGTGCAACTTTCAGTTTTTATTGTTATGAATTTTGCTTGGGGTTCGATTTTGTTTTTGTTTTTACTAAATTAAGTGCAGATTGTTTGGTTATTGTGTGCGCTGTTTTAAAGCACGGAAGTTATCAAGTTGTTGCTATTGTTATTGCGCACATGTGGGAATTCGCTCTGTGTGCGTGTAAATGTTAAACCAAGATTTGAATTGTTTGGGTTCAGAAGAGGAAATCGAAACCAAAGCATATAAATAATAATAATAATAATGATAATAATAATAATAAAAAAAATTAAAAATAAAAAAAAACAAGAAAAATGTAGGAAAAATATTTTAAAATTTTTCTTGAGGCAAATTTCGTTTACCTACCATCTTAATAATAGCACAACTTAAATGCGAGCATGTTAGTTAAACTATTTTTGGTTTCAATGCTGAGATATTTGTGCTAAAAAAATGCACCTAATTTTTTCTAAAGTTTTGCAAATTGCTGACAGAAAAACCAACGAATTACTTCTTTTGTTTTGTTTAGCATATTAATCTTGTCTTGAAAACTTGTATTCCAAGGCCATTTTACCAGGCCTAACTAAGAACATGTATGTCATTTTTTACACTTTGAGCTAAAACCTTGTGCGTTAGGAGTTTCCAAATCAAAATGATAGATGAATGAACTCGAAATTCGCGTTTTAATCTTCAATTTTTGATGAATTTATACGTTTGGATGTAGAAGACGAAAAGACTAGTCTGGGTAACTTCTTTTCTTTTTTATTATCAGCAATGACAACATTTCATTTTTTGGTCGAGCTGGACCGACTATTCAATAACTTACATCACTTCGCCTAAAGTAAATTTTCATCTTATATCATAATATCATAAAATAGCAAAAACTCTATATTTTTGGCATGCGTTTCGATAAGAACGCTTATGTAGGAAGTATGAAGATTCAGATTTTCCCCTTCGCAAAAAGATGTTCAAAGTTTTAATACGGGTCGTGTGCTCATGTGTCCTGTGGTACGGAGGCGGAAATTCTTCTCGCCGTTACAATGATGCGTTTCTTCCTGTTTTTTGAATTCAAATAACTATTCTCATCTTTATTCGTTATATCAAGCCCATGTCTTCATTCTATTTACATTTGATGGTTACGTGTATTAGGTAACTAATGGGTGGTCTCAAGAAGAGTGCATTATTTTATTTAAAAATAAAAGCACATTTTTGTTTTTTTTTGTGAAGACAGAGCTCTTTCATCAAACTTCGCTGGGTAGTGGTTCATAAAATTTGAAGTGGCTGAGAATGACGCTGTTAAGCAGAACTGTTTACTGGTGGGGAAGTTCTTAATCCATATGATATGTAAATCGGTCAGTTCCATAAACTGTTGTTTAACAAGCCTTTGCTTACCGGCTCCTGGTTTTATTATCTAAAAATCGGATCTCGACGAATAGAAATTAAAAAGATTTTGTCCTTACTATGGCCATAACCAGAAAGAAGACGAGGAAGAACGTTGCTGAGTTGTTGAATTGCTTGGTTTAAGGAAAACTGAGTTTGCCGTCTGTTTTTCTGATTGTAACATATATCAGCACAATTCTTTCTTACGGTGTAGATTAAAAAAATGGGCTTACATAGTCCAAAATAAGTACAATTAATTTTTATTTCAAGTTGTGATTATAGATCAAATTTCATTATAATATTTTAAAAATTAGAATATTTTGTCGCATGAAGTCTTATTTTTCATAGGACCGCTTATAGGGGCTGTATTTAAAACATAGTATTACTTAGTTCCAATTGGTGCAGTTAATATACAATATATGGTACAAGTACTGTTATGCCATGCCATATCACGTCATAAAATTGTAAAAATTAAATTATTTTGCCATATTAACGACTTCCTTTTCATAGAATCAGTTATACATATGTGAAGGGATTCAAAAAATTGACTCATCCGATTCAAATTCATTACATCTTTTTAGTAAGCCGAAGTATTAATATTCTACGATTTTATTTGAAAATTTTTTAAAAATTGTAAACTTTTTTTAAATAGCAACTTTCTTTAACATAAAACTTCGTATGAAAAACGGTCGCATGAAAATATGGTCCGATCCCATTCACTTATGTCAGTGTACTAAAACTCATTCAAATATCTTCAAAATTGCCACTTGTAGGTTGAATCCGAAATTACATAGACAAACATCAGACAGACAGGTGGACAGACGTAGAGACGAGCTTAAATCGACTGGTAGAATAAAATAAGATAAGTTTACCTTAAGTCCTTCTAAGTGTAACATAGATCCGCACAAAATTAAATCATGCAAACTACTGTAAGTGGCGTAGGTTACAGTAATGAATTGAACGGATATCAAAAAGACACTCGCTTCATTCAAACCGAATAACGCCCCTTTCCCCCGTTTGGTTTAGAGTTTTCAGGTTTTTCTTTGTTACGTTATGTGACATTAATAATATTTAGAACAACGATTGGCTGCGCGTGTAATACAGAGTTCTGCTTGTGATTGTCATACTATTGAATTTTAGGAAAAATTCTAGTCATTTATAGTCCTCCGGTTGTTTGCATACGTAAAATATCCTTTTGCGGTATTCGCTAATGTGATTTTTCACAAGGTCCGTCGCCATCAGCTTAGATCAGTGGCATACTATTCATTTATGAAAGAAGGATGTGGCCGCATATAACCGCGTACACGAAACAAACAAACGCACACACCTACATTTATACTAACACACACTTGTATGCACTCAGCTTTTATGCGAAACTGAAATGACAACAGTTAACTGCTTCTATTTTTGCGTTATTATAAGCTCGAACAATCAAATATGTGCATACGAAAGTTTGCTTCTACAATCCAATGTTTTTGCATGCGTGTGTGCTTTACAATTTACGATTTTTTTTCTCTTTTTTTTTCTCTCAATATTCTCTAGGCTAATGCACACGATGATTATTTTATATTTCTTTTTGGTTTTGTTTGTGCGCGATAGAAACGAAACTTTCACTTTCACAGTACCAACCACCAAATGGTTGAGGTCAACTTCACGTCATATTTCTGTGAATAATAAGAAAACTACATTCGGCTTAGAATGTGCCACCGATACCCGCCGTCTTAAGCCAACATAATGAAATAGTAAAACGTTTTAAGCTTACAGTTAGATTTTAAATTAAAATCTTTATATCCAAGTCCAAAATTAGTCAAATCGAACCTAAAGTTAGCTCGAAAATCATATTGAAATAAAGCTGCGTACGCAAATAAACTTTTTAATTTGAATAGTTATCAGTTAATGTTGTCAAATTCGTGTAAAAATTTAATTTAAATTATACGCGTTATGTATAATAAGATAGACGATCGATGCAGTGTTCCAACCAAATATCGCGTATACAAACTACAGATAAAAAATTGCATATCAGATGAATATAAACTTAATTTAAGATTTATAGATAAGAAGTTTTTATTATTTTCACATTAATTAATCAGTTTCTCCATAGTAATAACGATCGATCAAATGAGGAGTTGCAACATTAAATTATGGGCTTATTTCTGTACCCAGCACAGAAGTATGAAAGTATTTTAGTTTCGTGAATTTGTGTTTGCAACACCTAGAAGTTAACTTCTGAGACGCATTTAGCATAAAATTTAGAATCGATTTGAGCATGTCTGTCTATCCACCTGTCCATGCGACCGTCTGTGAAGAAACGAATGAAGATATCGGCTTCAAATTTGGCAGAAACATTGGAAGTTCTTGCGCGCAGATTCGTATTGAAAATCATAGACCACACAATAAATTCCTTAAATATAGAAAAAAACTGCCACGCCCACTTATTGAAATTTAGTTTTTTAGTCTGCTTTTTAATATGAAGGGGATGGATATAAAAGTTTCGGAACATTCGAATATAATTTTCTTACTTGTTATCAATTTATTCCAAGTATTTATGTGACAAATGCTTTATAGAATTTTCAATGCTTGTTTCAATGGAGTGTACACGGAATAACAAAATTAGCGGATCCTTCGGTAGAAACGAACTAATAAATAAATAAAACACAATAACTTAATGTTAAAAAAATGACTTTACCCTCAAACTATGAAACCACAACGCATTGAATGGCATAAACTTAGTTTATCATTTTAAAATGCCACTTAACCAATGATGCAGTAATTGAACATACATTTAAACATGCGCATATACGCACACACACATGACAGGCCCATATATGCCAAGAAGCTTAAGGCTTTAAAAAAAAGAAGAAGAGACAAACAAAAAATGAAAGCAAAAAAAGGAGAAAATTTGCCGCAACCCCTCAAAAAATAGGCTCATACATATACAGAAATAAAATTTTGCGAACCATTAAAAATTGGCTGCAACAAATTGCCATTTCGCTGTCGACAACTAAAATGCAATGGCATGCAATAGCCAAGTGTGTGTTTTTTGCATGTGTGTGCGCATGTAATTGGGTGTGCATGCGGGTATATTTATGTAATGGGTGAAGGATCAACAAACATGTTAATGTGTTTGGTAACGCGTACGCATTATATATATATTTGGATATGTAAATATATATATATATATATATATATGTATTTATATATATATGTATATATATATATATAATGGTATAATAGCACTTTTTAGAGCGCGTTAAAAGTTTTTCATAATATTTGACATTTATGCACCAATGGTTTGCATATATCTCTGTACGTTTGTGAATGTATGTATATGTATAAGAGTATGTGCTTGAAAGTTCATTGCGTTGAAATGGTTTAATAAATATTTTATAGGCACTGACGTGTTTTTTTTTGTCTCCCTTTCACTTCACAACATGCACTCGAAATTACACAAATCCTTATATATATCAACAAAAATGTAGATTATTTAAAATTATTTTTAAAAATACTATTCTTAACAAGAGGGATTACGATATGTCCATCACTCCGTTTGAAATGCAAGAGAAAAAACAAAATTTAAAAACCTGATCTCTGCATGTGCTTGATTAAAGTTTAATTCAACTTAGCTGTATTTGTTTGATGGTTCATTGAAATCAGTGCGACTTGAGCATTTCATAGAAGGGCACGGTGAAGCGTTCCACATAAATAGTGAATTTATATCATAAGCGGCTACATTCTGAAATACCGTTCAATCACTTATTTCTCGAACTTTCAAAATATTCTTATAAAGGAAAGGTTTATGATTTTGATTATCTTAATGCGTGTCAAGATTTGTAGTTAATAAAAAGCACATTAATATTTAGCAGATCCAAATATGCTTTTCAATATGTATCGTTTATAATACTTTATTAGACGTATTGATCGTAGAACGCATTCTATATCTCGTATATCGTATAAATTTATCTTTATGCCATAAGAAAATATTTTGATTATTGTGCAAATCAAACTCTAACCACAGTCGGACAAATTTTCCTAACTCGTTTTTATATTACTACTTACACTGATCTAACAATACATGTTCATATGTCTTACAAACGTCTGGTAAGTCTACCGTAACCCATTTGGTTGGTGTGCATAATGAACGAAGCGTTTATTAAACGAATAAGCTCGATTGGGTGAATAATGTGTGTACTCATTATTATTGGATTAGTTTTGACTTTTCGTTTAGAATATTCAGAAATATGTTACGCAATACACAGTGTATAGTCGCAATCGGTCTAAAATTCAAAAAATTCATATAAAAAACTGTAGCTGTAGCCTATACGTATTTTTAATTGGGCAAAATGCATTTGAAAATAATAGACAAAAGCACATATCGATAAAAAATTTGATATAAATTTTAGTTAAAATTTTAACGGAAATAAATTACATAAATTTTTCTTTTTTTTCAACAAGATTTCATTCAAGTTCATTAGAAAGTGAAAAATATATTTTCTCGCAGTTAGCAATTAATTACGTCTGTTGAGCGACCATTTAATGTGTGTAAGTGACAAAGATGATGGCACCTTCTACAAGTCCATTTGATTGGCCGATGTTATGTCATAGATTTATTTTCGCTCCTATAATATATCCAACTCCTTAGGCAAATGTCCATTTTAATTGTGTGTATTACTCTACTAAATCAAGCTTATCTATGTTTCATGTCGCAATTATAAGTTAGTCGCCTGCATATATCTTTTTTATCTTATAGTTGTTCAGCTTGATTTGAACTTATCAAGTACGCTTTGATGATGTGAATAGGGTATATACATACTTGTTCACAAGTTCGGTCTATATTTGTTCGTAAGTTCGGTCTATACTTGTTCGTAGGTTTGGTCTATATTTTTTCGTAGGTTCGGTCTATATTTGTTTGTAAGTTCGATCTTTATACAGAGGTTTATCCATTGAAATTAGTGTAATCGTTTCACATATCACCAAGCCTACCATATTTAGTATAGAATTAAAACACACTTAGGCTTCGGAGACGTTTTATTTGATTGTTAAGAAGAAGATAATGCGCCAATTAGTAGCGGCTGTCATTTTGCTATAAAAGATGTCTTAATAAGAGTGCACCACTTCATTTAAAAATAAACACATGTACTTTTGGAGTGAGTTGTGATATTTTTATTGTAAACTAGACATGTTCCGATTAAGTATAGAATAGAACATTCGGTAAAAAGTCCCTTCATCAGCTTTGCTGATAGGCCATTGCTCTTTTCATGATATGTTCGTTTGACAAATATATGGTTATGTTTCGCCGACGAAATTCAGAAAAGCCCAAAGAAGGAAATACCACCGCGTTAAATCGAATGATCCTTATGGCGACTTGACATCAAAGTTTCTTCAGATGATTTGGTCCGGCAATAATTGCTGCAATAAATCGATTGTTTCATGGCCGATGTGCCAGGTCGCGCCGTTTTTCTGAAATCACATGTCGTCCAGTTTCATGCCCTCTAGCTGAGGCTACAAAAGCTCCATTATCATGTTCCTGTAACGAATGCCGTTCACAATCGCTGTAATTCCGTTCTTATTTTCAAAAAAGCGAGGCCCAATCACGCTATCTGATCAAATTCCGCACCAGAGAGTTGCTCATTTTGGTTGCATTTGCTTTTCATGGATCACATGGGCATTTTTTGAGCCTCAAATTTGACAGTTTTGTTTATTTACGAAGCCATTTAAATGGATATGCGTTTCATCGATGAGGAGGTTTTTCCAAAAAAACCGGCATTGACTTCACTTTGCTCCATTACCCATTTAATGAATTAACGGCATCTTCCATGATCCATTTTTAATAACCGGAAGAATTATAAATGACAATTGTAAAATTTCAGAGTTGCTACTTCAATGACAAAAAAAAAACAAAATTTAAATAGTGCACTCTCGTTGGGAAAGCCCATTGCATTATGATTCAATAAAAAAAAATTACAATAAAAAACACTGTGTTTTCTACTTAATTCAAATCTTGCGTAAATTTTGGGACACCATTTATGTCTATCTCAAGTCCTTTTAGAGTTTGGATGCATTCGTACAAGATATTCATATGTGATCTAAAGCACGACCTTAATTATTCCCTGGGGAAATTTCCCTTTTTTTTTATTTTAATGTAGTTTTAATAAACATAGATTTTATTTCTCTACGTACCTGCCAAGTCCTAAAATCTAGACCTTAAGCAAAGTCTTTAAGGAGAAAATGGTCTTCAAACCATGTTTTTAATTCCAAGCACTTAGTTTTGGAATTCAAAATAGACAAAGGCGCTGATTTGCTTTAAAACTAATAAAATTTTTTAACTTATTATAGAGCAATTTATAAGATTTGTATTATTTAAACAAATTGTAAAAAATACACTAACACACAACGTTACCCCAAAAATTTCTTTGTTTCTTCGTTTCGAATGAGAAAGGAATACGTGCAACTGTTTATATTTTGATTAGTTTCTTTCAAGATTTTTTCCTTAAAATTTGAGTATATTACGAGAATTCAACCGAACGAAGCCGTAAATTTTAATTACCGCACTTTAGTACAGTTTAAGTCTTAGAATTTATTTGAGTTTTCTTTCCTTTTTTTTTGCTCTTCTTCATAATTTTCTTTTTAGTTTTTGTATCAAATTATAATTAAATTTTATGTGATAACATTTTCAGCAAAAAGACGCAATTAAGTGTATCTTGCACACAAACAGAAACTAAAAGGTTTCAAAAAGTATTCGAGCCAAACAGATGCTGCCTGCCTGCCTGCCTGGCTTCTCTTTTTCGTATATAGGTGTGTATATAAAGTTATCTTTATATATATAAATAAATAAATAAATATATATATATATACATATATATACATATATATGTGTGTATGGGTTTACATCTAATGTATAAAACACTTGTATTTCTTGTATTCCGTATTAGGTCGATTTCGTATACTCCCTTTATATGACTTTCATGGTTTGTTCGTTTGCAAATCTCTGTGCAAAAAAAATTTTATATTACCGAACGGCTCACCACCACCAGCTCGTTTACCTACATTTTCTAGTTGGTTTTCCCTTGAAACCTAACGTACTTTGCATTTTTGGCAGTACATACCTTGTAATATATTTTGTTTGTTCGTGTGCGTTTGAAAGTGCGAGTGCGTTCGCAATGGTTTGTTTATGCAGATGCTTTAGCTAGTGTATCGTGTACACAAGGTAGTAAGTGTGCGTATGTGTTTAAATGTGTATGCCTGCTGCGTGGAATATGTGCAATATAAGTGCTTTCATAAGTTGTCTTAAGTGTTTGCACACCTTTCAAGCACTGAATTTTAATTCTAAGATGAAATCATTCAGCCCAGGAATAGAGTCAAATGACCTTCATTGCGTGGGTTGCCGTTGCTTCAATTTAATCTTTTTTTTTTCAAGTTTTCTGATGTTACAAGAACGGCTTAAAAATAAACGAATTGTGTATACATGCCTGTAATCAGATCCTTGCCATATATGCATAGAAAATACCCATATAATATATACGTAATTTATTATCATTATTAACATAAATAATAAGTTTTTTCGTAGTATTACGTTTTACACTTGTTAATAGCGTTGTTTAACAGTACAACAAACTAGACATAAATTGCTGTCATTATTATTATTATTGTTAGTATTGGATGTTTGTTGTTGTTGTTATTATCAGATTTTCATATAAAAAAATTTATTACTACTCATGTTCAATAAATTCAATTTTTATGTTCGACGTGTTCAAATGTGAATTTTTTGTTAATAAATATACATATTAATCATAACTGACATATGCAACCAAAACACACTAACAATATATACATATTATGTATACTTGTAAGTAATTTTATGTGTACTTTCAAATGACTGAGCATTGCTCCCGTTATTATTGCAGATGCCAGTATTTTTGCTGGCACTATTATCTGATGATATTAAAAAAATTTATTTTTTTTAAATTTACAAACAATTTTATTTAATTTACCGCCATAAAGATGATGAACAATTTAGTTTATATTAATTATTCATAGCGTACCAATTTGAGATTGTTTAGTTACATCTTTATGTTTGTCCCTCTCTTTGTGCAAACCCGCATAAAATTCTAATTCTTTTGAATTTTTGTTTGCTTCGTCTCGTACAAAGAATGTGTATCGGATCTTTTTGAATAAGAGTCAAAGAATTAATAATTCTTGCACAAGAGCTTTTAATTGCAAGCATTATTGGTAGTAAGCGAGAGTTGTATTTCCGTTTGTAATTTTCACAAATGCATATAAGAAATGTAGTAAAGGATAACGAATATATATTCTACAATCATTTCTTTTTATCCATCTATTTGTAATTTTTTGTTGAAACACTTGAATTGAATTTTCAGCTGAAACGTTACACTTTTCAGTAAAGGACGTGATCTGGTCACAAACACACCTGCATTAGACGAAAGATTATAATTTAAAATCCCTAAGAAATATTTTAATTTTTTTTTTTTTTAAATTCTAATCATAGAGAACTTAGATGTCGCCTTAAAGCATTTCTATGGCGGTATTCGGTAAGCTCTGCAATGCACATAATGGATATGTAAGCTTCATTTTAGGTAGCTTGTTATTATACCCTACATTTCTACTTCTTTCTACATTACATGTTTTCTGAATCAATTTGAAACGCTTGTCCGACGCCTATCCGGCGCCTATCAATTGCCTATCCGCCGCCTATCCGCCGCCTATCCGCCGCCTCTCTACCACCACTCCACCTTCACCAACTCTCCATCGACTCTCGACCACCTCTACACCACCTATTCGCCGTCTGCCGTCCGCCTATCCGGCGTCACTCG
Organism: Glossina brevipalpis; assembly: GCA_000671755.1. NCBI lineage: Eukaryota > Metazoa > Arthropoda > Insecta > Diptera > Glossinidae > Glossina > Glossina brevipalpis. The sequence goes on from KK351214.1 coordinate 169,920, forward strand.
ATTTTCTTTTCGCCGCCTCTTCACCATCTGTCCGCCGTCTGTCCGCTGCATGTTCGCTGCCATGATCGTGTCCTCACATATCAACTTATGTTTGGACCACATAGATTTATTTTTCGTATTCCTTCTCTATAATATAGGTCGAAGAATTGCATTAGCAGAAGTGATGCATGGTATTAATTAGTCGGCCTTGCCCGACCTTTGGTTTTCTATTCATTTTAATTTGAATTAAATTTCATTACTTCTGATTAATTAAAAAACATTAATTATTAATAAAATGTCTAATTTGACAAATTACTTTTAATATATTTTCTGTTTAATGCAAACATAATAAATGTCGAGACTTAATGAATTGTACGGCGAGAAGAAGAAGCAACGGAAACGAAAATTAAATAAATGCAGTTATTTATTAAATAATTCATTTTATTATTGATTTTATTTGCATTAATAACTTAATATCCTTGTGTGTTCGATTTGAACAGAGAGATCTCTCATCTAAAGAGCTTTCATAACAAAATGTTATTTTAACTTCGCACTAACTAATGAAGCAGATACTTTCGTTTTCCGAAAGTAAACGGAGTGCTTTAATCGCATTTGTTGTTAACCATATAGTGTAGAACGAATAGAATGAATGGTTTGGCAAGTTTGGAGCAACTCATATGCACGATTCTTTTCCAAATCATAAAATCCGATTTCGTTTCGTTTCAGCAATGATCCGTAGACGGGAGTTCGGTACATTAAACTTTTTACTGTTAACTTGGCGATACGCAAGCATCGAACTGTCTTGTGCAATTGTTTCAAATTAGTTTTTTTGCGTAAATGTTTAGTACCGCAGCGATGTTCTAAAATAATATACGCCGGCCTTCTTCAATTTTTTTGAAGGATTTCATCGACTTTGTCAACGATCGGTCGATCGGTCGATGTGCGGCGAGTTCTTAACATTAAAATTCTCGTAGCGGAAATTACTCGCATGCTATTTTTGATTTTGATAAGGCGTCTTTATCATAAAATCCGTGAATTTGTTTACAAGTCTTCGAAGCGCTCTCGCCTTAGACGAAATGATAGAGATTTTTGAAAAACAACATTTTGCTCGTTTTCTAAACTCAATTACTTTCGCGATTGAATTAATAAATACCATAAGGTTTTACCTTTTTAGTTAATTGTGGATCCACTACTTTACACAAAGGCTACAGTACGATATGATAGGGATAGGATTGTGATTGCCATGTTAAGCCGTGGGGAAAACATCGCAAACTTGTTTCTTTATCTATTATTTTGATAATTATTTGACCGGTTTGTCTTTAGAGTATCATTAGATATTAACGCATTCGCCCTGAACCCAAATATAATGCCTTTGTTGTTTTTGTTTTCTTTAAGCGGTAAAATCAAGAATTGTCTTTAATTTCTTTATTATATGTGTAGCCTTGTATGTAAAAAAAAATACTTGTACGGAAGAGAACGTTGGCTGATTTTATGATCTTTTATTAAATGATGACGACCTTGTGCGTGTTTGGTAACAGTTTATAATTGTATGCTATGATTGTGTTCGTGTGTATCATTGCATTGTAATTTTCTGCAAGCACATACACAACGAAAAACTAAAAACTAAAAACCAAATATTTCTATTACAGAATATTTTGTGTATGATGTTACGTTATGTTATGTTGCGTTACGTTATGTTATGTTATATTATGTGTGCACGTCAATGGTTGCGTACGTGCATGGTCACTTATGGTCACGTAGCAATGATAGAAAGAAATAGTGTGCAATAATTTCATTTTTATTTCAATTTACTTTACTGCATTCTATTGTCGCTACTCGAACTTACTTGCATGACGCTCCAATTGCGCATACAACTGCAAGTGAGTTTATGGCTATCCTTTTTCAATTCTGTAGAAATGTTTTCATATTTTTCTTTTAGCTGTTTTTGTTCTGCTGCTTGCTTTTTCCGTCCCTGACAAAAAAGTGAAAGACAAGGACTGCATTGCTTTTCATGCTTTTTTTACTCTACACAATGGCTCCCATTATATTTTAACAACTGAAATGTTTCACTAATAGAAATTGTATTTTTTATTTTGTTCCTTATTCGTTATATTGTATATGAATGCGAATGCTATTGGTCAGAAGAAGTGAAGGGGAAGCGATAGCTATTCAGTCTGGTCATGTAGAAAAGAAATGTTCAATACATTGCAGCATTGGTTTTCAATTGTATTTAAAAAAAAAAATAAATAAAAGAATATAAAAAAACCTGGGGGAAAAAAGAAGTTTAACACAAATAATAGAGTCACGTTTCTTAAGAGGATATTGTGTATCATGTAAGGTTTACTATTCAGAAAGTAACACTAATGTAAAATACGCTATTAAAATAAATAAATAAATAAATAAATAAATATATATAACATATACAAATATATATATATATATATATATATATATATATATATATATATATGTACGTGTGCGCGTGTATGTGTACGTACGTAAAAATACTTCTACTTGACTATATATATGTTACTTGCACAAGTTTTCTAATGAAAATAACTTGTTTAGGGATTTTACATAGATTTACTTTAACATTTTTCACTTAAATAATTCTAGGTCTTGAATAAATTTTGATTTATCACAATTCCTTTTGAAGCTGTTGGGGATTAGAAAGGAAGCTTTTCGCTAAGCCATAATTGTCAGACGAATTCATAAATATTTAAGTTAAGTCCTTTTTGTGTAGTTTACCTAAACCAATAGTTGCAGACCGCAAGTAACAACTGAAAAAATATTTCCTCTCTTTAGATATTAGAAAAAATAATTTAATTTTGTTTAATGTATGCGTTGTATGGTTGAGTGTTTTACATCGCCTAATGGCAGAGGCGAGCAACATCCAGAAATATTCTTGAGATAATCCATAAAATATGGATATCATTGATTAACATAAATTTAAGCCTTCGTCCATCTGTCCGTCATCCATTTTTGGAATTCTTAATGGTCTCAAAAATTAATGTACGAAGCGTGTTAAAAAAAACAGGTGATTTTTTATTTTTCGCATAAAATATTTAAAGGATGTCACCATAAGAGTACACTATTTAAAGTTTGTATCATTTTTTTATGTGAGTGATAAATCTGCGTTATGATATAAGTAAGAAGATTAAAGAATTTCTGGATTTTTAGCATTTATTTTTACTGAGCCATTCACGCAACGCGCAAATAGAGTCGCGAGTATTCGCGGTGCTCTCGGTCAGCAAACATTAAAAAAGAATAAAACAGACATTTATGCCAATAAACTTTATCAGTGAATTCTATTCTTTATTGATATGCTTTCCTTTATATAGTCAATATGAAACGCTCACGTCAATATAATTATAAAAAAAGAAATTTAAAATGAATGCTTATGTTAGGTCTACAAGAAAGTGAAAATTAGTGCAAAGCTAAGTAAACAAAAAAAGAAGTACATTAAAAACAAGTATACTAAGTACATTACAGAGATATATAATTTATACAATATATGTTACATAGAAGAACGGGTTCTAATTCAGAAAACCCATTACAAAAATATGGAAAATAATGCAACGAATGGTCAAAAATGTTAAAGAAACTCGATCGATTATAGATGTATATATAGAGTGACACCGAAAATCTGAAAATATCAACTCCGTACCGTTCTCAACAATTTCAAATTTCACGAAGCACAATTCAGCGAATTTTGACGAATTACCTCCATCTTCACCCGTACAGGATTCAGCTTGAAATGAAATCGCGCATTCTTATTGGGATGCCCTTTATTCGTTCATCAATATTTATTTTGTGCCTTTCAAAGTAATCTCACTTAGATATAATATACATGAGCCAGCGTTTTTTCTAATTTTCGAAGCACTTCTAAAAAGCACTTCTTGTCATCGCCTTGAGCTCTTCCAGCGATGTTGTTTTTGCCCCCTTAAGTGTGACAAAACTTTGCCCATTGAAGAGTCTTTTCAGTTTCGGGAACAGGAAAAAGTCACAAGGGTCCAAGCCAGATGAATATAGTAATCGGAGCACTATTACGGTGTTGTTTTTGGTCAAAAAGTTATGAACAAGTAATGATGTTTGAGTTGGCGCACTACCATTGTGCACCCATGACTGGCTGTTCAACAATTCCGGGCGTCTTTTTCATATTGCTTCAGCAAATGGGGCATAACTTCAAGATAATATTCGTTATTGATCTTCCCTTCTTTACACGAACTTTTGGCAAGAACTCACGATGGACCACATCATTGTAATAGAAGAAAAAAATATACAAAATCTTCACATTTGAGCAAACTCCGACTCTTGGTTCCTCTAGCCACTTTCATTGGAATGATTAGACTGGACTATGCCAATGTTTCGCTACTAGTTGCGACCTTTTTGAGGAAATCTGTATCCTTATCGACGTCATTCAACGGTCTCTGAGCAATGCTTCTGCAACAGTTCTTTTGGTGAAAATTAATTTTGTTAAATTTGAACCACCTCAGTAAACCTTTTCGGCCTCCTTTTGTATATGAGCTCCGGTAAGTAGAATGCCTTTACATGGAAACAAGGTACAGTTTTTGTTGTTTTCTGACAAAGCTGAAGGTGAAGAATTCTATTAGGACATATGGTGTAATCTTCAAAAAACATTTTCACGAGGCATTCGCGTTCTGAGAAACTCAGGAAAAATCTGAAAAAATAATCTGAAACTCAACACAAACTTTCATAGATAATATAAATTTGACGCAGTTTAAGATGAAAAAAAGAATCGTCATTTTGAAGCCAGTCTTTAGAGGTCGTTAAAACAATTGGGTATTAATTGGTAGATCTGCCACCAAGTCGAACGAAATAATTTTCAATTCAAAATTTTAGAAAATCGATCAAATATTTAGAACAAAATTCTAAGCGATATATTTTAGTTATCGAATGTTGTTATAATAAATGTCCATGAAAGTTTAGGTGAAATTTATAATCGAAAAATTCGCAAAAATTACTAAAAAAGAAAATAAATTTGATGCTGAAATTAAATTACATTACTTTTTAAATGAATTTTAAACACTTGCTTCTTCATATTTACAATTAATTTCTATAGAAAAATTTGTTTTGTTCTTTAAATTCTTGATTTATTGATCTTTTACGCTTGAGTAATTGAAATAATTCGTTATTTGTTTAACGAATAAATCTAAACGGTTTAATTATTGAAAACAAAAAGTTATGATTGAATTAATTTTTACTTAATTTTTCAACTAAAATAAGACTTAAATAAAAGATCTTCTTTTAGGGGGAGTTGTGTTATATTATTTTTATTACAATTCATGATTCATGATTTGATAGGATTGATTTCAGTTCGGCAAGACTTAAAATAAAACTTGCGGTTAATAATTATGTTTGGTTTTTGGTTATATCTTTGTATATCTTCTCATATAGATACTTTTTTTTACTCCCAGACGACGCCCGCAAAACAGCGTAGTATATACATATGCCATAAATAATACTGAAAAAAAAAAAGATTTGAATCAAAATCAAATAGAAATCAAAGCACATAGTGTCAACATAAGTTTTTTTTTTTTAACTTTGAGTTTGATATATAATTTTTATGTAATCAAATAACTGATAAAATGGTTATGACCATCTCTAACTTCAAAAAATGTCAAGAAAAACTAATATCGTTACTCTATAGTATTAAACAGGTGTGGCAGATTTATTTTACTTTTATTTTAAAAATTTGATCCTGATATGTTAATGTTTGCGATTAAACAAATTGCTATCGTAGACATTACATAGATAAATAGACAGATAGATGGGCAGATGTACGGACTGATATATTCAGGTGGATTACGAATTTGATACCGATCAAGAATACATACAACTTATGTGATTCCAGAAACATTTCTCTTAATGTTGCAAACATTTCCACGAAAGAAATGAATTTTTAATATTCTATTATATGGAATATTCGACCCTTTCTATTTTGCTACTGATACTAGAGAATAGTCAGCTCAATATATTTGGAAATTTTTATAGATCTATTTGCTAGGGCTAATAAGTAAGAAACAAAAAATCCAACCTTTTCTTTTCTTAAAAGCAGAAGTGTTCTCAATTTACGCTGTACTGTGGTCGTGGCCTTTGACCGATATGACCCATTTTCTATACTAGCGTGCGTGTAAGTACTTCCAACGTGTCTGCCAAGTTTTCACCCGACACCTTCAATTTCGCGGACAGGTGACATTACGCAGACGCACTCACGAACAGGTGGACAGACGTAAATCAATTCTAAATCTGGTACTGATCAATTATATGTATATACTTTGTTAGAGCTAGGGAAATTATGTGCATGGGTGCACAGAACATAAATGGCCGAATCTCTGCCTCTTCGTGGCCGTAGCTATCAACGTCATGGTTTCTTTGGTTCTACCATGACGGCTAAAAGAGATTAAGATTTTAACTACTAATTCCCGGTGACGGGTATTTTTCTGGGTGTATGCGGAAGCTCGAGGGTTGTATCTATTTTAAATGTCTTCTCTTCCCGATAGCTCTCTACTATTTAGGTCATAATACTTTGCCGCTTGTCACTTGGTATCTATGACTGTTTGAGGTAGTAATAGAACTGGGTGCACATAAAACGTAAGCTGAATGTGTCGATGTCTTTCCAAGTACATAATAATCAGAAAAATTAGGTAGGGGGTCGTTCACATCCGATCATCACATCATATGCATTAAAGTGAACAAATAAGTCGTCGGAGATCAGGTGCCCCAGTGAGGAAGCTCTTTGTACTATATTGGTACGTCAACAAACTTAGAGAATGCCTTGCTGCCTGATCGCTTGGGAACGGCCCTTCGGGGAGTTTCGACGCTGGTTGTGGTAAATGAACTAGATAAACCCTCTGACCAGAGGGAAACATGGTATGTACCCAAGGTGTTTGATCTGGTACTCCAGGAGTTGAGGAGCCCCCCTTGTGGTGATTTTTCCAAAGCCTGGACGACGGTTACTAACGTTTTTGGTCTGCACTTGAATGTAGGCATGTGTAAGGCACATGTAAAACATTTCAAAGCATATACTTTGTTAGGTCTTTGAAGCTTCCTTCTGCAACATAACAAAATGAATATACTCCCATGCTTCGGTGGTTGATATAAAAATATTTGTAGCTTTAAAGTAAAACATTTCTAAAATGTTAACAAATTTGTCCCAAAGTGTGGCTTACATTTCATGAAAAATGTATAAACCGTTACATCTCACTATTTATCTCTCATGTATTATTTTCGTCGGAATATTTGCATAATTAATCATTCACATGTGTTCGCAATCAAATTTTTAGTGATTAATACCTTGAAGGTAAAAATTACAAATCAATAAAATATTCAGTTCGTTAAGGCAAAACAATTTTTCATATTCTATTTACTTAATAATACAGGAAGGAATTCACAAAAATTTTATATATATATATATGATTAAGTGTCGACGGAATGGCCTGTTCAACTGTTTAATAATTAGTTGTCGTTCGCTTGACGATACCCAGATTAGAATAGAAATCTGAAATTCATTCATATTTATAAATTTTTAATATTTTCTCGTAATAGGTCGGTTGCAATATTGAATCAATTCTCTTATCTGCATTTTAATTAAGGTAAGTCGATTCGATTTATTAATTGCAACTCGTTATTCAGTTTTCAAGTGATGCTACCAGCTATTTGTTTCTATGACCGTAATTTGTATTGCTTGCTATTGCTTGTTTAGCTTAAATCAAGTAATATGAGTGCATATGAGTGTGGTATATAGAGTGATTATTTCCTATAAATTTCGAAGATATTCATTACTGTTGAAGTAAAAGTTTTATGAATTCCATGCTTAAATTCTTGTCACAGAAAATTTGAAAAATGTTCGCAACACGATGGTTATACGAGAGAGTAAGTGTAGGATTTTAATTTCTCTACCGCAGCATTCTCACTTTTGTTAACTTACCTACCTGTCTGCCTGCGTACCTTTAATTTGTTAAGTAAATATTAAATTGTATGCATTTACTCTCAATTAAAGTTTATTGCACGCGTTTATGTCTTTTACGCTAGATGGCTACCAAAGGAAATCGATGTGTGTTCACGAGTGCGAAATTACTTCCGTCACTGTTAACATACCACATATCATCATCAGCTTATATCAACCTACAGATAAGGAATCATTGCAAGTGTACTAACGACAAGAATTCTGATATTCTGATATTGATTGTTTATAATTCGTATAACTAACGATTCGTTTTCTGATAAATGATATACAAATTTGTTTGTGTGCACCGATTGTGAATGTACGAATGATTGTATGATATACACGTTATGCTGACTGTGCATCTACTGCAATATGGAAAAGAAAATCTTTTACTATACATTTGTATTTCAGGTACATATTGATGTTGGTCTTGCATGTTGCGTATACATTCATAATATCCTCGTTATAGCCTTTTTTCTCTGCGTTACATACATACATGCATTATTGCATACATGCACACATGTACAGAATGTAGTTATATATGAACGTTACATATTTCCAACCAACTAGCTTGAGCATAGCAATTCGTTTATATTTCCTTTATTTCTCTTTTATTTTCCTTCTTGGTCTTCTTTTGCTTGTTGTTGTTTGTTATATGTTGTATTTCCTGTGGTACGTTACTTTTAAAAGAAAAAAAAACAAAAAGAGAAGAGAAGAGATGCGAAGAAAACAAAAAAGTATCGAAAAGAATTTAAAATATTTTTATTTTATTTTCCACTACGCTCCTTCGGTCTTTGCTCGATCCCCGATATTGTTCTTTCTGTTTCCGTTATAATTGTAGTGATTACTTTTTCACTTGCTTGGGACTGTTAAACGTAACGCAAAAGTTACCGATTGCTTGACACACACACACATCCACACAAACATACACACACTAACTCACAGACAAACACTGAAACGGGCATGCATACACATTTTCCTCGTCGCTAAAAAGAAATATGCACAGTGCATGTAGAAAAAGTGTGGGTGTGGGTAAGTGTGGGTGAGGCGGTGGATGGGAGGAAGCGGGAGATAAATTATAGTGACCGTATAGACGTCATGCTAATACTGTGACCCGTTAGTATTGTGGGAAGACTCCCACTTCCAGTTCGTATAACAGAAAAAAAAATATATAAAATAAAATAAAACATGGAAAAAGCAAAAATCAAACACGAAAAACTGCGAAGCTTATAAAAAACTTGAGATATTTTTCATTTACTTCAAAAATTTTTATGTTCCATTTATTGCAACTAAAGTTGAATTATATTGAATGTATTTTGTAGTTTTCATTTCTTCTTAAAAAAAGTAAAAAACATCAGATAGATTAATAACAAAATGTTATTACAAAATTTTATGAGTAATTCCTCTAGAAACTTAAAAGAGTATAGCAATTATTTTCAAAGCTTTAAATGCAAATGATTTCTCCAAATGGTTCATAATACAACATATTTCATATAACTATAAATACCGATGTTCTTCAGTATTTAATTCTAACGCTAAGAAATGTAGGCTCCCAACAATTCATAAGTTACACACGCCTGACACTAATGTGATATTCTAAGTTAATATAGGGATGCTTAGTCGATTTGATAGGGTCAATCTGTTCGTCTATCTGCTTGTAATATATTTCTCGTCCTCTCATATGACCGATTGTTGTTGGCTATCCATCATCTATCTGTTTATTTCTCCCTCCTCACTCTTTCCGGTTATCCATCCTTTCGCATCTTCTTCTTTTTTTCCGCATTTCCTTTAGTAAGTGTATCCACGATCATCTATCTTCGTGTCAATCTGTCCCTCCGCTCCATCCGCCTGTATATCATGGACCTAACCTAACATTTCTTGGAGAAACGGGTTTCTCTTAAGAAATTCTTCATTTCTCATAAAACAAAAGAACGGAAAGGAAACTGAAGGCAAGTACTGGATTTTAACTAAATCAAAATAAAACATAAGTTAGATTTAACTAAAGAAAAGTCCAAAAAAAGTCCATAAATTTTAAGAAAAATTTCGATTATAAATATTTTTTCAAAATCAGAACGATATTATCGTCCAAAAAGAGTAACAAAAGTAAGCCTTTAATTGCATAAATATAATGAATTTTTGTTCATTGACAGCTGCCATCTGAAGAGGAAACACTCATTAAAAAACATGTATGAAATTATGTAATGCTGCTGTCAGAATGATTAACATTAAAAATGACGTTGATAACTGTCACAAATTTTATTTGCTTTTTAACATAACCCGTATGCGCATACATTCATAAATGTACGCGTACTTAGCTAAGAGAATGCAATTTGTTTATTGTTTACTATTTTAATGTAAGTATATGTAGTACTTGAGTATTATTTAAAGGTCTTCAGACATTTTGGCATTGAATTGTCTTAAAATTCAATGCTTTCGAATTTGATTTTTCTAATTTCTTAAGACACTTTAAGGTTTTTATTTTGCTTTCAATAATAAATGAAATAAGAGCAAATCTATTTATACGTGCATTCTTAACTATTCATTAGTTCCTTCATTCATTATAAATCATTATTACCTAAATTTTGTTTCAACAGCTACGCAATAAAAAATATATAATTTTGACAATAATAAAATTTTTCTTTAAAATTGGTTGAAATACAAATATTTTAAGTTTGCATATAATTATCTAAAATAAAATATGTTTGTTTATGAAAAAAAAACTAAGAGAGAACAATTAGGTCACATTGCTATAGCATTGAAACAATTCTGCTTTAATGTACAGTTCTTCTAACCGAAGTACATTAATTTGTTGTCATTTATGTAAAAAAAAAATTAAAAAAAAAAAAAACAAGATCGACTTAATTCAAATCGTTTTTTACTTGTATATTTTTTTTCAGATTATGAATATGATTATAAATGCCATACTCGATAAATGTACATCACAAACATAAGCTACCATACAATCTGCTAGATTAGAAGCGCTATTCAGGGTTCTTAGTACGTTAGATCGTAAAGGGCGTTTCAATAAGAGAGCACTATTTAAATTTTTTTTTTCATGCAAGTGGCAACTCCGAAATTTGACAGTTGTCACCTATGAATGTTCCGAGTCATAATTGCGAAAATCCATTACAAAAATTGGGAAAGTTAGACTGAAGCTGCTCGCAAACTTCACGGAATTTTCAGTTGAGAAAGTGCATGATGGGTCAACAAGTCGAAGAGTTGTTAGAAAATTTGAAGAAACAGAGAGTAAATCTCCTTTGCGTCGACGTACCATACCGGTCGGTATTTTGAAAAAGTTTCTGCTGTAAACAATAATACCACCGAAAACAACTTCGAAATTCATGAACCATTATGCAGCTAATTTTGACAGGAAGGTCTTTCCCACTTTCACCAATAAAAACATCACTACTCACTCAAATATTTTTATTTTTAAATGAAATAGTGCACTCTTATTGTGAGGTATTTTATGCATAATATTGCAAGCATTTGTTTAAAGCTCGGCTGTTGAAGCCCGTCAATTTGATGCGTTCGAATAATGTGACACTTCAAATTAAGATATCATTTTATGTCATAGAACCGTGATTTCTTTAAATAGTTAGGTTTTATTCACTTATATGCCGGGCTATTTGTTGTTGTTCGTCAGTCCGTCCAGCCACGCAATTAACCATCTGTCTATCAATTCGTCTGCCCACCCATTCTTCTTCCTATTTATTCGTCTATCTAACCTACTGTCTGTTTATCGGTCCGACTGCCCGACGTGGTAAATTATATTGTATGAAATATACGTATTTTTCTATCCATTACTGAACGTAAATTCATCAAATTCATCATTACTGCTACGTGGTCTTTGCAAGAAACGTTGGTTAACGGTTACGTAAACCGTAAAATAGAACAGAAGAGAAGAGTTTAAAATTTAATTATTGACAGACGACTGGCAACAGGTTTCTTAAGGCTTGTAAAAAGAAACATCAGGATAAGTGCATCATTTATATAAGGCGGAGTTCACTTCTCGATAATTCCTTATTATGGAGGCTGTACGAAGAACTATTCTTATCCAGTAGTTTTTAATGGTTTGTTGAAGCAATAGCTAGGCGGAGAACATGATAAACATATGATTTGTTGCAATGTTCTTTAAGTAAAAGTTTATATAAAACTAAAAAAAGTTATGAAATCAAATATTACTTGAGCTCAAGTGAAAAATTCAAATAAATTCTGCACGTGTTGCCAGATTTCATGGTAATTTTACACTATCAAGCAAAAAATTGTAAAAAATTTTGTCGAAAACCAAACGACACCTTACAGTTTTTAGATAATGTTTGTGTATGTGTGTGTGTCTGTAAAAATAAGTAATTCTGACAATTTTGTGTCATATTGTTTGGCTTTGATTTAAAATCGAGTTAAATAGTTGAGACAAGGCAAGAAAGATTTTACTTCTCCAAAAATTTTCAACTGGCAAACTAAAGTTTTTAATTGCAATTCGTTGTTAAGCAAAGTTCGTTTTTATTTTTTTTTTATATTTATTTTTTATCTTCTATTCCTGTAGCCCTCGTTTTCAACTCATTCTTTTTCTTCCTTGTGCTACCGCGCTTACTCGAATTTGTATTCTGGGTTTCTGGTTACATCAAAAGATTTTTTGTTGTTGTAAATTTTTGCGGACTTTTTCTTTTTTGTTTTTTTTTTTTCTGTTTATGAAAACTTCACTTTTTAACATGAAGCAACAGCAACACTGGTCGATTGGTAGAGTATCTAGCGCTTTTGCCGTACTAATGAATTTCAAGTGCGGTTACAATGGTAAACCATCTAAAACAAAAAAAAACAAGAAAAATTACCGAGTTTTGATAAACAGACACAACAGCAACAACAAAGCGAAAAAAGTCATGGAAAGAAAAAGTTTTACTAAAATTGCTGCATCACAGCAATCTGTTCAAGGTTTTTTCTTCGCTTTTTATTTGTAATAATTTAACGAGCCGTAATAGAACAGAATGCAGCAGGACACAACTCAGTTAAAAAGCACACTCAACTGACAAACACAACAAACAAAAAACAAACTAGAGAAGGCGATAGCTTGTATAAATGAAGAATATCTTCAACAAAAAAAAAAAACAAGAAAAAAAACCAAAAAAAAAAAATAGAAAGAAAATAAAGACAATTGGATTGAGGGGAGGAGAAAAAGAAATTAGAAAGAGGATATGAAAACACCGAACACAACAATAACATATTCAAAGGATGCTTATTTGAGCATAAAAAAAATACAAAAAGAAAAACAAACGCCGAAAAAAAATGACTTCTATTTAAATAACTTTTTTCTTTATTAATTAAAAACAATAAAAGAAAAAAAGAAATACAAAAATGTCTTAATTTCCATACTCTTTCGCAAGCATTGAGAACCAATGAAATGCTGATACTGATCATGATCATTATGCCGTGACAATACATTTTCGTTCAAATAAAAGATGCGCATATTAATTACTATTGAAAGTTCCACTTAGTAGTTTCACCAGTAAAACGATTTAAAAATTTGCATACAAATATCATATGAAAGCTTATACGCATACGTGTATTGGAAACTCTGCGCGTGGATTAATAACGGGTATAATAGTAAGTTTCCTCCGTTTCCTATCAAAAATTAGAAAGAATCATTTGTCCAGTAACGTTGTAAGAATGGAATCCCCACTACCCGAACCTACAATACGTAATTGTCGATTATAAACTGCATTAATTAGAAAGAGAAATGTTTAATAATAAACGCGGGGAAGGTAAGGCATTCCTGGTTAACTCTATCAGAGTTTTCTTAAATGGAGCCAAATTTTTCGTGATATTATATTATAAGTTTTGATATATTACACCAATTTTTTGTCCGTTTGGCAGTTTGTTTAATATATTGGGCTTCAAACTATATTCGCTATCCTCCCACACAAATGTGTCTAAAATTGTTAAGAAATTTAAAAGAGTCTGAAGAAAGACGAAAAAAAATTTAAAAATAATTTAATTCGAAAGTAATCCCAACTGTTCAATTATTATGACGGTAATTAAGAAAAACTTTTGGGATTTTTTTTATATATTTATTTAATACCGCGATGGGTATTTGAGATTCGTTTTTAAATGAAGCGCTATTTTTTTGATATGTACGCGCACAAGTTGTCTGACATATATTTGTTCGTATATATTTTTATGCTCACCACCGAAGGCTGGGAATGTATTTATTTTGATATTTTGTTTGCAACACCAAGAAGGAAGCTGCAGACATCAAACAAAGTATTCTATATATTCTTGATCAGCGCCAAATGCCTGTCTGTCTGCTTATTTTTCCGATCGCGAAAATTAATTTTTTTGAAGAAATTTTGCAAAAATTTTGAAAATTGGGTCAAATCGGTTACACACCACGCCTTCTATAGTGTAAAACAAACTTTTTGGGCGTTACACTCACTGCTCATAAACTACAAAATGAAACTTTCTATGGTATTCCATAAGAGTAGAAAAGATCTTAATTATTAAAATATTAATATTTGATTTTTTTAAATCTGTTTTTAAGCTAAAGGTGGTGAGTATAAAAGCTTCGGCATAGCTGAACATAATTTTCTTGCTTATTATATTGAATAACGAAATTATACTGCGATACACACTTATGCGCATATATATGTACGCATGTATTGGCACATAAAAGCACAACAACAATGCTTTCAAAATATTTGTAATTATCTGCTGGGTTTTCGTTCTCGTTCTCGTTATTCAATTCAATTGAATTATTATTGATTAAATTTATTAAAATACGACAAGTCAACGGCTTGTGCGTAAAACAATACTCAGTGAATGATAATGAGGGAACGTTAACGATGTTATTTTTGAACTTTGTCATTGTTGTTGTGTTTGTTATGTTAATTCTATTTTATTTTGTTTAATTATAATTAAAATTATGTTTAATGTGCTTAAGAGATGAGACCTAAAGTTTACTTTTCATAAGTTGAAATCGGTAGGCGCCTCTCACTCCTTTTTTACTTGTTCTCTTCGGTTATGCGTAGTTTTGGAACAACATAATATGCTTACGTGAAAAGGCAAATTTAAAAAATCTTGCGAAAGTTATAAATTCATCGACTAATTGTTAATCTAATAGCGAAACTGCAATAGAACGGTAGTATTTTAGCGGTATATAAAAGTGAAAAAAGAAAATCCGCCTACCGAAGCCACGAATGGCATATGAAAGGTAAAAAATATTATTCTAGAAGGGGCTGTATTCCTTATATAAGACAAGCAGGAAAAACTTTTCAGACAACTTGTAGTTGTGGTTATTTTATCGTTACTTTATATCACATTTATAAAGTTTTGCTATACAAAATAGATGACTTTGTAAGATATTTAAATGAAATTAAAATGCACACAAGAGTTATTTGCAAAATATCTTCCTCTTGATGATCTATTTCTAAGGTACAATTTTCCTACTCTGTGTGGAGATATCTAATCATCGTTGTACAGGTTGCAGGATAAGGTACTCTGTTGAGTTCTAATAGGTTAATGCTTTGCCTTTTTGAAAAGGGAAATCATTTTATTATTTTAATGAATTTTTTATTCACTTTTGATGTAAATTTCTCATAAACACAAGCAAGCTTAAGCGTATGCAATCATATTATGTGTTTTTATAAAATTCTGGATATCAAAGAAACAGACTTAAAATAAAAAGTATAAATTTTTTACGTTCGAATGTATTTTTCATTATGGGATATCCCACTAATTCTAATAATTCGACATTTTTTCGATTAAAAAAAGAAAAAGTATCAAATTTCACGGTATAACATCAAAAGAAGCAAATGTAAATAGAGCTCGTATGTGAAGAGACTCCAAAAATTGTTTCCGTAGTTAAGTTTACAAATTTTGTCATACGCACTAATATTCATTTCGATATTCTTGTATCATTTTTTTATATAAAAAATGATTTTCAAGAAAATGTTTTGTATCCTTATCCATGCTGTATAGAAATTTTTTCCCCCTTTTCTTGTTTACTAATAATAAAGCTGGAAAATGCTTGCACTAATGCTATTAAAAAAGTCAGTTAAGGTGAAAAGTTTCCTTTTTTGTGTGAATGTTATTAAGGCAGCGTGCTGCGTTTGTGTTTCGTTTTTTCTTCAAACTGCAAGCAAAAGTTTTAGTCAAAACGTATCTTTTATTGCAGTTAAAGCAATTTAGATGACATTAAAGTGTCATTACAGTAATAACTAAATAAACATTTTTAACCACATAACACAATCATATTGTAAAAGGTAAAGAATATAAGAGATTTTTCAATTTATTACAATTTATAAAAGAAAAATTATTTATTTAATGAACATCATTTATATCAGTTTATTTAAAATTCAGTTCAATTTTAAGACAAAGCGTGGGCTTCCTCTATTTAACTATATATTTACGTTTATTTCAATTTGATTTTTTTTTTCTTTCAATTAAACGCAACTTTTTTAATTTCAAATTTCTCTATAAATTTTCGTTTTTTTCCACCTCATTTGACAAAAATGTGCAGAAATAAAACGATGTGTACTTTGCAGACAGAAGGAACAAAAGAAAGAAAAAAACAAGAAAGAAAATTATATACGACTGTGCCGAATCCTTTATACCTAAATTAAATTTTAATAGATAAGCATGGCAGATTTTTTTAGTTTTGTGGAAAACCGTTGAAATTTTTATTGTGTAGTCTATGAGTAGCGACTAATACACATTTAGAAAATAGAGTTATTCTCAGTTTACATTATACTTTCGGCGTACTCGTTGACCGATTGCGCCCATTTTAAATATGAACGGTTTTAAAAGAATTTCCAATGCTTTTGCCAAATCCAGATAGCTTAATTTTTGCTACTGATACTGAGAAAATGGTTAACGCAGATATTACACGGATAAACAGGCAGACAAATGGACTGACGGACGGAACGTATACGTTTAAATGGATTCAGAATTTGATACTGATTAAGAACGTATACACTTTATGGGGTTTCTGAAGTCTCTACGAAAAAAATTAAGCTCCAATTTTATTTCATATCGAGTGGGCGTTAGGATCCTCTCCATTTTTGTATCGATACTAGAGAATAGCTAGCTCAATAAACGAGAAGATTTTCACATATCTGTTTGCTATAGTTTATGAGCAAGCGGAGGTGTCCTCGATGTACGTTGCACTTTGGACGTGCCCGTTAAACGGTGTCTCCCATTTTCAATACCAACCTGCGTGCAAGAACTTACATTGTTTCTGTCAAATTTGAAGCGGATGTTTTCATTTTCCCGGCCAGGAAACGCCTATCTCAGACATTACACAGGAGAATAGATGGACGGACGGACAGATAGACATATAGACACTTAGATAGATGCTTAGACGGACAAATGGACACACACATAAGAGGGCATGCTTAAATCGATTCTAAATTCGATGCTGATCGAGAATATATATATTTTATGGGATCTCTAAAAGTTTATTCTTGGTGTTGCAAACAATCTCACAAAATTAATATACACCCTCCGTTAGTGGTGAGTTTAAAAAAAATACGGAAACGAGAAACAAAAACAGGTTGATTTGTCTGCGTTGTTTGTCAACAAATCATGATCATTTGATTATTTCGTAATTAACCGAACTAAAATTTTATAGAACGTTTGTTTTTTGCCTTTTCTGTGTCTTATATAGACAGATGGAATTAATTATGTTACCTTGTTTGTAATGTTTAGGAACATATATTTTAAATATTTTCAAATATATACACGAATTTTGCTTTGATTATGATCAGATCATAGCTACGCTCTTCCAATCGGATGTCTGTTCGCTCGCATCCATTCATATGTTTCTCTATACAATTATACATTTGTCCACTTGTCAACATATTTGTCCGTATATCCAAATATTCTTGTTTTTCCATCCATTCATCCAGTCATTTATTCATTTGTCCGTTTGCAATTGCTCAACTTCGCCAATGCACTACTGTGAGTAAATTGTGATTGCGTTTGTTTATCTTAAATGATACAGCTTAAGCAAAAATTCCAACTTAAATCAAATATTAATTTCGGAACTTTTCCTAATAGCAATTGTCTTTCTTTATAATTTATTATATTCTCCATATATATCTACAGTGGGTAAAAGCCAAACTCGTACACCACAACATTTTTTTTCTTTGTCCGATTTTTTATACCCAAAATATAATTTGAGAAAAGTTCAATATCAACTTTTTATAGCTTATTTCACTAACTTTTAATAACAAAAACCAAAAAAGAAAAATTTTGATTTTTAACAATATTATTTAACGACAAAGAAAAACAGCAGTAATTTCAATGCCAA
>KK351214.1:189716-366882 GCA_000671755.1 Glossina brevipalpis
GGTATAAAAAATCGGACAAAGAAAAAAAATGTTGTGGTGTACGAGTTTGGCTTTTACCCACTGTATATCTATTTACTACAGTGAGCGACTTTATGCTTCTACACTTCATTGTAAAACTCAAAAAGCATAACGCGTATAACATGAACTTTGTACTGTCAACGAAATGAATACGTTTTTACAATTTGTTTACATTTTTGATATGTTTTGTTAGTATATATGTATATGTATAACTAGTGTTGTTTTCATGACATCAATATTTCAATATAAATTTGTATAGAATGTGTTCATTCGTTAATATACGTGTAAATATTTGCTACTAGTAGTAGATTCAATGTATTTGTATTTGTAGAAATTGAGAAGGCATCATAGAATCCGTTATGTGTTTTTATTTACTATTCTAATTAAAAAATGATACAGGAACGTAGCAAAACGATATAAACTTGTAAATTAATTTGTTATAATACTTTGTGTTAATAGGAAATGAAAGAAAAACCTTATTAAACCTTATTCCATCAAAGTTGCGAAACACATCGTAAGGAACAAAGTTAACCGGTGTTTACAATTTACTTTATACACTGTTGCGTTTGTACAATAAATCCATAACTATTAATTCGAGTAGCTCCTGTGCGAAGCTAAAAAGAATCAATTATCGCCATGATCTGACCGTTTTGTCAGCATTTTTGAAGCCAAATATTGCCATTTGCTCATCTGAATTCCCATTAAATCTAATAATAAGTTTATGGCTACGAAACTCTAAACTAATTCTGAATGTGATTACTGTAGAATAATTAAAGGTACAATGAGTAAAGAGTAAGTTAACCTAAATAATGTAAGTTTGCATGGTTAAAACTACCATAGAATAAAGCGGAATATAGCCTAGGTGTGGGCCAAAATCATTACGCGACTTTGGCCTTTACAATATTTATAATCTTAATTAAACGAAATGATTTTATGTATGAAATAGCTGTGAATAAATACTTAATAAAATGTAGCAAAATAACAGATTACGGCTAAGTGCCGGAAAACTTGGGAATAAACCCACCCAAATCATATGATTAGTGTATTGAAAAGGAAGATTAACACTTTCTTACAATTTATGTAATGTAAAGAAGAAAATCAACTTATAACAGAATAAGAAGAAGTTTTAGTTTAAAGTTCGTAGGCTTAACTCTTAACGATTTAGTCCACTTTGAAATTCTTAAACAAGCATATTAAAGTAGGTATATAGGAATGTGTACGATTCCCACCACATTTATGTTCAATATTGTTTGGTAAATTGTTACGGAAAATGATGCAGCTGCACAATGCGCAGAAATTGCTTAAATTTGTTACAAAAGTAATCAATTTATTTCAGGTACGTTTCGTTAAATGATTTTAAAAAAAACAAAAACAAACCAAAATTTTTGGTTTGGAGTAAAAAAAAATCTACATGGTGTTCCGCAGCAATTTGTGACGCGTCTTCTTAGCCGAGGTATGACTCAGGGATTTCCAGGAAGTCAGTTTTCAAGAAAATTGATACTCAAAATTTTTGAAACTTTCATCTCTTTTTTTTAGGCTTATTTTATTGATTTTACGGAATGACAATCAGTAGAATCTTGGTTGTAATATTTATACAGTAAGGATTAAAACCAGCACAGGTATATTGTAATTTCTCGACGGACTTGATCTTAGTAATCGGGTTACAGAGTTACTTGACACTCGCGTTTCCTTTCACTTATTTTACTCAATTTGTTTTTGAATCACTTTTTTTTACTTTATTCTTGCTTTTCGATTTATTTGTTTCGTATTTCCTGAAAACGGACGATAGATGAAAAATCTTCTCTCTTCCCTTCTCTCTTGTTTCCCAGTAACTTTCAGTCCCGTCCGTCCAAAGAGTTGTTCAGGGATAGCGGCTAAGCTGAGAAAGCTAGTCCTTTAGTTATTCAGATACAGCGGCTGAGCTGAGTCAGTCATCCCCTATCCGTATAGTCATTTATTCAGGGAAACTAAATATTTAGTGACATACCTGCGTGGCTGTCGTAACAGAATTGACAAGTTCTACGTTGTGTGTGGCGCTTTTATAACTGCTGTGTATGCTTATACTTAACAATATCTTAAGCTAAGCATTAATGGTTATGTATGACAAGAATGTGGAAAGAATGCGGACTGACGGTAAGAACTGATTTGAAAAGATCAGTGCAGTTTACTATAAGAATATGTTTTGTTCACTAACAAAGCAGTGTGTAAAAGAAAACATTTTACAAGAATAAAATGTACGTGTACCTTTAATGAAGCAAGTATATTATTGATAGATTAACCAAGATATATTAGCGAAGCATATGTAGGCAAAAGTAAGCATATGTATGTAAATTACAGTTTTCAATCAAAATAAAGATGTGTGTGGAATAACAAACTTAAGATAATTATGTATCACAAAATAGGCTATGCCCAAAAAAGTATGTATTTGTAAAATGAAAAAAGTATCCTTGCAGACTAACAGATTAGCTAAGATTTTAGTAAGGGAGAGCGAAATCTTTCCTCGCAAATTTTATATTCACAAATATTAACAGTTCGGTGTGGCTTATGATCTAAAAAGGAAAGTGCAATTATAATTCTATCTCGAGAAATGTCGATGCGATCTGCACACTACTGACATCATGCGGTATAACTCTAACAAATCACAAACACATCTTGAATGTTAAATCAAGATTATTTCTGCTATTATTGTATTAAGTGCTAATTGATATGCAAAAGTAAAGAAAACTTCTTACATAAAAATCCCGTATGTAAGTAATCCATATATTATCAATCAGATAGATTCCGGTTGAATAGATCATACTTTAATTACAAGTGGCGTCCGACATTAGTTATAGTGAAAGCTTATAACAACGTCATAACAAAAAAAAAAAAAGAAATAAAAATTGTACATATAGGCTGCGACTACACCCCTATTCCCCTCTCCACACTTGTCCTTTCTTGAGATGTTATATAATATATAACATTATATATTACAAAAAAAATGGATAAAAAAATTATTCAATATCTAAAATTTAAAAAGCTAACACCATAACTCAATATTAAAAAAGTCTAAAAGTCTAAAGTTAAAAAAACAAATACTATAATTGAATATTTAAAATTAAGAAAAAATACCGTAATTCAATATTCAAAATTACAAAAAAAGGGGGAAAAAATTCTATAATTCAATACTTAAAATTACAAAAAAATACCATAATCCAAATATCTAAAATTGATATCTAAAATTGAAAAAAAATACCAAAATTCAATATCCAAAATTTAAAAAATACCATAATTCAATATCTAAAATCAGAAAACAAAAAAATACCATAATTCAATATCTAAAATTAGAAAACGAAAAAATACCATAATTCACTATCTAAAATTTAAAAGAAATTATATTTCTTTCTTATAAAATTTTGTTTTTGTTTCAAATTACAGACACACACACACACGCGCATATAGGTATAGATATGTCTTTATTTATATATATATCCTTTATACTCAATTTGATATGGTATGTTGTTATATATAGCACGATGTCGCATGTTATCCCTTTATGTGTACTAACAATTAAATGTCTTCGGGTCAAAGTGCAAAACTATAATTAAAAATTTCTTAAATAGCGTTTGAAGAGCTTAAAGTGTATCAAGCAATAATTTTTTACATTTTTTTCATTGACTTATTCAAATTTTGCAGACATTTGCCGAACATTTTACTAATCTGTCCTCGTAGTTACAGTTATTTGGTTTTTTTTTCTTAAATCTTTGTTTTCTGTTTCAAAACTTATTTAATTCTTTCTATTATGTTTTTTTGGGTAAAGAATGACTGCTGCATTTTTATCGCACACATGTTGTGAAATAAAAACATATTTTCTTTATTCTATTCGTTACGTTTTCTTTGGGTTCCATATTAAAATACAATTTGTAGTCAAGTGCCGGAAACCATAAGTTATATACATGTTAAACTACAAACATTACTCTCTTTACCTCTTTTCCAATCATTCTCTCTCCCCTTTTCTTTATAGCTTCGTTTTCTTCTCATTTTATATTCAGCTTTTCGGCTTTACACGGAAAGACAAAACGGTATATGTAGTATGTTAAGGAAATATCACTAATACTCATACACATGCAAATGAAACAGTAGTTATTTGGGAAAAAAATAAAGAGAAAACCTTTAAACCTTATGTCTTGAAATATGCGATGTTAACTTTACATTATAAAAGGATTGTAAAGTACGCATACACAAAATCACACACAAACGCTTACAGAAACTTAACCCGAACCGTATATGTTACACATGAACAAATGGGCAAGTATGTGCATTGGAATGAATGCTTCTGTATTGTATATTGAATACATACAAATACATATTAGCATATTTTAAATTTATAAAATGTCAAAGAGAAAATGTACTTTTCTTATGCTATTCAATGTGTGTCTATACAAACTTTGAGGTAAGGAGTGTTAAAGGAAAGCGAAGAAGAAAAGAAAAAGAGACATAGAAATAGAGAGAGAGCGAGAGTGTGTGTGTGTGTGAGAGAGAGAGAGATAGTACATACCGGGAAGTGAGAGCGGTAACGACAGATAGAATGAAAGATAATAATACTACAATAATAATAATATAAAAAGGAAAATTTCAATTTTCTTTTGTTCTTACAATAATGCAGAAATTTTACTTTCCTCGCTTCTCCGGTTTTGTAGCTCTTTTGCGATTATATATTCTTTAAATAAGTGTCTGTGTGCTTGTGTTATGTTGTTTGTCGTAAGGATATAATATATGAATAGTATGAAAGTGCGAACATGTGTGTATGCATTAAACTTTAAAAAAAATAATGCTTTTTGTTGCTTATTTAAAGCAAATGATTCAAATTCATATTTTTCCTTCATTTAAAACATTATTTTAAGAGCGAAAATAATTCCTATCAACAAAATAAAAAAAAGAAATTTTACTTAAACATGTAAAAGAAGTATTTTCACGGCTTGTGTGCAATCTTGCCTACTTATCACCTTGTCTAGCTTTTCTTTAATAGTGGTCGTGCTAATGTCCCAGTCGCAAAAGAATTATTTCAATTTCACATCGATATATATTTTATTCAGCTCGTAAGGTACTAACGAAAATAGGTTTTGATTTTTTTTCAAAATTGCTTGCACTTTCATATTTAGTCTTTTGAATAGAACCGAGAATATACATTTTCAACTTCTAGAATGGAATTCATGCAAATTAGCAACTTCCGCAGACAAGAAATTACTATTATCATACCATTGAAGGATGGGGGCTCCACAAAGAATATATATATGTTTGTGATCAGCATCAAATTTAAAATCGATTCCGTCCGCCTGTGCCATGTAGTATATTCTTGATCAACATCAAATTTAGAATGAATTTAAGCATACTCGATTGTTCGATTGTTCGTCTGATCAGCTGTTCCTCTATGTAATGTGTGTGGTAAAGATTCTGATTCAGCCGCAAAAATCGAGATATCGGCTTCGAATTTGGCAGAAACATTGGAAGTTCTTACGCGCAGGTTGGTATGGAAATTGGGCCAATTGGTCAAATGACTCGCCTACAGTACAGCATAAACTGAGGAAATCTCTGCTGTTGAGAGAAAAGTTTGGGTTTTTTTTTGTTACTCATAAACTAAAGCAGACAGATCTACAAAAATGTTCGCAGTTTTTTAAGCTAGCTATCTTCTAGTACCGATACAAATATGGAAATGGCCGACTACGTGCACTGGGTATAATAGAGTATTGAAATTTAAAAATGATCTTGATCAACATCAAATTCGGAATCCACCTGGATAAATTTTGACAAAAACATTTAAAGTCGTTTCACATATCTTCGTATTGGAAATGGGCCAAATGGGTCGCAAGACACGTCTACAGTATAAAATAATTTGGAAGCACTTCTGTTAGGGTACACTTCTGAAAGACTAGGCAATAAAAGATTTCACGGTATTCTATAAAATAGGAAAAATTTGCCACGCCCACCCATTAAAAATTTAATTTCTTTTCGCCTTCTTTGAAAATGGTGGGTAATGGTTATAAAAGATTCGGCACAGCAGAATGTAACTTTGTTCCTGGGTTTTTAATTCCACCATTAGAAATAATAAAATTGGTAAGGAATTGAGACAAAAATGAAAGAGAATATGCTTTAGAATAAAATAAGTGTATATATATTGAAATATTACATTTACAAATTTTTTTTTCCTTTTTAATTATATTTATCGTTTAATTAAACACTAAACTAAATATATATTCAAAAGCTAATTGCTTAGTCGTCTTTGGTTTTAAAACTTATTTGTGAAAAAAATTTAATGTTATTGAATTAGATTTACGCATATAGATGTGTGTACGTGAATGTTGAAGCTTTGCTGCAGACTGTCTCTGGGCTGTTATTTTTCAACTATTATTGTTATTTATTCTTCCGAGAAATGTTTCGCTGTCAAGTGCATGTAGAAAAATTTTATGTTAATTAACAGTAAGAGAGAAAGAAACCGAAAAACTGAAACTCTCTCGCGCCAATGGAAATCAAAACAAAGAAAAAAAATACTGTTCAATTTAACACGATGTCTCCTATCTAAAGTAAACAGAAATATTGCATAGTTTTTTATGAATTGTAGTTGCATTAGGATACCGACAGCCATGCAGCATGAAAGGAGTTTGTCGAATGCGGTGGCTTCTATATCTGTAAGCAAAATCGTCTGACCGTGGCTTTCAGTTGCGTAAGAGTTGTTGTTTTGTTTTCTCGGAAAATTGATAAGCATAATAATAGAGAAACGGATTGTTGTGAAATTTCACATGAAATTTGGAAAAATCCCTACTGAAACTTACCTTTTAAGATAAGTATATAGCAATGAATGTTTATCATGTGCGCGAGTTTTTGAGTGATTGAAGCATTTGCAAGATGACTGAGAAAACATTTAAGACGGTTTGTGCTGGAGACCGTCCATACACTTCATAGGCAAACTAAAAGATTGAAAAAGTCCTAATCTTATTCGATCTGACTGTCGAATAACTATTTGTGCGATTGCTACAACTGTAAGAATTGGCAAAGTAAGGCAAATTTTACATAACAATTTACTTTTCATCAGAATCTTCATACGGGAAGTGATCTAAAAAATAGATCTGTGTAATCGAAACTAATCATAGTAAATGTTTATGCGAAGAAATATTATAAATAGGAACTTTTTCACATAATGACTTTTTTTAAAGTGGCCCTATATGGAGAGGATCCGTAAAAATGGTCCCATCAGATTCATTTCCAATAGCTTTCGTCCTTTGATTAAGACATGTCAGTAAACCAAATATCATCAAAATATATAAAAAATTGTGACCTGTAGGTTGAATACAAGAATACATCGGCAACCGTCAGATATACAGACAGACAGGTCTGAGATAAAAGATGAAAAGTGCATATATCTTAAGCCTTTCTGGGTTTTACATACTTCTGCTTAAACTTAACATACTCCGTACAACAGTTAATGCAGAGTATAATTAGTTTGCTTTAATTTTCGAATTTTCTGTTTCGCTAAGATTAAGTAAAATTAGTTTTTTTCATTCCTATTTCTTGCTAAGCTAAGAAACAATAAGTTTTTTCTCGCTCGCCGTAGCGAAAATTAGTTTTTTATTCGTACCTCGTTTACCACGCAAAGCTTAAGAAAAATTAGTTTCTCCTTTCTTTTCGTTTCTTGCCAAGTTTGAGGAAAATTAGTTTTTTTTACTTATTTTCATTTCTTGCTAAGCTCAGGAAAACTTGATTTGTTGCATCTTCGATTTCCGCTACGCTTAAGAAAAATTAAGTTTTTTATATTAGTTTCTGGCTCAGCTTAGCGAAAAGTAATTTTTTTTTCTTTCTCACTCAACTTAGGAAAGGTTCGTTTCTTTCTGTATTCGCTTTGCGCTAGCCTTAGGAAGAATTAGTTTTCGCTGCAAACCAGCGTAAACTGGAGTATTTCGACGGATATCATCGATGCGATGATGTAGCTAATGAAGCCAATGAAACCAAGTCAAAATATTTTGTAATTATTTTGGTGGCAGATACAAAGCGCTTATCAAAGTGAAGATAGCCCACCAAGATATCCTACTTTTTTAAGGTTGATGTCTTTGCTAAAAATCTCTTTGCCGAGTTTACTACGGAGTAAAAAACAATAAAATAACTACTAAAATTGAAGAATTGTAGAAAGCATTCTCGCACATATAAAACAGACTAAATCTTTAATTATGATTGCAAAATCGAAACACTAATTAAAATACGACTGTAGTCTGTTTACTGAAAGTGTACAATTTATAGATCGAATTATAGGAGTTTTCAGAGACATAAGGCTAATCCACTCACCGTTTTTAGCAGGTCTTAAAAGGCATTGCAAGTGTACGAAAATGATTGATTTCATTACCATGAGGGGATTTGATTATCGTCATACCCTGTATAAAATACCGTATATAGTCTCCCCCATATACATAAGACACAAAAATGTTTATAAAAAAATTTAAAGAAAAAATTCACGTCCAGGTTTTTGATGTATTTGAAAAAGCTCTAAAAGCTATAAGAAAAATATAACTTCAGACCACAGTCAAAAAACTCCATATATACTCTACCTTGTATAAAAAGTGTATCAATAACAGTGCACTATTTCAATTTTTTCATTTTTTTCATGCAAGCGGAATCTCTGGAATTTGACAGTTCTTACCTATGGTTGTTCCGATTATTAAAAATGGAGCGATACACAAAAAAATGGGGTTATAATTGTCGAGACCCCTTAAAAAAATGGGGAAGGTTACAAAGAGATCACTCGCAAACTTTACGGAAATTTCGGTGGAGAAAGTGAACTCAATGCGTCAACAATTCGAAGATCTCTCAAAAAATTTGAAGGAATTGGATCGATTATAGACAGCAGGTCCTCTCTGCGACGACGTACCAAATCAATGCAATGTCAAAATAAACACTGGGAAGTCTATGCATATTACTTTCACCTTACAGCATGCAATTGTGGTGAATAGCCAGTAACTCTAATATTAAATTAATTCGAATACATCAATCTAAGACTTAAGTCTTAACTAACTTGTTAGTGTGCTCATCTTCGTTAGCGCAGGTGCAGTGAAAGGTTGGACATGCACGATGGGCTAATTATGCAAACTATTTTGATTTTTGACAGCATGTCGATAAATGAATGAAAATTATTTTTGTACGGAATTCTTCACTGTCACATGGCAGTCGAGGCGACCCTTATGGGTATAGAAAAATCGGTTGAAAGTCATACGTTGATCACAATCTCTCTTATGAAATTTTCGATGCACACGATGCAAATGCGCACTTATCCTCATGCTCCGCCGAAGCACATAAAAAAAATTTAATAATTTTTATTCTCAGTATGGTAACATGAGAATTTATTTGCATTGACAATGTCTTTGTAAACCCAAATTTGCTGTAAAATGCTGTAGGGTATAGATGTCATTCGCGGTCTTGGAGAACGAAGTGTTGATAAAGATCTTTCTTCGAAATGTTATGCATTCGTTAAAGAAGCATTAAATGTTATTCTAATTTCACAACAAAGCATAATTTATGCCATTCATATGCAATATTATTTGTAAGATATTTCTATTGCGCTTTATTAGGAAAATAAAATCAGTCATGAATTGAGATTCAATAGATGTTAAAATTAAAGACATTCTACTAACATTTATATGCTGATGCTATTTAATTTTGTTTATTTTTAATTTAATTTTTATCATTTAAGCCTCGCCCGTCTCACATTGAAATTGACCTAAATAATAATCCTAGTTTTCCGATATTCACGACTAACATTGTATAACACTCGCTGTATATTAAATATTTTTTTTTACTATCTTTTCTTGTTTTTTGGAATTTGTACGTGACTTCGTTTTTTTTTCGAGAGACTAAGAGCAGGTTAACAAATCAGCCAAAAATCAAAACAAAATAAAAATTAATATTTGGTAAATTCAAGTCACATGTAATTGTGGTAGGTTATGTTGTTGCTTGGTGGATACGTGTTTGACAGCGTTTTGCTTAATGTTGGCGTTAGACTTGATTGTTAACCGTTAAATTGTCAGTTATTTATATTTCGTTGTTATTGTAGCTGTTGTTATGAAATTTTTATGCGAAAATTTTTAGAGCGAAGTGTTATAAACACCGCGCAAATAATAATATAGACAACGGAAAGTAAACAAAAAAAAAAAAAAGAAATTGAAAAAATATAGTTCACAAAATAAACTTCACAATTCTACACAACTAGTACTTCATTAATGACAGGTGCCGCCGCCCAGCAAATAATAAAACACTCAGTTAGTCACTTATTCAAGCATTAAGTTGTACATATATAGAGTCATATGTACATTTGCATATGTATGCATGACAGCATAATAGCCAGCAAACCGTAAGCACACAAAATAAAATCAAGTTAAAAAAAAAAAAAATTTTTTTTTTGTTACTTTTCGGTCAATTATTTTAAAAAAGCGGACAACGTATTTATAACCTGAACCTCCTTCATATCACCTCCGAAAACGTATTTTTATTTCTGTTTTTGATTTTTGAAAATATTTGTAAATATTTTATATTTTATGGTATATCTATCGATGTACCACATGTTTTAATTAAAAATTGTTATTAAATAGTTTTGGTTTTGACAACAATTTTCAGTAGTGTTATAAAATAACATGAAATTTAAATGAAGTTATGTACGAGGTTGTGTTAGCATGTAGATGCCTAGAAATACACATACATGCGCGCATACACATAGGCGGGCGCACGAACATTAGGTAAATAATTTCCGGCACTGATAAATATATGTCGCCGCTAACAGGAAATCCATCCTTCTGTATTTTTTACGAAGTACGACTTCGGAAATGAAGCTTATCGAAATTTCTTATAATTTAAATTATTTGGTTACGATTTACAATCGTTTTAATAAAATAATGGCAAAATCCAGATTTCGTGTATCGATAGAAATGTTGCTTTTTATTGCGAAAAATCCTGCAACTATCTTCTGTCGAATGCAAGAATTTGTCGAGGTTTTAATGATCTTAAAGGTGGTCGTGCAGATATTGACGACGCTGGACGTAGTTACATTAGCAAACGTCAAAGGAATCGCTAAAGTTATTCTCGATAATCGAAAAGTGAAATAGTAAGAGATAACTGGCGTTATAAAAATATCAAAAGCCAGAGTATTCACTATTCTGTGCGCAAAATCCTACTTTCAAGTCGATGCTGTTGTGTTTACCGTTAATAGAATAAAAGCCCATTCCTAGAAATGAATGACTGCAATGACAGAACTGCATGAGTTGAAATTTGTGTTGCTATGACAATCACAGTTTTCTTCAAATTTCACCTCTAGGCCTTATAATCTATTTGTGAATGTCAAAAAAAAAATAAATTTGTAGCAAGTCATACAATGATTACAAAAATTTAACCATATTTTGAAGGTTTTCATAAATCCTTCTGCAAGAGTCTCACGGAAATGTTAGAGACGTGTTGCAATAATTTTATCTATCACTCTTGAAGGAAATTATATTGATGTTGACTAAAGTAGAATTTTGTTAAAAATATTTTAATTTAATACCGGGATTTATTGACCGATTCGGATGAGTGTATGTTGATGCTCGTTTGTAGTGCCATGACGCAAATTGCATTTAATTAAATTACGAAAAGTTTTCCGTGAGTTTTTGATTCTATCATTTTGTTACGAAAATCACAAATTGGTAAAGTACGCCTGCAGAGCCCTTACCGAAATCTATGATAGAAAAATCCCTTCCTAGGCTGTACCTATCGTAGTCCAAAAAGGCGCCTTTACAGCTGTTGGTGAAAGTAATTTTCGCGAAATCTATCAGGTAATGGGATTGATGACGTTCCGTTAGGAAATGCAGCAGCAAGAGATTAACAGACGTAGCAGAACGGGACGCAGCGTTTGTGATGTTCGTCAGGTTTATAAGCGGAGAATTTCGCTTAAGAACAGTTAGTTCTAATAGAGAGTTGTGTACTGAGAGTCACATACTGAAAGTTGTACGTTGTGAGTTGTAATTAGCGAGTTGTACGTGGAGAGCCGAATAATGATAGTCGAGGCAAACAATTATCAGAGACGTAAGTTCCTTTAAATAACTGTAAAAACCATAGAGATTGTAAATAAAATGTACGATTTTCGCGACATAGCGATAGGGACTTTGTCTGAAGCAAAATATAAGAAATGATATCAATAAATTTCGTTTCGTCGCTATGTTATCACACAGATGTAATATGATGGCTGAGATAGGCTTCTCAAACTTACCAGCCGGTAAAATAATATTATACTAATGTTGTCATTTTGTTTGCGATTTCTAGAATTATGCAAACCCTAACAAACGTAAGAGATAGATTAGCGCTTACATCGTGATATAATGTCAGTTCCATACAATGGTGATAATCATAAGCCATTTGCCATAGATGAAAGGAAAACGTGAAAATATCAAAACAGGGAAATATTAAAAATTCCAAAATGTTTAATTAAGGATAGATTTTATGCAGAGTTTTTTCTCTGAATGCGAGAAGATCAGGTCAGCTAAGTTGAAATGAGTTTTTTGCCTTTTACTATATAAACATATATATATATTGCAGAAATTTCTATAACTTTACATTAATCGGACGGTCATGTCCGTCAATCAGTTCGTCTGTCGAAATTCTCCGTATTTAATGTTTAAGAAGAAGGGAAATTGAAAATCAAAAGAAAGTTGTCTAGATAATTGCAGTACAGTTAGTAAAGTACAATAAAGGCGCATAAGGTCTGAGTTACTGTGTGCCATCAAACATACGCAGTAAATTTGTTTACATATAAATGAAGATCAAAATAAAATAAATAAATAAGTAGAATGTGTGGTTCTTATATCATTTGACCAGTTTTTTTATTTTTTATTTTTGGTCAATCGTGCATCTGTCAATCCGTTAAATTGGCCTACTTTTACTCTGTACTTGTGAAAGCGTTTCGAGTCTAACATTAGTTCAATACTGTGTATATACAAGTTCGTACATGTGACACTTTATGCTCAAAACAAGATATGTTTGTAGTTTAATTTTAGAACAATCAAATCAAAACCAAGTATTAACCCTAAAATGAGAAATTAAAAATAATATAAGACTTAAAAAAAAATCATATGAAAAAGCTAAGCCCAAAGACTGCAGCATTAAATTAATACTTAAACAAAAGATACTATACTATAGATTGATTACTTATAATGTGAAATAAAAGATAAAAAGTTACAAATTAATATTCGAGCGACGTCGTCTATTACATCCCTAAAGCTACTTCACTAATGTCCCTTATAAAATATCAGAATTAATTTTTATTGCCGACTTATTATTAATGGGAACTCTTATCAACAGTAAATCAATATGTCAAACCACTGTCTCGGACCAGATTTGTATGATGAAATACTTAAAGTTAAATCTGGTTGTCATATACAATAAAAGTTTATTTATTGCAAGAACGTCCAAGAGATGTGTTTCGTTTCATCAAAATATTCAATATTCGTTTAATATGTTGTCCCAATACGAAAAATAAAAGCGCGTATTTTTTGAATGAGTTGTCGTATTTTGTCCGCATTGTAAAGTGGACATTTTTCGATTCAATATGGAATAAAATATTGGCAAATGGCCATCGCGACTCTGATAACAGACCTCCACCTTCACCCATACAAGATTCGGCTTACGTCCGAACTCAAACCAGCAGACCATGAAATTGTGAAGATTGTGAAATGGTGAGCTCTTATTGGGACTCACTTAAAACACTTCCCTGCGCCAATCTATCTTCGATTCTAAACATGGTCCATTTATTACTTACACTGGAGTTGGAAGATTTCGTTTAAGTTTGAGAAGCAACAAGTCGTGTCAGACTTTATCGAAGGCTTTTTCTACATCTAGGAATACACCATCACTGTAATTTTTATTTTCAATAGCTTTTGCGATATATGAAACGACACGATGGCATTATTTACTGGCGCCACGTTCATTCATGAAAGCGAACCGGTGGTCAGGAATAATAAGTTTTTGTTCTAGAACTGGGAGTAGTCTTCGTAGATAGATTCTTTCAAATATTTCAGAAAATGTTACCAAGAGGTTGCTACGAGTTTACCATATTTTTTAATTTAATTATTTATTTCAGTTGTTTGCTACAATGCAAACTTAATGCTTAGCATACAAAATCAAAAATGCATCTAAAAAATATCCTCCTAATAGCAGTATTAAATAAGCGCAGAAATAGGGTAAAATATCAGAAAACAAAAAATATAATATCGAAAAAAAAAAATATAATAATAACTTATAGTAGATAGAGGCTTGCCCGAAGGAGAGCCCCTTTTATAACACTTATGGAATCGGGTGCCGGATCGATCAAGTGACTATTTTTATTATGCATCCTACGTAGTACCCGAAATGGGTTGTGAAGTTGGTAATTGAGACATATTCAAGAGTTGGCCTAACAAGCGCTATATATAATCCTTTGGTGATGTAAGAGTCACAAAACCCTTTTGAGGATCTTTTTATATATCCAAGAAATTTTGAATTCAATATAACTCCCAAGTCACAGAAGCTGGTAACATTATTAAGCTTATAGTTGTGAATGTAGTAGGTGGAGGATAACTTATTGGTCCAAGAAAATGATGGGTTTGAGCACTTTTTCAGCTTCAGATTCATACCATGTGATTCAGGCAACAAAACCTGCAGGCAAGTAAATCTGCACAAGTACGAAGAACCCAATTAGGATCAGAGTACAAAGCGTTTTAGCGAGAAGATAAAGAATCTTGGATTTCATCTACACACACATAGTGGTGTATTTATAGTTTTCAGAATGAATAGTGGACAAAGAGTGCGATTTTTAAAAAAATCAGTAGAAACTTTACTGATTTCTATGACATTCGAAGATTGTAAGCCATTATATCGCATCGCTGAGGGAAATCTTTTGACGCTCCGCTTTAAGTCAACAAAACAAAAAAAAAAAAAAGTTAACTAGCATTAGCCCTTCATGTATTGGAGATAATTGCTATAACAAACATTTTGCAGGGACCAAAATTGGTTAAATTTGTAAAGTCTACTCTTATTATTTCGGACCATAATTAAGTGTTCAATGAACCATACATGCACCTACGTGGGTAACTCTTAGTTTTAATATGAACTGGGGAAGAAAGTGTACGATATAACACTAAAAGCGAATTATTAATACCACAGTATTACAGAGGCCACTCCGATTCAGACAGACGATTTCTGAGCATGCTATAATTAGTCTTCTTAAATGAAAAAGAGCTACTGGCAGGTAAGCAGACAGATAGTTTAGCAATCATTTATTCAACAGTCTAGAGTGACAAATAAAGAAAGAAAGAAACACTGAAAAACTTGTCAATTGAAAACACCAAATCCAAAAGACTCCTATTCAAATTATTAACCAAATTAATCTGAAAGACCCCAAATTCATAGAGTGCTTCGAAGAAGTCCGCAAATGAGTTCGGATAAGATAGTGGTGTACAATAGCCAAAATCGTCATTTCAAATTCACGAAATAAGTGACAGGTTAAAACCTCCCAAAACTGATAAGCTGTCATTACTATTATGCAGAGACAATATTGTTAACAAGTTCAATTCTAATTATATTGAAAGATCCAACTATGACGGCATGTAGCAGCAGGTGGCTTAAGTATAAAATATTTAAACCTTACATTAATAACTACAAATGCACCATCAAAGACATACAGACATAAAGGATTCAACTAAACTCAACGGCAACAGATTTTGTACTGCGATTAGGACCTCTCCACCAATTTTTAACGATGTATCTTTTCTATAAAATTGACAAGAGGGACCTAAAATTTCCATCTCACTGATCCCTGGTTTTAACCAAGTTGCAGTAAAAACCAAAATTTGATGAGCGCACGCAACTGATTTATTTGGGCAACTTTGCGTTAAGGCCTCTGACATTTGGGTAGGATAACTACGCTCAAGTCGCCTAGTCTTTTGTAACAGACTGGAGGGAAGGATGAAGAGCGCCTTCCGACGAATAAATTCTTTTATCAACATGCCCTTAGGCCATGAAAATTTTTCAGGAATCACATTAAAATATTCGCGAGGAACCCTAACTTTGAAAGAGAAAATGTGAGATGATAAACCACACAACATTGCATCTGCTTACATCGATAGGCGGATGTTTAGTCCTTAGAAAGCATGTAATAGTTTCGGCAGTTTTATCAGGCGCTGCTCTGAGTAAGAATA
This sequence comes from Glossina brevipalpis, assembly GCA_000671755.1. Taxonomy (NCBI): domain Eukaryota; kingdom Metazoa; phylum Arthropoda; class Insecta; order Diptera; family Glossinidae; genus Glossina; species Glossina brevipalpis. The sequence continues at coordinate 205,949 of KK351214.1, forward strand.
GTGATCGGCGGGGTGGAACTATCATAAAACCATCTTCAGAAATATTTCGTTGGCCGGTAGGCCTATCAAAAGTGGGGACCAGGCGCCTTTGCTGTGGATATAGTCCCCCGAACAAAGGAAAGAGGTCTAATGTTGGAAAGCGAAGCAAGACTCGTTGAAACTACTACAGAAGATGATTTAACTTTATCCGCATAGCCAACCATTGGATGACTACAGTTACAGTTTTGCCTGCAACTAACCCAGAAGAGTAGACATTTCGCTCAAGCGTGCCCGAAACAATGTTGAATGCGGAAGCTCGAGGGTTGTATCTATTAAGATGTCTTCTCTTCCTGATAGTTCTCTTCTATTTTGGTCATAATAACTTGTATCTTATTACTTGATATCTATGACTGTTTGAGGTAGTAATAGAACTGGGTGCACATAAAACATAAGCTGAATGTGTCGATGTCTTTCCAAGTACATAATAATCAGAAAAATAAGGTAGTGGGTCGTTCACATCCGAATCAGTACACATGCATTAAAGTGAACAAGTGGGAACGGCCCTTCAGGGAGTTTCGACGCTGGTTGTGGTAAATGAACTAGATAAACCATCTAACCAGAGGGAAACATGGTATGTACCCAAGGTTCTGGTACTTCATATAATCTTATCAGTTGCGAAAACATAGTTACATAATAATAATTTATGAAAATATTCAGTATATGTAGCAGAGCCGATTGGACACCCCAATTTGTGTTTAATTTTGTTTTTCGCTATAAAGCCCATTTAGTACCATGTAAAGAAATCCATTTTTTCAATAGTTATTCTTGAAAAATCTTCTACTTAACAGGAATGGCAAAAGATTACAAAGTGCCGGCCATCAAAATTGTATTTATATAAGGAAATATCGGATGCACGGGTAGAGTATTTGTACCACGTTTCTAACAGAGATTACTACATTGCATTTGAAGCTGTATTTTAAGGGGTTTGTAGGGTTGCGATTTTCATTAATTGCATAAATAGATTTTTTATACGCTGCATCACCTGGGAATATTGGAACACCTGGAAGAATTTAAAATACATCCGCTTTTCATTATACCAATCGATTCAGAAGCATTTTCTGAATCGATTTAAGCTTGCGTATCCATCGATCTATTTGATATCTGTCTTTATATTTTTGTGACCCTTTCTTTGAGATATGTTGATTACATTTGACAAACTAACGAGACGAGTCATACGGAAGATGCATTGAATTTTTTATATGATATGCATAATATGCATTTTTCGACAAAAATCGCTAACAGCATTTCGGAATTCAAAATTGGTGTGAAAAATTTGGATCAGATATAATCCGATTTAACAATTTAACAGGTCCAAAACCTTTCTATAACGTGCCAAGGGGCTAGTTTCGCAGTGCGTATAAGACAGTAGTTAGCCATTGGAGGCATGGTGCCGCACAAAGGTACACAAAAAAATCAATCAAATCTCCTAGTATAACGTATAAATTATTTGAAATATGGTGGAGGCAACCTTCGCTCTGCTCACTGATTTCCACACGGCACACAACCTCTTGAGGTGTTCCGTGAAAAACATATCTTAGATACCAATTTGTGCAGATTCTGCGATTCTGAGACGTCCTATTGCGTTTTGTTTGAATGCGCAGCTAGCCATCTGCAAAACCATACATCAGGTGTTTGGTGAACAGCTCACAAAGTCAGGCAAAGCATGGTGGTTCGAATTAAAGAAGGTTGGCGGAACTTGCAATAATCCTTAAGCTAAAGAGCTAGAAGCTAGGTGTTAGAGCGTGGCACGCGGTTTGCCTAGCATCGCAATACCAAGCCAAACAAGATCCGTTGTTTATTATCTTATGATGAAAAGTGACCACTAATATTGATTTGTGCTGTAGACTTTTGTCGGCTTTGCCCGACAATAATGTTTTTACTTGTTTAAAAACTTGAAAATTGTCAAGCTATTTTATTTATGCTGAATATAATGCATTTTTCGAAATTTATTTCAGAAAAAATCTATGAATTCCCTAAATATCGCGGTCTTGATATGTAAATATTTAAGTTAAATGCATCTTTAAGAGTGTAGTGTTGCCTTCAATCGAAAATATATGCCTGTGTATGTATACGAGCTTCTATTACAGATAATAGTGAGTAGTAAATTATTTTTTAGAAGAGTCAATCATTTGAATCATCAGTCGTATATGTTACAATATTATACGCGTTTGATATCAAAGCATGAAAGATAAGAGTCTGCGAAATATTATTTATTATTTATTAAAGATGTCTATAGAGGTTCTCTTCTAATCGCCTTTCATTCAACTAATTAGAGATTAAGGTAAGATTAAAATCACAAAATATTCAATGACTTCGTTTTGCATATGACATACGACATTTTTATCAGATATTCTGCAAGACTAAAGAAACTAATTAAATTATCAAGTTTTCCTTAAAATTTATATTTAATTACTTTATAGGATTTTTAATCCCGTAGAAGATTTTGAAATCATCTTATAATGCAATTCTCTCATTTAATAAATCGATAATTTCTCCCTCGAATTCTAGGACGTTTTTCTACTTTTGTGTACAATAAATTTAAATAAATTTATATACAAATTGTCTTCAGGGGTAATGCCATTTTAAATGTTTTAGAATGTTAGATATTTTACTGGCTTCATAGAGGCTTTGAACCTTTTTCGAATATGTACTCGCAAACACTTTTGTCCATGAAGTTTTGGGCTTTCCGTAAGCGTTCCAAAAATACTGCTACTGTGTCAAATGAACCCATGCTGAGAAGTTACAACCTAATCTGTTGCTAATTGATTTCTAACTTCTTTAAAGCACAAACAGATGTGATCGAGACGACTACTAAGAAGATTTGAGGTGGAGAGCGATTCGAATGCGAGCGATTGCTTCTACGGAAGTATTAGAAGTTTGTTATTTTGTAGTTGATTATGCATTCGACTGTAGAATTATACATTTTCTTACCTTTTTTTTTGTCATTTCGTTTCTAGTAAGATGAAAAACTTATGATTCTGTTTTTAATACACGGAGCAAAAGAGGCGCTTTCGTGAAAAAGCTCGTCGATAAGAGAGATTAAAAAGGAATTTTTCAACAGGGAAGACTATTAAAAGTCGTGCGTGCGATTTGAATAGGAACGAAAGCTCCTAACTGTAAATTAAAAGTTGCGGATGAAATTTTTGGACTTGATCATGAATTCGCCTGTAGAATTATACATTTTCCCCCTTTTTAATAATCTAAATCCGATTTTCCAAAACTGTACACAGCATGACTCAAACAGTTGTCAGTTTTTTTAAATTTCATTTTTTTACAGTATCTTTACAATAATCTTGTCTAGGGACGCACATAGGATAAATGTAATGAAGAAATGGAGATTAAAAGTATTTTTTCTTTTTTTTTTAAATTCAAATTTGCACCAGTTGCACTGCGCGTCACGTGGTCTTCAGGGAGTGCCTGCCATATTGCCATTTTTTATACTTTTTAAAAATAACAGTTTTTTATTAATATTTGATTATGCGCTTGACAACTTCCTTAAGTATTATTGTTCTCATTGGCGTGTCAATAAAAATGCACTATTTTATATTTTTTGAATGAGTTGCGATGTTTTTATTGCATTGTAAACTAGATATGCTCCGATTAACTATGAAATAAAATATCCGGAAAATATCCACTAGGGATCTGACGGCAGTTTGTTACTTTTTTGAAGGAATTTTTGATAACGTTTTGGAAAAGATGTGGCTGTATCTCACCGATAACGCTTTGGATCTCGGTCTCGAGCTTACAAATTGTTTTTGGTTTATTTATATGATTTATATGATCTTGTTGGCCAGTTGACGAAAGAATTTCGTCAGATGATTTAGTCTGTCAATTTTTACTGCAATAAATCGATTGTTTCATGCGCGGTGTGGTAGGTGGCACCGTCCTGCTAAAGCCACCTGCCGTCGAGATTCATGATGTCCAGTTGAGACCACACTCTGTTATTATATTCCTCTAACGAAAGCCGTTCACAGTCGCTGCAATTCCGGCTTTATATTCAAAAAAACTAAGGCCGAATCACGCCGCTTGATCAAAATGCGCACCATACAGTTGCACATTGTGGATATATTTGTTTCTCACGGATCGCGTGAGGATTTTCTCAGCGCCAAATTCGACAGTTTTCTTTATTTACGAGGTCATTCAGGTGGAAATGCGCTTCATCGGTGAAGATGACTTTTTTGCAAAATCGGCGTTCACTTCACTTTGAGCCATTACTCATTGAACGAATTGCCGACGCTTTCGATGATCCATTTTTAGTAATCGGAACAATCATAGATGAGAGCTGCCAAATTTTAGAGTTGCCATTTGTATGAGAAAAATAAAACAAAACTTAAATAGTGCACACTTATTGAGACACCCTTTATTATCTTTCTTACCAGTTTTCAAAAATCTTTTTTTGTGCCTGATACAGTGGCATTACCGCTTAAGCTGAGAAAGCAATAAGGATAGAAGTTGCTCTGTATTTAAGGGATAAAGGCAAAATTACAGTGATCTTGATAGGCCGAGATTACATAAATTCCCAAAAATAAGAAAACCCTCCGTTTAAGGCTGTTTGACTTTCAATCATGTCCATGAGATTGTATATGTCAGAAACAGCGTATTGCTGGGCAAGTTATAGTGATCGTAATAGGCATGGTCTCGCATCCGATTTCCTCTTTTCATTCACGTTTTCATCCACTTTGCATTGTGTGCAAAGAGCGTAGCCGTAACCTGGCAGACGTGTGGCCGATTAGTAATTTTTTTTACGGATCGGGAATTTACTATAGCTATGGCTACACGGCAATCGTAATTAAAGTATGATCTACACCTAGAAGCGTAGGCCAGAAAAATTTACAGTATCAACGAGTATGTCAGGATGACCGTACCTGCATTGAGGTCAATCATCTGTGGACTTCCGTTCTATTTGAGTAAAAGTAGTTATTAGCAGTCTTTATATCCAGCTTTGGACTTCCAGGTAGTTGTAAGAGTAGATGTCAACTCTGAATTGGATGGTATTTTATGGTGTTTACGTAATGTATTCTTGACTCCAGGCGATATGAATAACTTAATATACTTGCTTTTCTTATGGAGTAAATAATTATTATTTATATTCAAACATTAAAAACGCATTAAATATTCTGATGTTTACAATTTGTAGACAACGATTAAAGAACGTGTGGGTGTGGTTGTGTCATAGAAAGGCGTGTTGAATTTATTTGGTTGTTCTTTATTAGTATCGTTCGTAAAACCATAAAATTTTTAACACTTCAATTATTTCTGTTTCAAAATCTTTTTGTTTTTTTCTTTTCTTCAGCGCAAGCAAAAACGTTAGATGCGTACAAGAAGACAATTGTGTATGAAACGTATATTTAAGAAAAATATATATAGATCTCCTCTATGTAGCTGTGTGTGATTTTATTGTTAACTTGGGCTGAATCTTTTTCTGTTCATTGTTAAGATTTTAATTTTTTATTCAGTGAAATGTAGATGTAATCTATTTGGGAAATAGGTAACTAGTAAAAATGCTAATTTTTCAGATACGAAATTCTTAACGTTTTTCACTTCTAATAGGCATTAAAGAGTGTCTGAAATTATTTCTTTTATTTCAGGATAATCTGATTTCGCTTACAGAATTTTTCCATTCCTTATTCAAACATTTGCAGATCGATGTTTTAAGGGACTTAGTTATAATTCTGTATTCTTAATCAAATTTTTCCGTTACCTGATATCATTTCCCGAAGGTTAATATTATTTTAAAACTATTATCATTGCATACAGGAGCCCACCATAGCATTATCCAAGAGATCCACTGAAGTTTGTAATAATTTGACCGAAAATTGTAAGCTAGCGATTCGTTTCAGTTGTACCTCTTTGGGGGAATCCTTAAAGCTAAAATATAATCCGCATGGTTTTACTGTAGATTTGAAAATGCAATTTGAAAGTACGCTACTACACTAGAAACTACAGAAATAGAGCTAAAATTGCTTAAAAAAATATAGCATATACAGGATTATATTTTGACTGTAAGATGACGGCTATCCAAGATTAGTTGAATGATGTATATTATTTTTTATTTGCTCATATTTCTTTTGTTTTGGAGTTGAAATTTTAAATTTAATTGATAAATTTATGCCTTTCGGGTGGACTGACGGTTCAAGGACTAAGCCTGAAGTGAAAATTCGCTATTTATCAAGAAATTCATGGTGTATAATCTCAGAGAGTGTTGCATCAGTTTTTCATCAAATTAATATACCTTTCGGCGATGGATGCAAAAGTAAATGAAATAATAAATTATTTTTATGTTGTTCTGGTAATTCTTTTGCCAAAAGAGAGCAAACAAAAAGTAAATTAATAGCCTAGAGTTTTATACATTAATTATAATTTTTTTGAGGATGTAAATCATATTTATTGCTGAACACTCTCACGATCCACCCACGCCAAAAAATAATAATTTAATAATAAAATATTGTTTAATGTAACGGGAAAGTATGTACGACAGAAAGTTTTTCGTTGCATTTATATTTGTTTGTTATTTTGCTTATTTTTTGGTTTATTTTTATGCGTTCGTTTTGTAGTAATACGTATAAATTTACATAGTAAATATATTGAATTTTGCTGCATCCAGTTGGAAACTCAGTTTTTCTGGGAAACCTGCAAAAGTTCAAAATAGATCGATTCACATTATACTGGTGCAATTTCAAAGTGAGTTGGATCAGGGTCTCGAAAATAATTTCTTGCAAAAATGGTAGGCGACTATCGTTACAGAACATACTTACATTAGCTTAGTAAGCATTCAACACAAAACATTCTACCAAATTCGTAAACATCTTAACATGTAATTGCGGTACAAAAAAACATTTCTTGTTACACAGTTGAAGATTGAAAACTAGTTGACATTCTCCTTGCCGCAAAATGAAGATATCGGCGTCAAATTTGCCGAGAAATTTGAAGGTCTTGCACGAAGGTTTGTATTGAAAATGGGTCAAATCAGTCACAGGTCATGCCCATAGAACAAAATAACATGAAAATACGTCTGTTTTCTGGGTGTTTTGCTCACTGCTCATAGACTACACTGTAAACATTTCCATGGTATTCCATAAATACAGAAAAAAACTGCCACGCCCACTTATTAAAATTTGAAATTTTTGAACTTTTCTCTAAAATAAAAGGAATGGATATGAAAGATTCGGCACAGCCGATTATAATTTTCTTCCTTCTTTTCTAATCACCCCCCTTTGCACCATTACTTTTTGAATTGAGGTTTCTTGTAATGTTGCGTAAACAGCAAAATTATTCTTGACGTCGACACCGTAACTTATCTGCGTTAGAAGAATGAAAAATCTTAAATCTATGGGTGGGCTCCGCACAATTCACCATTCTGGAGAAATCTTACAAATTCCTCTGTAAGATTGCATGTAGAATTTTGATTGATCAAGGCATAAATGTAGACAAAGGCAGGAAATTATTGGTTTATGATAATTATGGAATGACTTGCAAAAGTGGTAAAACAATTGGAGAGAAATTTTATGCCTTTTTGGAATCGTAATCGTGGATATATTGTACGGACGAACAGACAGACAGATAAGACAGCCAAATTAATTCTGATATTTGTGTTAAACAGAAAAATACATAATTTATACAATATGCGATGCACATTACAAGCATGCTCGAAATCTAAAGACGAGCCATTGCAAGAAAAACTTAAATAAGAATTTTTTTTATATTCGCAATTTGACTTTTTATTAAGTATCTGCGAATTTCAAATTAATATATTATTGGAAAGACTAAAGTTAGAGTAGCTACTGCGTGTTTCAATTTCAAAAGCAAAAAATTATTCTTTAGATTAGTTTAAATATAAGGGAAAACTACTCACTTATGCGAAAAACACTGTTTGTCTAATTAGTCCCCACGTATTATCTCATTTATATTTATCGGTTTATTTTTAGCAAAATATTTTAAGAATTTATAAATAATTGTTTATATCAAATTATATTAAAATTCCGTGTTATTTCAATTTGTACCGTTCAGTTTATTTTTCAAAATAAATTTAAGAAAAAAAAAAACTCGTAAGAACATAATATTCGCCTGTGTTAAATCTTTTATGCCCACCACCTTTATCTTAAAAATGATTAAAAAAATCAAATTTTCATAGGTCGGCGTGGGAGATTTTTTCTACTTTTATGGAATACCGTGGAAAGTTTTGTTGTGTAGTCTATGAATAGGGAGTAAAAACCCAGAAAGCGGAGGTGTTTTAAGCATATTTTATAATTTAGGCTTGGCTTGTGACCGATTTGTCCCATTTTCAACTCAACCGTATGTGAAAGAACTTTCAAAATTTTTGGCAAGTTTTATCCAGATATCTTAATTTTTGTGACCAGGAAAACGGTTATCGCAGACATTACACAGAGAAGCGGACACACAGATGGACAGACGGATAGATCCGAATTTGATATTGATCAAAAAGGTACACGCTTTATGGGGTATCAAATGTTACAAATATTTTTACAAAAACGCTTCATTCCATTAATCTATTATATGGAGTTGGCGTGGTCGATCCTCTCTTTTTGGTACCGATACTAGGAGGTAGATAGCTCAAAAAAGTGTCTTCTATGGTTTATGAGTAATAAGCAAAAAACCCAACTTTTTTCTCGTAAAAGCGGAGATTTTCACAGTTTACCAGCAGATATACATATATAAACTTTATGGGATCTTTGAAGCTTCCTTCTGGTTGTTGCAAGCAACATGACAAACTAACATACCCCCATCCTTTGATGGTTCTCAAAAAAAGACTTTTGTTTATTTCTTAATCAATTTTCATTGTCACTCAATTTCTCTGCTTTCTCAATTAAGCTAAATACCTAAATGCGAAAAAGTACCCATGTTTTTATGGTCTCTTTTTTATTTAATATTTTCGTTATTTTTTCGAAAAATTTGATTGTTTTTTAAATTTGTCTCTGACGCACATTACTTTCTTTTTAGTTTGTAACTGTTGTATATATATGCGACTCCTGCTTAATGTCGCTATACTCTCAAGTAGCTGTGCACAATAGAAAATTTATTAATATTAAATCAATTATTATTATTAAAAAAAAAAAAAAAGAATTGCTTCTGACTGGCGGCGAATTCCAATTCAATTCAATTTGATTTATATTCGTTTTGCTCTATGATTTTTTTTATTATTTCTTTGAAATGTTTTCCATTATTTGCCTAACTTATGACCTTGATTGTCGATCTTTATGGCTTGGTATGCCATTCTTTTTTAATTATTTTCAATGTCTCATGTTTTACAATGTTTTATTCTTTTTGGAAATGTACAAAATTCTAATCAAATAAAATCTATTTTTGTTATATAAGAATTGTTTTGTTTTTTGTACTCATCATAAGAGATATATTACGCTACCTAAGATGTATTGAGTCGAATAACAGAGGTAGCCGTAGTTAATCTCAAACACCAATACATATAAGTAAGAATTATATACTAGTGCAATGAATATCCACTCTATTAACTCTACTAACTGCATTGATGTTTTTGATGTGAATTTGTTTGTTGCTTCGTTTTTTGAACATGTTTTTTAAGCTTTAAAAATTTTCTTTAGAGCATTAATCTTAAATTAACTAATTAATTAATCTAAATTTAAGATACAGGAAATGAAAAATTCGTCTTAAACCGTGTACAACTTATTTGTTTTGTCAGTTGTCGTATTTCTAACACTAAGAGGCTAATCTATCGTACGATTTTTTTTTATACCAAAAACTTCGAGGCCCACGAAGCATAGCCAAACTCTTTAGTACTGCCGCAAGCGCATAACATGAGATAGAAAGATAAAGAGCTAGACGAGGAACACGCAATTATAACTCAGCAAGAAGTTGACATAAGCAGACGAAAATTTTGAATTTCGGTATTATTTAAGTATTTCCGCTTTTTGCGTAATTCACAACTCCCGCTGGGTATTATATGAAATTTTTTTTAAAAAACGTAAATCGTGAAATATGTTGAATGATTCGGCGCATGTTCTCGCTTTATGTTAAGTTATATTTTATTAATAATTTCAAATTTTATAATATTTCATTTTATTTATTATTTGTAAGACAAAAAAGAAAATGCTTTCATTTGGTTTTAAGTTTTTCTTAAATTTTTTCTTTTTTTTTCAGTTTTTGGAAAAATGGAGAAAACAAGCAATAATAACAGAAACCACATTGATAACTATAGTAGAGTCGCAAAGACCTTAGGAAACTGTAAACACGTTTCTCCGGCAACATATGTTGTTATTGTTAAGTTTAAAATACAAAACTGTCTGTGTTGTCTGTTGTTGTTTCATTCATAGTTAATAGTCTATTTGAAATGTAAGTTGCATGTCTCTATTTCTAGATACACTGACACGTAACCGCACACACTCTCCCATGCAAACACACAGAGAACGTGTTTTATAACATAAAGTGAATAATTACTGCAGGCGTTTTATCTATAAAATGCATTCGTACTTAAAAAGGATTGAATATGAAGGCATGTGATGTGGGAGGAAAAGGAGCGAAAGTGAAAGAGAATGAAAGAGAAATAAAGGAAGATAGACAGAAAGAAAGGAAGAGAAAAAGTGAAAGAGAGAAAGAGGAAGAAGGAGACAAAGAGAGCGTGTGTATGAGAGAGAGAGATAGATAGATAGATAGATAGATAGATAGATAGATAGATAGAGAGAGAGAGAGAGAGAGAGAGAGAGAGAGAGAGAGAGAGAGAGAACTAATAATTTAACGGAAAGTTAAATATTCGGCATATTACCAAAGCTTGTGTGCTTAGCAAGAAGGAGAGTAAAATTTGCATGCAAATATGCAGATGCTACCGGCTGCCGGAGTAACAAAAGACCACATTAATGCAGTATGCTTAACAATAACTTTTCAACCCAAAAAAAATAAAAAAAAAAGAAGGCAGAACGGGAAAAATGTTCAGAAACCACATTCAATGTCTGATACATATATGCACATGCATGCATGCATACATTTGTGTATGCATGTATGTATGTATGTATGTATGTATGTATGTATGTATGTATGTATGTATATATGTATGTATGCATCTATATATGTATGTATGTGTGTAAATAATAGCTAACATTTGCATTTGTTGCGTTGGGGCTGCATTAGCTTTAAAACAAGTAACAGCAAGTTTGTGCCTCAACGTGTCTGTTGTTAAATTATTAAAAGGATACACGAGTGGAAGGCGGGCCAAAGCGAAATTTTCTTCAGTATCTTTATTCTTTCGTTTCCTCTGTTTATTCTCGATTCCCTGGTCTCTTTCAATTTGCTGATGATGATGCTTTGGCCTTCGCTATAGCCAAAAGCCCGGAGCTTACGCCTGCTGTATGCGGGCTGTTCAATTTTAAGCTGTTGTGTCATTATACAAAACGCAAATTCAGGCATTTCCTGTATGGTTTAGCCAAAGTGGCAGCTTATTTTGCGTTGCAACCTATTCCCCTCTCTCTCTCGCCTTCTCTCTCCCTCTCTTAACCATTTCCGTCTCCTCTGCTTGGAAAATTGTTATCCTCGAATGTCCATATGTATACACCCGAAAAAATAAAAATATCAATTTGTTGTACTGAAAACTGTTATGTTGCGTTTTGTTGCATTCCAAGTGGATATATGTGCATATATGTTTGTGGGTTCTTGTTTTACAAAACTAGCCATTGTTCAACAATATGTTGTGGTTTTCTAAATGTATGTACCTACTTACAAACATACATAGAAACATATACACAAACGTATATACAAATATATACATAAACATATATACATACATGCATAGACCCTCATAGGCCCATACAGATTCATTTACATACTATTCTGCGGCTTTTCTATGCAAATGTTTTTGTTGCTTATCAAACACATTAAACGCTTGTTTGCTAACGTTAGTTAATATTTATACATAATTGCCTTGCCTTCGTTCCTTCAATTCTTTCAGGAGCTACAGACATTATTTCAAATTTTTAGATAGATAAGTTCAATATGTGGTTTTCCTTTTAATTGAGGTTTAATGAAGTGTTTAATCAGTTAAAATCTCTCTCGTTTTGTGAGTCAAACGAAAATGAATTTTTAACTCCGTTCGTTCATCGGAATTTTCGAAGAAGGTAAAAACTCACACGGGGAGAACAGTTGTAATGAAAACATTGTTAGGAAACAGTTTTCTATAATGGTTAAGCAGATGTTGAAAAATATTTCCAAAAAAAATTTTTATTTTTTCAAAATATTCTTACGAAAATCACAAAACGAATAAAATACAACTGCAACAAATTCCATAATATCTATGAAGAGGAAATGAGATTAATGAAACAGCAGCAAAGTGTTAGCAGACAAAGCCGAAAAGGTCGCAGCGTTTGTGATATTCGTAAAGTTTATAAGCAAAAGATTTTGCTTAAAACAAGCGAGTTGATTAAAATATTGGAGAAGCAGCTAAGTGTCAAAAACATAATTCCTTTTAATTAATTGTAAAAATCATTGAGATTGTAAATATTATTTCACAAATAAAGAAATTGTTAATACAAAATGTACGCTTTTCGCTTTCTACCGATACGGACTGCGTCTAAAGGAAAAATACAAAAAGCAGTTAAGTAACAATAAAATAAATGAAGGAAAAATTTCGTGGCGCTTTTCAACTAAAATTCAAGCATATTTTTCTTACATTTTAGATAAGTTTTATAAAATCAAGTACATTTATTTCGATCGATAAGCTTTTGCCAGTTTTCTGTTAAAAAAACCATTATGCTATTGTTGTAGAATTTCTGTGATTTTTGGGAGAAAAACTGAACCAAATGTTTTTCATGGGTCTGGGTTGACGTCAGCTTTACAACAGTTAGAAAGACCGAGAAAGAAAGAGAAATAGAGAGAGAGAAAGAGAGAGAGAGAGAGAGAGAGAGAGAGAGAGAGAGATTTGAAAATTTCCTTACTTTTCTAGGGGTTCGCAAATACTTCGATCTCATAATAGAATAGTTTCAAAGTCCGTTTTTCGCTACTTCTTCAAATTTTATCTCATAATCGCTTTCATTGAACGACTCGTAATGAGAATTAAAGTTGGCAGAAAACTATGATGATAAATATGATAAAAAAATATGATCGTAAGGCTAACAGGTTAGATTGCTCGTGAAGTGAGCTTTGACCGATTATCTCTAAAAAGATAGCAATTATTCGCTTATAAAGCAGGCCATGAAATGGTTTAGCATGGGATAATTTTTAAGGGATTTGTATACCATGCTACACAACTTTGCGCTCTTGTCCTTTTTCAGGTGTTTAAACAGAAAGGCCGTATTGTCTAAAGATATGTAACGATCATCATTGTGGCAAATATTTTTCAATTGAATTTCAATTAAATTGGCGTTGTCCGCCTTTTTTTTTAAATATAAATTCAAATAAACTAAGTTACTAAGATATAACAGATGAAAGTAATTGGATTAAATCTAATGCGTTCTTTGCTAATCCATCTTATTCAAATGTTCGCTGTTGAGATATAACCGCACAAATAATTATAAGCATAATTGTTATAAGCCATTGATAGGAACAAATATCAATTTTAGTATATCATCTGATTATAGCAAATCTTTAAAATTATTTATTAATAAATGATATAAATAGTAAGCTTGTTACATAATTATTCGGTGGAATATTGCAGCAATCTTACATATAGACTTTTAAATGCTGGAGTACAACTAAAATTATATACCTTTAGGCTTCAAAAGCTAAGTGACTTCTGGTTTTAAATTATTTACAGTCAATGACAGGAAATGTTCATCAGTAGAAAGAGGTAGTAGTGATATTGTGATTAAATTGATTTGAGTCAACTTGGTGCTGTTTGCAGGCATATAAAGAAGATGGCAGAAGAAAAAAAGAAGAAATTTACTACATGGCTATAAACAATAAACAGGCCTACAGGTGGTGAAAAAAGCATAACGAGTGAGTATATAACAACTTGCCAGTGGTGCTGGTGCAAAATAGCAAAACACGTACCCAATGGCAAGTTAATCTGAGCAGAAATATGCTAACATGTGTACGTACAACGACAAGCAACAACTGTTTAATGCTTATGTTTTGCTTTTTTTTTGTTTTTATTTGCACACAATCATGCATGCATGCATATATGCATATCAAGTGATAAACTAAACAAGAAATGCATTTATTTTTGTTTTGTTTTTTTAAATAACAAACATACTTACACGGGTATTGCATATGCATATGAATAAAATGAAAACAAAACTGTAGTCGGTCGCTTATATGGCTTGTTTTGTACATGTAGGTAAACAAGTAAACAAATATATGTGCCTTGTGGCGTTTAGGCTATGCTATCGATGATAATCTTTGCCAAATGTAATATGCTTCACGAAAATAAAAAAAAAAAACGAAAAGCAAAAGAAGAAAAACAAAAGCAGTGAAATTTTTCACCTTCATCGTTATGAAAAAAGTAAATTTCATTTCATTTTACTCATGGCATCAAGGATGCTGTTGGCTCTTATCTTTACATGCAGCACTGTCAGTGATGTCACTGTTACTGCCGACGGCCGTTTGGCTAACTGTGTAATATGTTAAACAGGTTGCCCAGATAGCTGTTTGTTGTTGTTGCTATTTTTGCCGTAAGTTTTTAATTTATTTGTTTTACTACGGATGTACTCTTGCTGCACGCATACATAAACAATGATTAGTTAGAAGAAGTAAGAAGAAAAGCAATTTTGAAGAATTTATCGACTTTGAAAGCCTAAAGGGAAAAACGTAATAATATGAAAAATAAGATCCGCAGCCGATCAATTAAGCCATATAATCAAAATACAAGAATTCTTCTATTTATCATATCCTACGCCGCTTATGGTACAGGGTAGTATAAGTTTCTGCGGATGCATGTAATACGCATAAGGAATTCAGATAGACACATCTTTTATTATACCGATCGACTCAGAATCATTCTTTGAATCGGTTTCAGCCTATTTGTCTGTCCATCTTTATGTTTATGTATTTTTGTGTTCAAGCTATAAGTCGCAATTTTTAAAATATTTTGCAGCAATTTTGTATACTCGTGTGATTTGGCTTAAGGGCGAATGCTATTGAAAATGGATCTGATCGCACCACTTTTACAACTACTCGCCATATATCTTTCTAGTTGAAAGGCGTATTTCTACGAAAAAAGTTTTCCAATATTTCTCGACAAATATCGGTAGGAATTAGCATTTTGGTATGGAAAATAAATATGGATGGGACCATTTCTGAAACACTTTTCGTATAAGTTTTCTTATGAAAAGTAAGCCTTCATTTGGTAAAAAAGTCTAATTTGTTATATTTTATGATGAAATTTCGTGTTTTCTAACGAAAGTAATTGTAGAATTGTAGTAGGTAAAGTAATGTAAGGCATTTAATGGTCGCGTCTATGGATGATCATAATGTTTTTGTTTGTTTTTTCCCCTCACTTTGTAATTCTTTTCAACCACTTTCCAATGAACCATTTGAACTAGCTTACCTTACGCTAATGAAAGTCTTACTTACGTATACTGTACGGCTACGGGGGCTACCTTTATGTTTAACAACAAAATGTCAGAAATTTAAAAGTTTGTTGAGTTTTTAGAGCAAATGATAGTTTGAGGTTTTTGTTATCTACACCAAAACAAGTTTCCCTAGTCGAAGTAATATTCTCCTCACGTATTGGTACACCGGCTTGAAGGTAATCATCGCCATAATCTATTCTGGGATAGTATTTCATCGCTTTGGTCGTTGTGGAGTTAAACCAGCGAACTTTGTCCATTCTTCTGTTTTGTACCCGAAAGCAGGATCATAGGCGTAGGTGCAAATTATAACCTTAATTACAATTTAAAGCAAAACTTAGTTCTATTACTTCGTAAGAGATGAAAATATTATGGAGGAAATATTATTTACGGGGTTCCCAAAACTAAATCAAGGATATTATCAATCCTGAGATCGACCGTTAATAAAGTTTGTACAATAATGTTTGTAATATTTTTTTTTAGCATCGCATTCGAAGCAGTATTAAATCCTAACATTAACATATCAGTTGTGGTGCCATTTGTATCACTTTCCAACTATTGCGTGATATTTTAAGTTTTCTATTATCATTATTTTTTTAAATAACCAAAACCTGTCGATATTAATTCATTCTACAAATTAAATAACTTAAAGGGTTTACTACGGCGATATGTTTTTAATGTATTCAAAGCAACGACGTGTATATGAATATTTTTGTATAATTCGGGGACTCTGCTAAATACACATAAATAAATTCATTAAATAGATATATTGTACATAAAAATTAACTCTCAGCTTTTGAACCTAAAGGCGCTCTTTAAAAAACATATAAAAATATTTTTATATTTTCTTATATTTTTGTGTACACAATAACCGCAAAACTTTCTCAGTGCAAGTCACAAATTGCGAAAAATTATTAAAAAAAAAAAAACCAATACAAAATCGAGCAGATCATCTCACCCAAGGTGTTGCAAAAAATTTTTTTGCACAAACATTTGGCACTAACATCAAAGCGAATTATGAAAATAAATCAAGAAATACTTTCATTCGCGCACACATACGCAAGGTCGCAATCTAAATTCCTAACATATTTACAAGACAAGGAACGTAACATGCAGAATAACATAATCACAGAAATATCATCAATCCACCCAATAGTACTAAAATTGCAAATGAAACAACACAAACCAAAAATATCTCAAAACAAAAGCCCAAACTTCAAAGAAAATACACCGTCAATGCATGCCTTTGACAAAAAAATATACAGATACAGATTTGCGTAAGAGAGAATCTTACGTGCGGTTTTTAATAAAAGCCAACCACATACCGAGTCATTTATATCAGAAAATCAACACTGGTATGAAAAAAAGAAGAAAGAAAATCACTCATGGCTTCGTTACTGGTGCTTATGCTGGCGTTACTTGGCCGATGTGTTGTGAAGCGGTGGTAATGTGTTCCACTATCTAGCTTCACATCATAAACAAAATGTTCGCCCACTGACATAGTAACATAATCAACCATAACAAATCCATCATAAGAATGCCCACACAAACGAACAAAAACACAAACACACATAGATAAGCGTACACACTAAAGCACTATATGTAGTACATATAATCATCATCATCATCATCATCATATCGTCATACCTTCCGTTCCATGCATGCTTACATTTCCATATAGAGCTAAAGATGGCATGATATGCACATAAGTAATTGCCCTTATTTACGTTAACAAGATCAATTTAGTGTTTTCTCTGTTCTCTGCACTCTCGTTTAGAGACAGAATGGAATGTCTTCGTGGTTTATAAAGTACATCTCCACTTGTATGCATATATATGAAAGCATCCATGTACGTTGGCACACAAGCAGTCAACAGAAGTCATACAAGTGTGTGGCAAAACGACACCAGTTTTATGGAATATATGTCTAACAGATTTTTTTTTTTGTTGTCATATATGGGGATCAATAAAATCTGATAAACCTATGTGACGTGTATGACGTCAGCCACTTGTTTATTGCCTTTTAAAATATCTCGTAATTTTTTTTCAATTATTAAATTACCAAAAAAAAGAATGTTTCGTTTTTATTTATTTATTTATTTTGATTTTGCTTTTTTTAATAATCATGTTTAAAGAAAGTTCATAACATAAGTTAAGCTTTTTGTTTGTGACTAAATCATTATGAAAGCATCTTCAACTACTTATGAAATGTTGATCAAAGATACTACTTGAGTTAATTTATTACAACGTTTTACCTTCCATTGTGACTGCAAAAATTTCATGCAGAGAATAAAATTTAATGTAACATTATCATCTAATCGAAAATATTGAAAACCCCTATGAACACCTTTTCGGTCAAATGAAGATTAAAACATTTCAACCAATTCCTTAACATTCTCCAAGGGTAGTAACATAAACATCGCGAGGTATTCACTTAAAATAAACCACGTGTTTGTTGTGATTGCGTCACAGTGATTAGCACACACAGTAAGACGTAGCTAGAAACTGTAAGTAGCGGTTAGTAGAAGTAGACTGCAAATTATAACAGCAAATAGAAGTAAATCGATATCATTTAGAGTCAGCCTTGACATTTTAAATAAATTTCAAATGCAAACGAATGTTTTGTAAATTAATTGCTACGGCTTTAACTATTCGCAAATAGTCAGTAACAGAAGAACAGTCACAGTAAGTAGCTGCATAGTGCTGTTAATACAATCAGTAGCGACAATTCGCAGTCTGCCGTTATTAATCGCAGAAAATTGCTATTGATCAGCAGGAGTTTCCATCTATAACTTGAATTTAATAAGCAGTATTTACTTACAACGACAAAGAGTCACGATGAATAGCAATAAGTCGCATTCAGTATTATTGGACGCAGACGAAATTATTTTTAATCAACGCTGCCAAATGGAGTCAATTGTATCCATTTATTATTAGGCTCAGGCATTCGCTATAAATCAACACCTCTTAGGAACATTAAGCAGCCTACCGAATAATATGTAATCTAATGCCCAGTGACATTCATGAGTAGTAGTGAAAAAAATCGACAGCGAAGTGCACTTAACATAGTCAGCTTTAAAAGGTTGAAATTAGCCGCAGTCAGTAGCCATAAATCACAGGTAGTCGTAATCATTTACAATTAATCGTATTGCAATTACTCAAAATTCGTTAATACGGCAAACGTGCGAGATTTATTGGCAACAGGTCAATTTTGGTCACACTGAGTCGATAATGGGCAGGTTTACGTAGACGTCTGAGTTTTATCCAAAAGCCATCAAATTATCTTTCTGTGAGTAGAAAAAAAGAATTTCGTTCTTGGAAAAGTAATGATTAACCGTTAATTTTGTGGTTGAATTAACTCCGAACACACCACATGAAAAACTATCAGCAGCAACAGTGAATGTGAATTAGTTTAAACTTCTGATTAAAGCTTAAACCGCATAGTCTAGTGGATCAGAAGCATGACTATCAATTCGGCACACCCGGTTCTCAGTATCCAAAATATGGTAGACCATCGTTCAAGAACGATTAGCTATGGTGTGAAGACTCGATATTGATAAGGTCCATAATACTTACCGATCGAACATATTCTAGCCCTTTCCAAATCCACTGCTTTCTCTCTGATCGTCACGATGTGTATGCAGGTATCTTCCTTGAGTGACAGGCCCCATTAAAAAACAAAACAAAAAAAAAAAAAAACAAACGTTGTAAATAACTAACAAAAGAAACCACGCCCAAAATTACCAAAAAAATTTGTCTTTTATTTACTTTTATTTTATTTATATGCCGCTGCTCATTTATCATGCAATGCTCAGTCAGTTTTTGGCTTTTTTTTGTTTGCAATGCAATAAATTAAGATTAACTGACGTATGTTGTCAACTTAAGTGATGTATATGAAGGCATGATGAATAGAAGTTGTGAATGACAGGAAAAGATGAAAATTTTGTAGACATTCAAGTACTGTGTTTCTAAGATTGAAAGTATTTATTGAAAATTCCTTTTAAAAGAATTTAATGAGTTTTCGTTTTGCGCCTTATTCTCGTTTATATATGTGTATACGTATATGATCATTTTCTTCTTTTTTGAATTTGTTTAAACTCCATTTAAAGTTATGTAAAATTATTATTTCTAATATCCTATGCCACTTATGAAAGCATATGAATTAATACATCAGAATACTATCGTAAAGGGATTCGAACGGATTATTTTTACCACCGTGCCCTATTTAACGCATAATTTGAAAAGAGCCTTTATATAAAAATATTTGCAATATCCAATATTTTTCGACAAAAATCGGTAGGAATTAGCATTTTGGCATGTAAAATAAATGTGAAAAATTTGGATGAAGTGGGACCATTTTTTGAACCATCTTTCAGATATACTAAGTAAGCGTTTGTTTGGTAGAACATTTTGTAACATTTTATAATGAAAATGATTCCCTAATAGTGATTTGACATAATTGCTAACTCTACTAGATTTTTACTTCGTAGAACGCAGATCTATTTTATGGACTCACCATATATAAGACGTCTCATGAAAACTAAGCCTTGGTATGACAAAAAGGTCTGATCTTTAATATTTCATGATGAAAATTGGTTCATAAAAGTAATTCGACATAAAAATTATTATAAGTTGAAAATTTTTCATGGCTTTCCATGAAAGTAAGAAGAAGAATTGTATTAGGCAAAGTAATGTAGGGTATTTATTGGTCGAGCCTATGGCCAACTATTTTTTTTTTTTTTACAATAAAGTTTAAAATTCTTATTAGCTTGATTTTGTATTAAATTCGATGAAATTAAAAGAAAGTGAGTGTAAATCATTGTTTTTAATTTTATCGATTTGTTTTGTATGTAAGCTTTCAAAGACATATCTTTTCCCGTTGTTTTAATACAATAATTATAATAAATTATGCTGTAACGATAATAAATACTTGGAAGCATTTCAATGAAAATACGTTGGAATTCTCTTTTTAATTTAAATCAATTTTTATATTTATGCATATCTTTATGGCCTTTTAATGTTTTTATAATTAATTGTTAACACAAATATGTAATAATAAATTTTATTATATTAAAATGTATAAATTTTTATGAGCCATAAGGGAGAGAAGACACGCGTATTCGAACGTTCACATATTCATAAAAGCAATGCAATCTATTTAAGCACGTGTTTGCTGTCAATATACGCTAAAACAATTAGTTAAGCTTTTAACTATGTTTAGCATACAAAATGTACAAGTAAGATCTATACAGGGGGGGACAGAGTACTTGCAACTATATATCTATATGCGGTAATGCTGTCTACTAATTTCGATACAAATTAGTAAAGCATTGAAGATATATGAAATTTGTTTTGGTTTATGTAACCCGAATGGACTATACATGGACTAGGGCGTTACATAATGAATTAATGATTTAGATTAAAGTTTGTTATCGTGAGATAATACCGAATTTTTTTATGACTTGAATTTCAAGGCGCGGACATGTAATTTATGCGAGTCTTTTCGAATGGAGATTTTTATTACAGTCCCACTGAAAGCAAGTATTTACTGTAAGAAATATGTTATTTGCTGTCTTAAATACTGTTACCTGTTTTTGTGTACAAGCTATCGCATCAACGTATTATATTTCGAGTAGCCTCGGATCTTCGAAAAGAAACTTCTCAGAACATTACTGTTCTTTAGTTCTCCAATCGATATCTCCCTTAAGAAAACGGTGTCTTAAAAAGCGAGTTATAAAAAGCGAGTTTTTCAATGTGTGGACTTGTCTCTTCACTTTACCGTTAGTAAAGTGAAACGACTTGAAAATTTTAATCTTATTTTTTTGTTTTATTTTCTGTTTTCTTAGTGATTACTTACGTTACAAAGTCAGACATAGGTCATAAGTTTCTTATGAGCTGCTTACTAATTATGGCCTGAACTCAATTAGTGAGCGATATTCACATTATACGTGTAAGTGATGGGTATTTCGGATTCTCCTTGAAACAGTTACAATTTACTTATCGCATGTAAAAACTTTATTGTATTATCTCTAGTAATACGTTGTGCGAATATTAATCCGTTTTACTTATCATTTTTTGTTGTTGTTAATTTTTTCTCTTTCGGTAAGTCTGTATGTTATTTACGATATATCTAATATTTATAGAATCGTTTAGTATTTCATTGCAATTTTTCGTATGGGCGTTCATAATTCTTGCTATTGTCGTTTATTACAGCTGCTGGGTGTACTACAAATATTTTATTATTATCATTTTCATTATCATCATCATTATCATCATTTTGATCGTCATCATCATTATTTCTGTAATTATTGTTGTTGCTTTTCAATTGTTTTTCCTTTTTCGTTATATGCTTTCTTTACATTTATGATTTTATGTAAAAGTTTTCCATGCATCTATACATGTTTCGATACATCTGTCTGTGTTCATCGTTACTGATTCTTATATTACAATTATTTTTGCGATCTAGAATTGTTAGCGTTTGATAATGTTAGTGTCTATCGACTATACTGTTTTTCTATATTTTATTGTTTGCTTTTATTACTTTATTTCACTGACCTACTGTCCTATTGTTTATTGTTGTCGTGTTTGCTTTAATTTTATATTCTTTTATATTTATATATATGTACACAGAAATATATATATATTTTTCGTTTTTGGTGATAATTCTACTGAACAAATTGCTTTGAAAATAATCTTTAAATTTTCATTTAATTGAAATTGTTTTTTAATTTTAAATCTTATTTTTATTTACGTACTTTTTTTTTTAATTACTATCAACGGGAAATCGATGCAAGTTGATTTTTTCATTTAGTTTGTAACATTCAAATATAATTATGACACATTTCTGGACGCGTATTACTTTCGATTTTCGTCTTTACTTCATTTGGTGTTTTTAAATTCTTACAAATTAATTAAAATTTCAATTCAGTTAAAAATTCAAATGTCATAATAATTGTTTTAGTAGCTTCGCCAGTATTTTTTTCCAGTTAAAAATAGAGTAACATGCTATGTCTTAAATGTTGCTCTGTTGACATTTATCCCTTGACACTTGACACTTTAAGATGACATTGAGCGTCAGCTTGTAAACGACTGAAACTTATTTCGTATGGACGTAAATGTCTAAGCCATATACACACGAAATTTCGTTGGAAATGGACGCGTGAGGTATATTTTGTAAAGTAATCAATTTTAATCCGAAGGATTTATTTGTAGATCTATCATATATAAAAAAGAAGGATAATATTTCGCATATACAGGGAAAGAATAAAACTTTTAAGATATAAATTCTTTAAGGAGCGTACTTAACGAATACTACTCTTACATACGTAGCTGTATAGAACGGGATTTTAAGTTGATTTTACTGTTACTATATTTTTTCGTCTCATATTTTTACGTTTGCCTACGTTTTCATCTGTTGTCCCTTCATTATGTGCGTTCATTAGTCCTTTCGTCTTCGTTGGAGTCCACATATCAATCGTATTATTTTGTTCGTTAAGCTCTTGCTTATTGATATTTTCATATTCGAAAATAAAAAATTGAACCATTGCTATTATGCTTGTACCTGGTGTTCCTATGTCCATCATATTATTCTGTTTGCTAATCTCTCTCTCTCTCTCTCTCTCTATCTTTCTCTTTCTCTCTTGTTGAAACTTTGATATTCGAAAATCGAAAACTAAAATGTTCCAGTTGTACTTGTATCTGGTTTTCATGGAAAAAATTCATTTGTTTTATATGCTTTTAAATAATTTTGTAATATCAGTGCAAAGGAAAAAATTAAATAATATCAATAGATCGGATCCAAAAGAAACATCTCAAATATTCCAATAATAAACGTCGGACCCAATTTTATTTTCCCGGCTGTAAGCGGTAAGTATTCGAAATTCTTCTTACAGCAAGCAGAAGTTTATTAAATGTTTTTATACAAATTTTAATTGAAAAATTTGTTGTTATTATATTCTGTGAAAAAACTGAACTATCTATAGCTCAAGCGGTTGGTAAATTTTTTGTAAATGTTTTTAAAATGCATACTATGCGACCTATAATTTACAAGGTATTATGGTTCTTTAGCCCACTAGTAAATTTAACTTATCGTTTACTAAAGCAGTAGATTAGTTGTAAGTTTTTTTTAGTTATAAAACCAATTTTCATACTAATCGACTAAAAATGGAAATATTTGTGTTTCCATTGTATTGTATTGATTTTATTATTAATATTTACAACATCCAAAAACAGATCTCAGGTATGATATTAATTGCTTATATGTAGATATAAATATTTTCATAAACAAAGACCTAACGATGCATATCTATCTATTCGTTCTTTCATACGACATTTGCAACTTGGTAAAGTTACTTCCGGAACAATCTTATATATTATATTTAAAAATTGACAGCAGTTGCTTATGAATTCTAGGAAAGCATATGATTTTTGTACATTTGTTTTTGGTTAATAAATGAACTGTAATTGCTATCGATTATCAAAGGTTACTTGTAAGTACTTCTCAGATTTATGTAAATATTTTCCGGCAAGGTCAATTGATTAAAAGAGAATTAAAGTAAAAACTCGATTACTGCATAACTGTTTTAGATGATCGATATCCAAGACTCGTTTCCAAAACGAATATGTTGTCTTTTTATTGGTTTTCAATTTGTTTTTCTTAACCATACGATATGAGGTTTTTCTTTGGAACACCCTGTTTCTTAGTATGCCAATGTTTTTAATTACACATACAAATTTATTTCAAATATTTATTTATTTACGTGCGGTTTCTGTTTTTCTGGTTTTGTCACAGTTGTAAATAAATTATGACGGTTCAACTAAAACCGTAATCATATTGCAGTGTTAGGCAAATGATGCTACCTAAATATAGAATTATATTAATGTTGTTATTTTCTATGCGGCGCGTAGAAATATATCTAATAAAATTCATAAATTATATAAATTCTTAAATAGCAGAAAAGTGAAATAGATTAAGATATATCTGATTATTTAGCTGCCGGTCAATATGTTTTTTTTTACATAAATTCTTAAATAGCAAAAAATTTAAGCGGTGTAAGCTATGTCTGACTGTTGATCTCTACGTCTTTCCATCTGTCCCTCAGTTCGCCAGCCTGTCCGTCCAATTGTTTTTCTTTTTACGTAAATTGTTACATAGCAGAATATTGAAGCAGACTAAGCTATGTCTTATTCTCGTTTTTCGGATGATTTGGAAATGTTGAGAAATTGCGTAAGACATATGAAGAGTATTTCTAATTGGTTTTTGAAGATCAGATTACAGAAAGTAATAAACTGGCCGTTTCCAAGCATGTCCGCACTAGTTAAAAGACTAATTGATTTACCTTAAAAAAACTATTTTTTTTTTATTAATCTAAAATTTTATAGGAATATTTATTGAAATTCGTTGAAATATTTTCGAAGTGAAGACAATTCGAATCGTACTACCAATGCAGGTGGATCAATCCTATTGGAGTGCTGTCAAGATTCGCTAAAAAGCCAAATAGTTGATCTCAATGTTATTATTATGTAAGTGGTTTTTGTGGCTACTGTACTATGGTTTTTGAATGTAAATCACACTTTTGTGGTTGTTGAATGAAAATAGCAACATCTTGGATCCTATGATATACACTTTTTTGATGTGCTACAATAAAAAGTGTATTCTCAATAAGTTATCTTTCTGTTGGTGTTGCTCCAGATTGTTAACATAATTCCTTAGTTAGTTAGCAATGAGTAGGAGTTTAGTGCTCACTTTCAATGAAAGTTTTACTCGTCTTGAAGAGTTGTAATCTATTTTTAAATAAATAATTTTTCAAAATTATTGATGGTTCTTTTGTATATACTTTCTTTACAAACTTCGATAAAGAGAGAGAGAGAGAGAAAGAGAAAGAGAGAGAGAGAGAGAGAGAGAGAGAGAGAGAGAGACAGAGAAGGAGGAGAGAAACATCTAATGGTAGTTTCTTGATACAAACTACTTTGAAAAACTAAAAAATCTGATTGCATAGCGGTAACCTCTATCTATTCTTGGGCTTGGACTAAGGAGCAAGCTACGTTTACCATGTTATCATAGGTTTGAATGCTTCGACTTCGAAATAAAATTACGAGATCAGAGAGGGCAATCATGTCAAACAGAAAAAATTAATTAATTTCTGCGCTTTAAGAAAGCGTGTAATCTCAGCTAAAAAAAAAAGTCCATGACAAACGCAAGTCTTCCCAACTGAAGTATGTTCTCGGAGTAAGCAGGCGAATCGTATTTACACATGCGCTTATAGAAAGGTCTCTGTGCAAATAGAAACCTCTAAAGTCTGAATGGTGTAAGCAGAAATTTAAAATTAATCTGAGTAAAATGGTTTTCTTTGTCCAACAAAAGACTGCCTCAGTAATTTATAAGTAGGTAATTAAAATACAAAGCAACAATAGGCACTTGGTCAATATAAGCATTTTCTATTAACGCTCTATCTAAATTTAAAATGACTCGAATAAGTAGAGACTTGTATTTATAGAAAACACTTTATTTCAAAGTATCAAGAATTGTAATGGCTATCGTATAATACTTGCTGACCCATTTTTAAGGTAACTTCGTGCTTTATTGAAGATTCCTAATAGTTTAGAATTTTCTTACAGAAAGAATTTCATATTTAACCTGAATATCTTCTGAAAATGGCTGATACCAATCGATGCAGCTTGAAAACGTGTAACGTTAACGATCTCGTCGTATTAGATCAGTTAAAGACAAAAAACCCATAGTAATCAAATCTCTTCTAAAACAATGCTCGTTTTTTCGCTTTCCTAGAGAAAACCGAAATTTTAATAATTTGAGCTACAAACTTTGGTGCTTAGTACCATTTAAATAAATACCACCCATAATCTCTAAAAGAAGCCAAAAGAAAACTACATTTTGATAGGTGGGCGTGGCAGATTTTTCTATTTTTATGGAATAAGTATGGGGTTTCTGAAGCTTCTTCCTTAATGTTACCAACGTATTCACAGAAAAATTAAATTTCAATACTCCGTTTTATCCAGTGGGCGTGGTCGATCCTTCCCATTTTTGTACGGGCACTATGTTTTTTGCTAAACATGAAGCTGATATGTTCATTTCTGCAGCCAGGAGAATGTTTATCACAGACATAAGGCTGACGGAGACACGAGCATTCTAAATTTGACATTGATCAAAAATATATATACTTTGTGGAGTCCTTGAAGCTACCGGTTGTTGCAAATAAAATGACGAAATGAATACATTCGATTGTAGATAAAAACAACATTCTATGAACTGAAAATATTGTATTTTGCAATAGAAATCATAAATCCGACTAAAACGACAAAGTACAAGCATTTGACAATAACAGAAAAACAGCGATTATTATCCTATTTTTTGTAAAAAGCTCTTCAAGTTTCTTTCTCTTTTGATAAGTTTTTCTTATATTTTTTTCCTTTTTTTGTTTAAATAAGTGCTTAAATTTTTGTAAAGTGCTGGTTGTTGTCGATATACTTAATCACACCTACATCTAAGCAGTTTAAAGATCACCTCTTACACAAACTATTGCTAACTAAACCTTCAGGTAGACGTTATATTGTTGAAGTGGGCTCATATTGTTGAAGTATTAGGATATATCTACACATTTGGCTTATATGAATAAATAGGGGAAGTAATGCTCCCATTTGAAATATTATAACAAAAGAAATAAGAAAACGTAGAAGATTAAAGAGAAAATTACTTGAAAAAGTGGTCTCAACACTTTTTAAAGCTAATTTTGCTTCTTTTACAATAACTGTTATAACAGGAACGCTGATAATAATGATTGTAATAATAATAATTTGCGGTTCTATTGTGTTATTCGAAACTGTTTTGGTAAAAGATTGCTTTTGCACGCACATCTCTATAGAAAATTTAAAAAAGGTCTGTGCTAAGTGGTTTTGTTATTACTCCTTTTTATGGCTGCTCTATCTACCAAGAGTTTCTTTTCATTCGTAGACTTGCAGAGATTCACTGTGTAATCAGCGTAAAATAAAAGTCTAGATCGAAGTCATTATAGTAAGTTGTATAATCGACAATTCCGAAAATTTTAAATTCAATAAATATTCCCAGTAACTAATGAAAGTTCCTAAAAGTTATCTGACCTGGGATCGTATAGAAGCTGTCTATGACTGGCTATCTTCTCAAGCGAATATTTGACTTACAATGAAGACAATTCGATGGGCGTTTTATATATATGTTTCAATAGAGTAGTAGACATCTAAATCTGTTTTTTTTAACTCTTTTAATAAAAAATATACAAGTGTTACATACCGCAATATTCAGCCTCGAATTGAATGTAAGTTTTCCTTTTGTTATATTTGCACTGTGAACATGGATCATCAAAAGAAATTGAGAGATTTTTTGTGTGTACATTAGTGGTATGCAAATGCTGGCTATTGTGGTGTGCGTGTGCATAAATTATCATATGGTTTAAGGATAATTTGCTCTCTAATAAGATACTAAATGTATATAATTTTTTATTGTACGCTAAAGTATATAATTTTTGGGTGTAACTAAAATGTATGACTTGCATGCATTGGGGAGTAATGTAAAATACTTTCGCGTACATTCCATAATTATAGGTTGGTTTACATAAAAGAAGTATCGATTTTTGGAATACAAATGTTCCTTAAAAAAGAAACAAATAAAAAAAAAATACATAAAAAATATTTTTCTTTGTGAAATAAGCTTTGAAAGTCTACTCACTTAACTTCTTTAAGCACTTTATACTTAAATTGAACATTTATTGTATGTACTTTCTCGTTGCTTCCTATAAGAGAGTTAGTTTACATTAGAGGGAAATGTATGTGAATGTGTTTATATGTTAAAAATTATATAAAAATTGTCGATATAAGTCTAGCTATGAATCATGAATAAATTATTAAAATTCAAGAGGTTATTAGCTTAGGAAAAAATTCCATTAAATCGTTTTACACATTTTCCCACAACTAGAAAAAATCTGAAAATTATATATTTATCACTTAGTGCTTCAGATTTAAAAAAAAATTTTAGTTTAGGTTTTTAAGTTGGATTAAATTTTTCTTAGGGAAAAAAAATCGTAAAGGGTGTCTCAGTAAGAGTGCACTATTTAAATTTTGTTCCTTTTTTCATGCAAGAAGCAACTCTGAAATTTCACAGCTGTGACCTGTGATTGTTCCGACTATTAAAAATGGTTGTAATTGTAAAAAGCCGTTACTCAAGTGAATATCGATTTTGTGAAAAAAGTCATCTTCACCGATGAAGTGCATGTTTATCTGGATAGTTTCGTAAGTAAACAAAACTGTCAAATTTGCGGCTCAGAAAATTCTCACACTATCTATGAGAAGCAAATGCATCCACAACGCGCAACAGTATATTGCGGATTTTGATCAGCGGCGAACGGCATTCGTTACATAAAGATGATAAGAAAGTTTTTGTGGTTTCAACTACATGAATCGAGGGCTTGAATCGGGACGACATATGGATTCAGCAGGACGGCACCACCTGCCACACCGCGCATGAAACAGTCAATATACTGCAGCAAAGAAAGAAAGAAGTGCCCGAGACCTGAGGCGAATATAATTTCTTTCTCTTCAAGGAACATAGTCATATTTTCAAGGAAATAGTCTCGGAACATATATCGTATCGTGTATATTGGTATTCGGTATTGAAAAATGTAGTCTAAAATCAAACATAGCTTCTCTCTGATGATGCTTAAGTTTCTATTATCTTAAGCTTTACCTGTAAAGGTCTTGAGTTTGCTAAACCTTTCTTCTACAACTTTCATGAGAAGTCAATTAAATTCGTAAGGCCGTCGGTCAGACTATAGATCTGCGAATGTTGAAAACTATGAATACAAATGTGTATAAATGTATTGAACGAATGACGGTACGATACCCCAAAATTTATCTATGTGTTTTGCTTAAGGATCCAAACAGAGTACATCGATTATATGATAATAAGTTCCGCAGAAATAAAGAAAATAGAGGAAATCTCTATATGTGAGGAGTAAGAAATTTTTGGTTTAAAATATTAGGATTTAATTAAAACCTATCGGTTTTAAAGCTAAGTTATTGAACTGTACATTTTTTAAAATCATATTTAAAGAACAGAAACTATGCATTGAATAATTAATCGTTTAATGTCTTATCTCTGAAAGAGTATTATAGCACGCTTGCACGATGTGATCTTTTTTAATTGAAAATATTAATAAATTAATTTGAAATAGTAAAAAAAAAACGCTTTGAAAGGAAGCGCTGCTCTCCACTCTATTAATATTAATTAGTTTTTTAAAACATCAAAGCTAACCGTTTTCATGGGAAGACAATACGAAGCAGTTTACTTTTTTATTAAAGGGATTCGTGAAGTGCTATATGGTAAATTCAAAAGTAAAAATAAATAATTTCCCTTTGTTTTTCTCTTAGTCTTCTATTTTCTAATTTGTTTGGCGTTTTTTGTTCTCGCCTTAACAAAGTTTTCAACTAAATTTTCCGTTTAAAGAAAGTACTCCCGTGCACAATTTCTTAATAACTCTTCTGAATGCGTTTTATTATTCATGTCCGATAATTTTATTTGCATTTTCATAGCAATTTAAAAAAAAAAACACGCCACACCTAAATAAATGACCATTTGATTGGTTTATTGATTCAGTAAATGAATGAAATCAAAACATTTAATTTCTTTTTTTGTGTCGATGAATTGCGTTTTTAAAGCAAAAGAAAAATTAAAACAAAATAAAAATTATTTTAATGCGATTTTTTCCGCCTGTATTTTTGTGTAGCTACTGCCATTAAGCAAATATTCATTTTGTC
Organism: Glossina brevipalpis; assembly: GCA_000671755.1. NCBI lineage: Eukaryota > Metazoa > Arthropoda > Insecta > Diptera > Glossinidae > Glossina > Glossina brevipalpis. The sequence continues at coordinate 236,271 of KK351214.1, forward strand.
TTATTTTATGTTGCAGTAGTACATTGCATTAAATTAGATTACTCTGGACTGGGTATTGTTCAAGTATCTTTTTTATCAAAGACTGAAAAGGTTTTCAAAGCAGTCTCTAAATCTGATGACGAAAAACCTCACTTGGGCCAGAAAGAAAGAACCTTAACGGATTTCTCCTTCAGTTCCTTTAAATGTGAGATACAGAAGAAAGAAAAGCTTTAATCTTTCTTATCCATTGTAGTCATAATTTTTTTTTCAATTATCACGTCTTCTCGGCAATCAGACCAGAAATGTTTCTAATTACGGAACTGCATGATGCTAATGATATATCTGGACCGTGCAAGACTTGCCCATTATAGAAGAGAATAGCTGCAGTATGTTGCGACAAAACAAACACCATTTTTCTGTTCAAATTATAGAACTCTTCCCAAAACGTTTATATCAATAAGTAAATTATATAGCCGAATAGCGTAATAGCCGTTACTGACCTTTCGATATATCAACAGTGTCTTTTCATAGCCAATGATCAATTTTTAATAATTTTGGATCAATGATCAATTTTAAATTATTTTGAGGTTAATTATTATTGGTTTTTTTTCGAGACTTTCCTAATGTTCCCGTCTTAACGCAATTTTTCGTGCAATATTCACATCTTGGCCAAAATAATAGCATGGGCTTTTTCAATAAACAATTAGTGTTTTCATGTCATGAGGCACAATGCTGTAGGGAGGAGAAGTATATTGCAGTAGATGAGTTCTGGATGATGACTTGAAATGTTCGGCGTGTCCGCTTTAGTAACTGGATTGTTCTACCGTCAATTCCTTCTTCTTCTCCTTCTTCTTTTTGTTTTGAAGAAAGTTTCAGGAATGGTTTCTTGCAAGTAGTTTAAAAAAAAAAATTCCGTAAACTTCGGCAACAGAATCCAACTTTTGAAAAATTCTATATACATTAAAAATCGAGAACGAGCTTGGTTTGCACACGTTTGGTTCATAAGCTGTGCATATCATTTAATATAAAAAAATTAAATGCATGATAAATCGCAATTATTTACTTATTGCTGTGTATGTGTTGGCGTGAGTGTACGCGCATTTAAACAAATAATGTTTTGACATATCATTGAGTTTGAGAAGCGCATTATAAATATACTGATGCTTACATGAAATGCACATCTGGGCCTGTGCAATAAGAAAAAAAAAAGAAAATAAATAAATAAATAATATTTCGTTTTCTTCTATCGCTCCTTTAATACATTTTTAATGTATATTTAAATAGCGTTTTGTAGAGAAACGTAACCGTCTAAATGTATTTCAAATGATAAACAGAGAAGCAAACGGATAGATATGCAAATCGAATCGGTGGCATTCAATTATAGGCGGCTAAATAGCTTTAATCATATTTTTTTCTTCGTCTTTTATTTATTCATTTATAGATATCGTGTATGAAAAGAGAAAAAAAAGGGGAGGAAGAAAAATACTATTCATGTATGTTGAATGTATATGCGTACAGCTTCATGCTCGTTTAACCGTTTTATTTGTGTAAATAATTGAAAATTGGCAAATAATTGTTTATTATTAAATGGTATAAGCATCTCATGCAGACGGACATTTTTTATATAACTATATATCAGTTTATTAGTAAATATGATTTATGATGATTGCAATTGCTTTTCGTTAATAACAATACGTTTTAGAGCGAATTTTGGATGCCTTCTATAAATGAAACAAACATATAAAAATGTCGTGCACAATATATATAGCAAGCGAGTCAGTGAACTCTAGTGGAACATATTTTTTTGAATACGTCGGCTTGCAATTTTCGTTTTGCATTTTCGCTTTGCATTTCTTTAACGAAAACATTATGAAATTTTAAACACCATTTGCGGGATTATTAATATATTCCAGTTATATCAGAAAATGACCCTTAAGGATAGTCTATGAAACATAAACTGACAGGTTAATTTTGTTTTTATTTTATCATTATTGTTGTTATTTTGATAGTTCCCAAAGGAGTCAAATGGACGAAGATATAGATGTAATTACATTGATTCAAAAGTTCATCTTCATCCGAATTAAGCTTATTTCACATTGTTACTGGGGGAACAATAAAATTTACATATTTGGCTTTTCTTGCCTCTGGCAGATATAAGAAAGAAATACGTTTTCAATTAAAGCTGCTTAAAACCGGTGGTTACTATGGATCCTATTGTGGCAAATGCGTCTCTCCGCCTGTTAAAAAGTTGTAAAACATTTGAACTACGTTTTATAAGTTGAATGAATCCGTTCGTCTTGCTTTATCGTTTTGCTTATTGTTTCGTATCCGTCTATTAAAATACGGATTTCAAAGATATTTGTAATCTAACAATTGTCCCTAAAGAAAAGACGTTTTTATTTACAAAGTAGATGATCTCTTATATAAGCAGTGTTCATAAAAGTAATCTGATTCAAACTGTTTTAACTTAAGTCAAAACACCTCAGTAAACCAAATTTCGTTAAAATACCTTAAAAATTGCGACCTATCGACTGTAGAAAATAGTACATGAACAACCATACAGACAGACAGACAAATACCCAGCGGACAGACAAACATAACGCCGGACAATTAACTATAAATCGATTTAGAGAATGACTCCGAATCGAGTAATATAATAAAAGGTGGGTCTACGTGTCTATCGTTTCTTTTTTTCAAATTAAATCTCTATAGTAAAAAGTGAGAGCGAAATTTCAGTATAACAAATAAATTTTCAATTGCATAGATAAATTTTGAAATTATTAAAAATGGAAGATTTTTCAAGTCACGATATAAAATGACCTAAAAACATTTATCGAAGCCGCTCCAATGGCCTAATTTGCTTCAATACTAACGCCTCTTATTATTTCGTGGTCCGTATTTTGGAGACCTTGTTTCAGCAACATACGTAAAACAAAGCTGTTATCCAGGGCATTATGTGCTTAGTGCTATGTTTGTCATTGTACAATATGGTTATTAACTGTTCAACGTAAAGAAAAAATAAAAAATAAAAACTGATTACGAAAACGCTGAGATAATGGCTTCATATTTAGCAGAAACATTGAAGTTTTTGCCTGTAGGTTGGTACATCCAGAAGGAAGTTTCATAGATATATTTTTGATCCATGTCAAATTTAGAATGTCTGCCTCTCCACCTGTCCGTGTCACCGTCTGTTCTATTTTTGTGGCAAGCATTCTCCTGACCGCCAAAATGAAGATATCTGCTTCAAATTTTAAAGAAACATTGCAAGTTTTTGCACGCAGTGGACCAAATGAGTCATAGGCCTCACCTACGTTGAGAATACCTCGCCTTGTAACAACAAAAAAGTTGAGTTTTATCTTATCACTCATAAATCACAGGAGACAAATCTATAAACATGTGCACGTTTATTGAGTTAACTATCCCCTAATATTGGTACAAAAGTGGGAAAAATCGACCACGCCTACTCGATATAGTAGAGTATAGAAATTAAATCCTTTTTTGAAAACGTCAAGAAAGAAGCTTCAGAAGTCCAATAAAGCGTATATATTTTTGATCAGTATCAAATTCGGGGTCTACATAGTCGTATCTGTTCGTACGTTCTGCCTGTGTTTGTTTATCTGTGAAATGTCGGCGATAACCATTTTCCCACTCGCAAAAATGAAATTATCTGGATGAAATTTTGTAAAAACATTGAAACTTCTTTTGCAAACATTGGTATCGAAAATGAGCCAAGTTGGTTCCAAGCGACGCCATCAGTATAAAATAAGTTGAAAATATTTCTATCTTGTGAGTGTTCCGCTCACTATATATACATATATATACAGACTCCACAATAAAAATTCCCACGACAAAAATAGGTTACTTCCTTCTAGAATATATAAGATTCGGGATAGCCGGATATAATTTTTTTACTTGTTTTTATGTAAACTTAGATTAGTGACACTTTTTTTAGTGCACGCAAAGTTATATTAGTCTTTAATGATACAACAGTTTGCGAATCTCAGGGATTGAGTCATAACGATTCTTTTTAAAATTAATATAATTGTTTCACTATATTTTGATAAACTAAACATTTAATATATTTATTCCATCTAATATTTTTCACAAGTTTTTTTGTTTTGGTAGTTTTCCTAATGCTGCACTTTATTATTTTGACTTACACTTATTTAATCCTCTTAGATAACGTTCGTTAAGAATTTACCTGAAATGAGTCAAAAAAATAAAGAGGATTTTTATTGAGTGCTTCTTATTGTATTAAAAAAAAAATAAAATAAAAAAAAATTAAAAGTACGATATGTTAAGGAAAGGAAATAAGTCTTCCATAAACACACTGAAAGAAGGAGAGTTTCCAATCTTTTTTGTAATAAAATAAATTAAGTGAATGCTTTAAACTCTTTTTCTTTCTTTCTCAAGAGCATAATGCAATTAAATTCCACAACTAATTAGTGCTTGATATTGCTAAGCATTTAAATAAAGTAAAGATGAATTATAAGAAAAAGCAAAAAACTAATAAACGTAAAATAGTAGATGAAATTTGAGTAAAGAGTAAAAGACAGGAAAACCTTGCATTACTATAAGAATTTGTTAGCCTTGAAGGAATTGAAAATTATCCGATAATTCTTGAAAAATTTTCACTTAAAGCAATAACAACTTAAAGGATTATTATTATATTTCGTAATCTTGGATATAGTGTTATGCTGTATTCAAGTAATTCGCTCCACATCCTTTGCATTTGCATTTGTATAGAGCGATTTATGATGCAAGTTTATCTTGCAGCTATCTTGTTTACGTACAACTACTTAAATGAGAGCTGAATGTGTACAAGGTTAAATATTAGCGTGTTGGCGTGTTCCCTTACGCTACATGCGTTATGTTTCTTTGGAATGATTTTATTAAAAAAAAAAGATATTTCACTGAAAAAAAAATAAATAAATAATAAAAGGGGAGTTTAAGAGAGGGCGAGAGATGTGGGGAGGATGCTTAGCCATTGACTCTAGCTTTATCGCTTTTTTATATGCATTTATATGAGAAATAAGCAGCTTTTCATTTCGAATTAACCGTATCATAGATGGAAAAGTGATGGTAAAAGTACTTTGGCTTCAGTTTAGGGATTAACTATTACTTATAAAATCTAGGTTTATCATATACCATATGTTACAACAATGCCTGCAAATAATAGTTAGTACTCGTAGAATATCATTCAATATGAATGATGGATTTTACAACTTAAGTCAAATTTACTTTGAGGTTCATAGTATTTTAAATACTGAATACTTTTTTGGTTATTCGAAAATTATCAAGATGTATTAATTAATGAATTTGTCACAATTCTCTTCTCCATGTATTTACCGTTATATAAATTTTCTATGACTTATGTTAAAATGTTCTGCTGTAGAGCGCTTTTAAAATTGATTTGAAATGTTTCAGATCTTTCTGCAGAGACAGAATACAACTATGGTCATCTGATGTTATTGAATTCATGCCAGATAGTGGGTTTCTTTCAAATTTTCGCGGAAAGTTAAAATTGTATTCGTTTTGTTTGTTAGGGCTTCTACTACACATTAACATTATTTTGGGAGCATGAAATTGAATATTTTTTGCAATATCATATCATATTACATAGTTAGGAAGCTCCTAAATTGGTTGCGAAATTAGTTCTGGCCTTTGAGTGTTTATATGAAATTAAAGTTATATTCGTTTCAAAACAAATTTCACAGTTTTCTGCATTAGGAGAATGCTGGCGGATCAAAATTTGATGCAGTAGTCCTTTCAAAACATTTCGGTCATTCTAACAAATATTTATGGTGACTTTCTTATATTCTCGGATTTGTTCATAAGTATTTAAATTTTTGTAACAGCTCCGTATAAGCGAACCCTAACACTTTTTAAATTCTATTCCTTTAATGACAATCCATGAAATGCAGCTAGCTTTTCATACGTTTTTACTTTGCTAATTATCCACTTTTGCGGGAATTCTTTCTCATTAATTTTAACTACCTCTTCCACCACTTCGTACAATACAATTAATTCTTCATTCTTCAGACTTTCTATAATACAACAAAGACAACTCCGAACTGTTGTGATTTAAATTTAGCAAAGATTTTAGGAATTTTCAGCTTATTTTTCATGAAAACATTTATGGGGTATAGCGGCCTAAAAAATAAACATACGTAGTCTAATAAATTTATATTTCAATTCACTATTTTGCGTTGACTTGCATTATAAATTATTATAAATTAGGCATTTTCGCAATATTTTTCCCAAGGTGAGGGTCCAGATTATAAACGAAATTTCGTACATTTATTTTAATGTTAAATCAATTAATTTTCATCATAAAATCTTAAAAGTTAGATCTTTTTGCCATATAATGGCCTATTTTCCGTAGAAATGTCTCGTCTGATCCAAATGCCGAAATATGAGTGCACTATAGGCAGAATTGTGCAGAAGTTTGAAGAAACTGCATCTGTAAGAGATTTTTCGAGGCACACGCACCGTCGAAATGCGCGCTCCATCGAAAATGTTGGTGTTGTTAGTGAAAGCGTCGAAGAAGACCTAAATTTGTTCATTGTACGGCGCGCACAGCATTTGAGCCTCTCTTAGGGCACATTATGACATATTTTGTATTTTGATTTGCATCTCTGCCTTACAGAATTCAGCTGATACAAGAACTGAAGCCGCCCGACCATGCAATGCGTAGAAGACACGGTGATTGGGTGCTCAAACAACAACCTTTACATAACGATTTTTCGCATTCAGTTTTCTTCAGGGGTGAGGCTCATTTTTTGCTTGGTAGATATGTCAAGAGGTAGAATTGCCACATCTAGGGCAGTGAAAATCCACAAGTAACCATCAAAAAACCGTTACATTCCCAAAAAGTCACTGCCTGATGTGGTATATGGTTTGGAGGTGTGACATGTTCGTATTTTTTTGAAAATAGCGAGGATGTGGCACCAACCGTCAATTCTGATCGCTATAGCTACGTGATTACCAAATTTTTCTTTGCCGTGCATTGAAGATATGAATGTTGAAGATATGCGGTTGCAACAGGATGGTGCTACGGATCACAAAATACGCCCCATTTTGGCATTGCTGAATGAGAAATTTCCGAAGCGTGTAGCTTCACGTTTTGTTGATGTGACTGGGCTGTTTTTCCTAAGGTTACACAAACGCTCGAGTTTATGCGAACAATCCTCAAACTCTCAGAGTTTGAAGGCGAATTTTGTTTTGACGACCAACATCCGTGAACTAATACCCGGATTATTTCTTGCTATCCGTAAATAAGTTATCGGAAATCACATCAAACGGATCCAGTCGTAAAAGATGCACCTTGGAAAATATTGGAATGATATTGTCTTGCACAAGTAAAAGCAAAAGTTCAGATAATATATTGGAAAAAATATGCAATCTGAATCTCTCTATCAAAATTACGTTGTTTACGTTTACTACAAAATTACAAAATAGATGATCTTATATAAGCAGTGTTCATAAAAGTAGTCTGATTCAAACTGTTTTAACTCAAATCAAAACACCTCAGTAAACCAAATTTTGTTAAAATACCTTAAAAATTGCGACCTATCGACTGTAGAAAATAGTACATAAACCATCATACAGACAGACAGACAAATACATAGCGGACAGACAGACATGACGCCGGAAGATTAAGTGTAAATCGATTTAGAAAATGACTGCGAATTGAGAGATATAATAAAAGATGGGCCTGTCTCCACTCTTTCCAGGTGTTATACATACCTGCGGGACAAATCTAATGTACTTTGTATCACAGATTATTAGGATACAGAAAGAAAGAAATTACTAACATGCGTGTCTTTACATGTGAAAATATACGAATTGAAAAATATGAAAAGTATTATAAGCTCGACTTAATGCAAGGACTTGTAAAGATAATAAATAGATTTATTAAAAAAGATGTTAAAAAGGAATCTATCGCCAGGCAATTGCTTAGCCCGTTAAAGTATGACTTACATCGAATATCACTTAAGATATTTCATTATTCAGAGTTTGTAGAATCGTCAGCTTAAAAAAGTTTTTACTGTAACAACCTTTTATCTGCTTGTTTATGTGTACAGTTGTGGCAGCAAATTTTCAAAATTGTCAATATTAATCAAGGGAATGTCATCATCGCTATTACTATGCCACATACATGTAAATTATAATTTTAAAAAAAAATCAAAATTTGTTAAACAAAATTGCCTGGAAACGTCAGAGAGCGTTTTTATGTGTCGCAAGACAACAAGGTGACAGACTGTCAAATCAATTATAAAGATTGCTCTACACACGCCCATATTGACAGTTGTATCAAAAGATGGCTTCCTGTTAAAATAAAATTTTCGCTGGGGTATTGTATAATGAAACGAACTTCTGATTCCCTCTTCCCCCTTCCCTCTTCCCTCTTTCCTCTTTCTTCTTTTCTCTTCCCTAGCATATGCAATTTATTTTATGCTAACATTTCGGGGTCTTGTTTATGAAAACATTAAAGGTTACATTACATTACAAAAACCGACAACCTGCTGCATTGCTTTGCTGCTGATTTTATTACAATTAACTTTTCTACCTTTCCTGTCTGCCTGCTGCCCGCCGAGGTTAAACGTTAATTTATAACACGTATTCACATAAATAAGCATAGTAGAAGCATGCATATTTATCAATGTATCTATATATGCTTGTATATGTTGCGAGGTTGCACTTTTCGCGTGTGGGTAAGTATGTGTTATGTCTATTTATGTAAGTTATGTTTATATAATGTGAGGTCTATTAATAAATAGGCTAATTACTCCGCAGTAATTATACTGAAATGCAGTCTCTGGATTGTATGACAGAGGAATGTATGTTAACTACCTTCGCCTTCGTTTCAATAATACGTTAGAGTACGATGGGTAATGTTGATGATGACAGTTGTGGCTGGTTACGCGGTTATTACATAATTTAACTGAGCAACACCTTTATTTTTGTTTTACTGCTGTTGCTGCTGTTGCAGCAAAGCAAAGTTCATGCTCACGTGCATTCATTTCATAACATGTTTGTATATGTGTATGTGCGTGGTGTGTGCTTTTATATTCAATATGTTATAGATTTCCTTAAATAGGTTAATTAGCTATATAAACACATTTTGAATGCTTGCGATTTCTTTTCGTATTTATTATTATTATTATGTAACTCTATGCTTTGGCATGAAATTTTGCATATGAAACACATAAATCTCCCGCTTGCATGTAATGAAACATATGACCGAAGATATTGCTTATGTTCGTAATGAGAATTGAGTAAATTTTTACAACAAATCATCTAAGATCTATTCTTTAATTAATGTAGAGTTTATGTATGGCTTTTTAATAAGTCTTTATTGGCTAACTGACCGACTACAGTGACACATATTTCGGGAATCAATAATAAAGAAAATTAAAATCTAAAAGGCTGTGAAGTAATGCTATTATCCAAAAGTTTGGATGAAAATGTTTACCAGAGTGACATGGAAGTTCGGCCATAATTAGCAGAAAGTTGGGAGTTTCTCTAAATTCATTTAATATCGGGTATATAATATTCGTCATGAAAATAAAGTAAATATATTCACTTCATTTGCAAAAATATATGTTAATTAAAAGTTAAGTTCCGTTATGAAATTACGTTTATTTATATACATAGAAAAGGGATGAACACAAGTATTCCCAATTTATTTATTCTAATTTATATTATATTTATTCTAATTTTGTCCTTAAATTTCTAAATGTTGGTAGAAAAATCTTTTTTGCGCAGGTTACTGCTAATATTAGACAGACATTCTCTAAGAACTCGTTCCAGACAAAACTTAAGCCAAGACAGGAATTCGTTTTAATATACTTTTTTGTTTACAAAATTGTATCATTTACGTTCATTCTTAAATCAACCAATTTGAATGACTTTCAGGTTTTTTTTTTATTATAAATTCATATACAGATATGCTAAAGAAAAATTATATATTAAATCTTCAAAGGATTAAAATTTATTCAATTTCTGCGAACAATTTGAAACTAACTAATGCTTATCGTTTTGTATGATTTTATTATTATTGTTATGACGAAAATACTATTCTCCTCTTCTTTATTTTCATGTAACTCATACGTCATGATGTGTGCAGTAAAATGCATGCGATAAATTATATTTAAAATGAGTAGTTCAGAGTAAGAGATGAGCTCAAAGAGATGCGTTTCACTGAACGAATGAATGATGTATGTACACATTTTGGCATAATTGTTTGTAAATGAGCGTTTTTTGCTATTGATTGCTGAGGGGGAGATTAACCATTGACGGACAGACAGGCACAAAAATATTTAAAATTCAAATATATGTAACGAATCATCATTAGTCCAATTGATTTATTTGTTGGGATTTTCTCTTCACATTTATTACGTCATCTATAATTAGGATATGATTATGAAAAATGCAAAAACGAAAAAAAATACGAAAAACAATGCAAATGTACAAATATTTGACAGTTTCCAACAAAGTTCTCGTTTCATAAAAGTAATTAGCGGGATAAATGGAAGCCGAAAATCAACAAAATTATGAAAAAGCAAATAAAATGATTACATTCTGCTTGGATGTCTATCACCTCTAACCAACACGTCAGGATTCTAAAATATTTTATTAAATGTGAGCGTAATAGTTAATCGATTGCAATTAAAGGTAAACAACATCTATTCTGTCTGACAGATCTGCTATACATATGTACATACATGTATATTTCCGATCGTTACCAACGAGAGAATAATTCTTGTATACCCTTAACTTTGGGAATGCACATTCATAACATAAAGAGAGAGAGAGAGAGAGAGAGAGATGGATAGCGAGAGAGAGAGACAGAGAGTGAGAGAGAGAGAAAGAGATTATATATTTATTCAAATTTTAGGGAAAAAGTTCTATTTAAAATAAATTTTTCTATAGAAATTTTAATATACGCTTGAAGGAATTTTGTTTGAAAAACATATTTTGTGAAATTAATTAAAAAATAAATGCTGTTAATGACTTTGCGTTTTATGCTCTTTCTCTTAATTTGTAAAGTTTCAAAAAAAGGTTTTAGGAAAATAAATTAAACGTTGAATTAAAAATGTTTATTACAAAACTAGAAAAAAGTTTAATAAAAATTAGTAAATTTCTCATATATTACGTGGACTACGTGGGGCGCTCTAAATCATACCAAAGGTCATTTCGCAGTTGGATTTTGAAGACAAGGTACATGTGCATATGAATTTCATTTGAAAATTTACAGCAAATTTCAATATAATAATATCAACAACATTAGACCGCGCAACATAGTTTTAATGACGCTTCAGAAATTAAGAGAATTTGATCGGTAAACGTTGATGAATCTATTGTTTAGCCTAGTGCTCGATGACTATTTATTTAAATTTTTGCAATTTTGAAAAAGTAGCTTTCGTAACTTTGGAGATTGAATTTTTGAATTCATATTTTGAATCTTGATTTACATGTAAACACATATTTGAATGAAAACAAATTATTAAGACATGAATGCTTTTTAAAAATAATTTTAAAATAATATCCAGGATATACATAAGATATTGATCCAAAAGTTATTGCGAATATTTATGAGTTCAATGTAAAATCTCTCGGTTGACCTCTTAATAAGAAGCTGTTTGGGGATTTGTTAAGATTCGCTTCTTTTACATGTTTACTTATTGGTCTTTTAACGTCAGTTAAGTGCAAGTGTCAAAAAATGTTCGCAAATTTATTATAGCTGCTGACCTTATGCGTGAAATATACTTATATACAATCAATAAAAAGTGTTAATGAAGAAAGGCTGCCGCCATCTTCATTAAGATAATGTTGACGACGTTTTTCAACCATCAACCAGTAGTCTTTAGTAATTAAACTGCTCGTTATGTACTGCGCACGTATAAACATGATGATGACGATGAAGTTACAATAAAAAAATAAAAATGCGTTCGTGATTGGAAGACATTACGTTTGGTTGGTTGGTAGGAATAAAAAAGAAAAACAAAAAGGAAATAAATAAAATGAAATAAATAAAAGTTTCTGAAAATTTTGTCAATTTATACGAAGATTGGAACACAAGAAATATGCAAATCATTAACAAGCAATAGCAATATGATTATGTCGTCGTAAGAGTAATTTTATTTTATTTCATTTTTTTTCTTAAAGCTGAAAGATAGCAACCGTTCACCAGCTTTTGCTGTACATGTAAGAAAAATTCGATACACATGTACATATGTGTGCAAATGTAATATTTATATGTATAAATGCATGTTTGCATCGAACAAATGTTGTTCAATATATTTGTGGCTTCATTTGCTTGCGTTAATGTTTTAATGATGTTGATATTATAAAGAGCTGGCAGTAACCGAAAGAGAGGAGAGATACAGATAGATAGATAGACAGATAGAGAAAGAGGGAGAGAGAGAGAGAGAGAGAGAGAGAGAGAGAGAAAAAAAAGTTATTTTGTTTTTCTGGTCTGTTGTTCGTTACGTTAAGTTGGTTGTTGTGTGGTTTCTTTGGTCAGTTAGCTGACTAGCTACTGGTATGCATCATATATAAGTGCATGCACTATAAATATATAGTGTATATATATATATGTATATATATGAATGAGGCTGCAAGCCTATAAATTTACGAACGTGATACCGTTTCTTTAGTTATCTTTACCGGCAATACGACGGATGTTAATAGCGTTAATAGTGAGATATATACTCTCACGCACATGACACGTCTTCGTATGCTTGCTTTTTTTGGGTAATTGGGCAAAACTTACATTAACTGATATCATTGTTTTTTTTTATCTTTTTTTTTGATTGAATCGATTTTAAAATTTTTCTTCAGAGCTTGTTAAATCTTTTTTTTTAGGGTTACTTTTATTAACTTTCATTGCAGACGACAAATAACAATTTTCTTCAGCTTTTCTTTTCACTCTGAAAATTTAACGGCTTAATGCCTTACTTACCCTTTGGCGAAAACTAAATTAGATTATATTACGTAGGAAGCGTTTTTTCATCCTTTCATTGAATTTACCATTTTTTTGTGTTTTAAGTTTGCAATTAATCTACAGATTTACGTGTCATCTCGTTTATCAACGCCTTCTGGTGTAAACATTTTTCAAAGTCACTTTTTTCATAGTGTATTATTTTTATTAGGCTTTTAATGTAAGAAGAAATATTTTAATTATATGCAAGAGCATATATAAGTGCCTCCGAAACGTTAAGGGTCTAGGTACCGTTGAAGAGAGAAGCGAAGTAGCGAGAGAGATAGAGAAGGGAGGGAGAGGACAGAAAGAGGGCAGAGAGTGAGGAAAGGGCGGGTGGGTGGAGAGGGGAAAGAAATTGGAGATAGAGATGAGAGAGAGAAAGAAGGGAAGCCAGAGAAACAGGGAGGACGTTATGTATGCATTCGAAAGCATTAACAATGAACCCAATCTATGTATATTATAATCCGTTTTAAAGAAACTAGAGATCTCTATAACAGCACTATCTCCGTATGGATCATTTTTACAACATATCTGAAGAATCGCATGCTTCAGAATGTCTGGGAAAGAATCGGGCTAGTGGAGACAAAGCTTTTAAGGGAAGAGGGGGAGAGGAATAGGACGGCGCCCTTCATAAAAATCTCTAAGTCACGGCTAGCTAAAATTAGTTTTAAAAGAGGTAGGATGTTCAAACTTTTTTTGATTCGATTCTCGTTTAGTTTATAATTTATCATTTCAATTAATTTAAATTTACGTCAGTTGTTTTTTAAATCCTTGCTGCGGATATATATATACATATATATATATATATCGCTACATTTACAAATTTTTTTATAGATTTCATCAGCAAATGGAACGTGACTAACTTTTTTTTCTCTTTGATATTTCCAATCAAATCTAAACCTGCAATTATTTCCTGACTAGCAATATAACAAATTATAAAAAAAGCGCATATCAAAATGTGTATAATTTTTAATATCTCAAAATGTTTATAATTATTTAAGTCTGGTCTTTTAAGCGCTTATGGTCCAAAAGATTGCAATTTTTTTAAAAATCATTTGATAAAGTTTTTTTTTGTTTATATAAATTTTTGCTTATGTGTAAAACATGAAACCATAAATTACGAATGCATTCAACCTAAACAGCAAGAGGGAGATTAAATGATCATAAGTAAGATTTTTAAAATTGCATATGACAGCTGGTCAGTTGCAATAGCAAAGTTTTAGAAAAAAAAAGAAATGAATTTTTTGTTTGTAGAGGAGACATAGCGCTTAAATGACGCCAATTTGGTGTGGAGAGTTGAGTGATTTCGCTGAAAGCGAATGTTGTGCTGTACGAACCTACGTCTTGACTACGAGAGCATTTAATGACGTACGTGAGTTTATAGTTATGCGACGTATAGTTGCAATGCTGTGAGATTAAATATGTGTAATGAAAAGTACTTTTTCAAATTAAAATTTTAAAACTGTTGTAAACATTGTTCAAAATGTTTTTAATCTTGATTGAATTATATAAAGTTTATTTCGTTATCATAATAGGGAAACTCTGCCACCGAAAATTGATAGAATCGATTTCGATTTCTATCACAAATTGGCGACTGCGAGCTCAGATCTCTGTAAATTAATAAAAACTGATTATTTCCTCCTTCTTATTAAATTGTGATCCCAAAATTGTGTAGCTTCCGAACTAGATCTTTAATATAAGTGTTAGATAAGCTTTAGTTAAGAAAAACTGAAATTTCAATTTCACATTTGGAAGTCGGGTAAACCGCACCAACAGCTTATTGATAACTATTAAGAAACCATACGATGGACAAAAAGTATTAAGCCTTCTCTATTTAAATCACGTTAGTTTATCCAAACAAGTAGTTTATTTCTTCTCAGATTGGCAGCACCTTAATGGTCATCTTCATCAAATTTCATGCCATTGTTTTCATCAGTTACAGTGATACACATTTGTTGCTTTTCATCTAAAAAAGTCTATTGGTTCGATATTTAATATGAGCGAGAAAAAGTTTAGCAAAGAAATTTTACTACATTTTTCTTTTAAAAATGTAATTTAATTTTTAAAATATTGAAAATAACTTTTGATGACAAACTACTGTCTAAAGCGAGTACTTGCTACCTGTTGGTGAAAAATATAGAGTTGGCTGTTAATAAATTTGATCTAATCCGAATAAAAATTCTTTGTTATTGAGCAGGTGCAGTAGGAGGAGTAGGGTTCGATAACATTCTATTTAATGTTTCGTAAATCATTATTCTACCATTATATCCCAAAAATTATAATTAAAGAAAAAGTAACGTCAATGATCCTGTTCGAGACAAACCGAGCTTGATTTGTTAAACTGCAAAAGTGAGGAGAGTGCTGGAAAAGAAAAGAAAACTGCAATGCAATGCACCCATTTCAAGTACAAATTGATACAAGAATGTGGTTCGGGTTATAACTACCGGTTATGATGATATTTAGAAACTTCGTGTTAAATGCAGCGGTTTTAGCATCGACAGATGAATGTTTTGCAGATTTTCCGCATAGCATTTCAGGGATACAATGCAGTCATTTTAAAAACTTCAAACAAAGCTGATTGACCTTAAAAAGGTCTTCTGGGAAAATAAAAAAATCTCTTTTGCTATCAGGTCGAGAACAATTTATTTTTCTTTTAGTTAAAGTTTATATTTTATTAAGAAATATCTCAACGTACACATTTTAAGATGTACCGAAAAGAAAAGTTTTTTAATGAATTTAATACAAAAAAAGAGAAAGAAAAAAGGTATTTTCGGTTTTTTTTTCGTTTTTATTCTTATTTTTTATTTTAATATTCTTAGCAATTAAAAATCCACTTAAAAATAATGAAAGTACACAACGAGCAACAATTTCTTGTTAGAAACTAAAAAGGAAAAAAAGAAAAGAAAAGAAAAAGAAAAAATAAAATTAAAATTTTAAATCCCTTTTTAAGATACTGAAATAATAAGCACAACAGCAACAGCTAAGTATAACACAGCCTTCTTACTATGTTTTAATACAGTGTGTGACAAAAAGCATTGGGTAAAAATAAAGAGATGAAGAACTAGAAGGGAAAGCATTCAAAGACAAACAAACTTGTATAAATACAACAAATGAAGCATGTTGGAGCTTATGTTGCATTAGTGAGTGTTAGCGCAAAAACTATGCCACATTATCCTGCATGGTTGCCATTAAAGAACGACACAACTTGATGAGATATAAAGTGAGAAAATAAACAAAAAATCACAGTAACGAGTTACTGAATAAAATTTTTATATTATTTTATTTTCTTTATTTTTTCATAAAGTTTATGAATGCAGCAAAGCTAATACCGTCAAGGCTAAAAAAGCATTACAAAAGCTAACATTTATAACGCAAAAGGAACAGAAAAAAACGAGAAAATAGAGGAGAAACTTACTGAGCCGGAGTTTTTGTTATTTTTTCCTCTTCTTTTACTAGTTAGTGTGTTCTTGGTTTTCCTTTCTATTCCTGTTAGTTTTTTTTTCCTTTAATCTTTTTTTTTTTTTTAATTGCTTCATGTTCTTGCTATTGTTGCTTGTATCCTTAGCCGATGTTGTACTGGTAGTGTTACCATTTTATTTTTTCCTCATTCTTTCTCATCGCACTGTCGTAGAATCATATCAGTAAACTGACAGTCCGTCATTTGGCAAAGTAAATTGAATTAGGCACGCTTGGCAGTTTGCGTTGTAAAATACTTAAGTAAGGAATTAAGTTAAATTACTGGCAAAGGGCTAAATTTACGTTTTATTCTTGTTGTTATAAGTGTTTTCTTCTGCTATTCACTTGCCTTTTTGCCCTCAAGTTTTCTTTCCTTTTTCCATTTCAGTTTTGTTTCAGTTTGTTTAGTTTTTTTTTTTTTTTTTACTTTTTTTATGGCTGCTTTCACACACAGGTGTTAACTAAAGAGAAAGATTTTCTTTAAAGAACTTCAAACGGCTGGAACGAATTTCTGAAAACATTCTTAGTACCATTTCAATGATATCTTTGTTTATTTTTCGTTAGCTTCCTAAGTAGCTTTAAATCAAAATTTAATAGCTTTTAGCTCAAAGTAGTTTCCCTAAAGCCTAGCAGCAAGAATATTAAATTTACGATGCTTAACAATATACAAACCGAATATCTGACGAATGTGAGAACGAAGTTTTTAATATGAAAAACAAATAAATGCAGCATGTGCTTCTTCATAATTTCAAAAAGAAAAAAATTGTGTATTAATTTTGCATTGTAAGCTGCGCATTATGTTTTACTTGTTTCATGTTGAAGATATTCAACAATCTAAATGTATAGAGTTATACATCCAAAACAGAAAATAGAACAAAACATCACACGTTTAGTTTAATATTTGCAATTTTTTCAAAAATATAAATTGTTTAACAACAATTGAACGTGTTAAGATTGCAAAAGCTTGCTACGAAAACACTGCTTATGTAGTAGGTACGTTTGGCGTATTAAGAGAAGATTGTGGTTGACATTAGTGTTAGTGAAAGTGTAGAAGAAGACTCAAATTTACCCATTGCACGGTGCGCACAGCATTTGGGCCTCTCTTATGACACATTATGACATATTTTGTATTTTGATTTGCATCTCTGCCTTACAGAATTCAGCTGATACAAGAACTGAAGCCACCCGACTATGCAATGCGTAGAAGACACGTTGATTGAGTGCTCAAACAACAACCTTTACATGACGACTTTTCGTATTGAATTTTCTTCAGGCATGAGACTCATTTTTTGCTTAGTAGATATGCCCAGAAGTAAAATTGTTTGAAAACCAACATTCGTGATGTGATGCCCGTATTATTTTTTACTATCCTTAGATAAGTAATCGAAAATCGCTTCAAGCGGATCCAGTCTAATAAGATGCACAATGGGGAATATTGGAACGATATTGTCTTGCACAAGTAAAAGCAAAGGTTCAGATAATATATTGGAAAAAAAATTTAATCCAAATTTCAAAACTATGCTCCATTTACGTAAACGAAAAGCTACGTAGATATTCTATAACAACCATGGCTTGTTTGCGCTTACAATGCATGTGCCGATTACAATACATATATTTTTTGTATTTTAGAGCTTTTCTTTCTTTCTGATGACCAAAGGATATAATGTATTTACTAACATTGTTTGCAAGAAAGAAATTTCAGACATGCCACAATTATATATATTCTAGAATAGCATCAAATTTAGAATAAATTTAAGCATGACGGCTGTGTAATGTCTGTGGAAAACATTCTACCGGACGCTAAAATGAAGATATCGGCTTCAAATTTGGCAGAAACATTGGAAAAATTTGATAATTTTGAAAAAAGGCCAAATCAGTCAAAGGCCACGCCCACAGCACAACATAAACTGAGAACACCTCTGCTAGCGGAAGCAAAAAAATTCAATTTTTTGGTCGTTACTCATATACCATAGCATAAAAATTACCATAAATGTTGCGCTAGCTATCCCGTAGTCTCTGTGTAAACAACCACGCCCACTCGATATAATAGATATAATCGATATAATTATGTGAAAATGTTTGTAACATTAAGAAAGATGCTTCTGGAACCACATAAAATGTATTTATTCTTGAAATTAACTTCGGAATCCATCTATACGTATCCGTGCGGAATATTGAAATTTTCCTAATTAGAAATTCGTCCAATTGGAAAAGTTGTCAATTGGAGTCTGCTTAAAAGACTTAATAGAAAAATTGATGCAATAAATGTAAGAAGCATACCTGTAATAATTAAAAAATTATAATATAAATTAAATGAAAAAACAAAATTGAATGTAACTTCATCAACTCTATCTGTTTTAACTTTTGGAAAGCGTAACAGACACAAAAACTTTTTGAAAGGATGGGCATTTACGGTTCGCTCTTAAAATTAAAACAGTGCGTCTTACGTTTATTTTTTCGAAACATGTTATATAGTTTGTATTACTATCTTAATTTTATTTTATGCTTAACTATGTTATAATGAAGTTTTTTAAATCTTTTATGTTGTGTTTGTCTTGTTGTTAATTTATTTCGTTTGTTGTTTGTGTATAATCTATGTCACCGGGTTGTCAATTAAACACAACAATTCACTTAATATATATGCTCTCAATGTTCTTCCACTTTTTGTTTGTTTTTGTTAATTTTTTTGTTTTTTGTTGTTGTTGTAATTTATTGTAATATATGCGTAAATTTATTTTAATGTATGGTATATGAGAAAAACCGAAACGAAACAAAAAATCCCTTAATTGACGTCTATAAATAACGCGTAAAGACACATGAAACGATTTATAGTTAATTTGCAGCATGTTGCGTGACATTTTACGATTGTTGTTTTTTTCTTCTTCTTTTTATAGGCATTGAAATATTTCTACAAATAATTTTAGAAAAACTTAAATTTAAACACATTTTAAGAATTTATTAATAATATTCAACGGAATTAACTGAGGTATCGAAAAAAAAAACAAGTGAAAAAATTATGTCCACCTTCGCCGATTTTTTTATACCCGCCACCTTTATTTTTTTATTAAAGGGGGAAAAACTAAACTGTAGAGCGTGGCAGTGAAAGAAATTCTCATGTTTCTGCCATATTTGAAGCCGATATCTTCGTTTTTGCGGCAAGGAGAATATTTACCACAGACATTACATGGAAAGACGGACAGATGAACAGACGGACATCCTTAAATCGTTTCTAAATTTGATGCTGATCCTCCTGGTAGTTGCAAACCAAATAACAAAATGAAATGTACCCCTCACCTTCGGTGATTGATATAAGAAACTTAAGATATGTACGAAATTTAAGATATGTACGGGTTAGACCGAATTTTTTGTACCCAGCAAAAATTTGCTAAATAAATGGTCAATAAGAGCGGACTATTTTATTTAAATATAAAAAATTGTAATATTTGCGAGTTGCGATATTTCTATTGGTGAAGGTGGAGGTGTGGAGGTCTTTTGTCAACATTCGCTGCGCAGCGCTTTGTCAGTTTTGAAGTTGTTGAGAATGAGACCGAAATGATGTTTTTGGGTTTTCGCCGACACCCTCGTTTACAGCAGCAATGTTTTCCAGTCACCAACCGGCGCTTCGACGCAAAGAAGACTTACTGCCTCTAATGGACACTGTTTGTTCAAATTTTTTGAGCACTCTTCGAATTCATGACACGTAAGGTTAACTTTCTGGGCCGAAAATTCCGTTAAGTTTGCGAGTGGCCTGAGGATAATTTTCGGTTTGTATTCGGTATTCACAATTATAACGCGTTCTTCTTTTCTACAATGCCCCATATTTAATAATTGGAACAATTAAAGATGACAGCTATAAAATGTCAGAGTTGCCACTTGCATGAAACCAAAATGACAAAATTGAAATTGTGCACTTTTATTAAGATAATCTTTTGTTGCAATGTATACAAATATACATCAGAGATTCTAAAACATTTAATTTCCAGTTTTAAATTAGATTTAAGATTTTTCCTTAATGATGCCTGCATGTCAGCCAAGACCAAGAGGTTTTGGATAAAAACGGTTTAAAACGGTTTTCAAATAAGATGGAGAGTACGTGAATATGACTTTTAATTTTCACAATTATCTACAAAATATTAAGAGATCGTGCAGAAATATGATACGTTATACGATACAATACATGATATGATATTTTGATAGCAAAGCTGGCCATTTAATATGGATAGGTTTGAGTGAAATAAGTATAGTTTTTCTCCTGACATATTAATCTTTTTTTTAAATATATATACACTCTGCAAGGTATATACGATTTGTTGTATTATATTTTTGCTGATTTTCAATAAATAACAAATGAATTTAAAAAATATAAATATAACATTCGTTGGCCTTTAATTAATCGATTAAATTGATAATTGAACACTGGCTGCAAAGGAAAGAAAGAAAAAAATAAACCAAATTTGGACTTCTAGGCAAAGTTTTAAGAGATAGATTCGTGCGTAGTTAACATGGACAGACAGATAAGGCGACATAAATTTATGGCGAAATTGATTCGCTGACTCAGGCTGATCAAAAACATCTATTGTTTTATATGATATTCGGTATGGAGACCTATGCGTTACAAACGATTCGTAAATTTTATGATCCCCAATGCTTCGGATATAAAAAATGCAAAGTAAAAGACAATATTTATGAGCATATTTCAAAGTGAATATAATTAAAAACGAAAAGTTTGTTATAAATTAATTTATTTCGATTTTATCTTCAAACAGAATAATTTTTACATTATTAATGTGTCTTTTAACGTTCGCACTATTGTTTATATACGAGGGTGTGTTCTTGTCGTTTCATCGTTACATGTATGATTCGCATATTTATAGTTATCATCAAAGGATATGGCTATGGGTATATTAAGTTGCAAATATTACTTTTACATTCAGTTCAACTTATTCATGAGTTTTTTATTCATTTTTAGTCCGTGTAAGATAATGAGTTTTGTAGCTTTCAGTAGACATAATTACAAAAATTGAGATAAAGAGTCAATTGATTATTAAAAATAAAATGGAAAAATGGCTAATAGTTAAGAAATTAGGTTTTACTGATATTAATGTGATAGATAGCATTTATATATCTTATAGGTCTACTCCATTGACCCATGTGGCGATCGATATATTTGTTAGTGTTGTTTTAGTTTTTCTTCTAAGGTCTGTTTTTCGGTTCAGAGCTTTTATAAGTAATAAATGCTGTCACATTTGCTCATAACGGCAGTTCGAAGCTGTGCGTGTCTATGCACTCATAACAGTTGATTATTTGATTTGCCGTTCATGCAAGCCATTGGGCCTTAACAAACAGTAATAAATGCTACCGCCCTTTACTGGTTTTTTTTTTTCATAAAAAATTAAAATAATTAGATATTCGCGACATGTAGCTTTAATAACATAACGCGAACTGTCACATAGTCGTATACCCTATTAGTATTAGTCTTCTTTAGAGTATTAAAAGCTAGAAAATATTGAGAGAAAATTAGAAGATAGGTACCTAAAATTCGTTTTATGTGTGAAAAGTTTTCTTTCAATTTTTTTTTCTTTTATAATGATTTGCACATGTCTTCGCTGTATACATCCAACGCCTATTAATGAACTTGCATGTATTTGCATTTGAGTTTTATAGATTGATGTTAACATACGTTCAGAAGACTTAGTAAACCTTCATATCAAGGCCGATCTCTTAATGTTTATTTAATATTCTACTATATGTTTACATTTTATTTTTGTAAATACCCGGCATGTCTTTCCTTTAGATAGCAAAAATGCAACCCGACTAAATTAAATTAAAATGCACTTGACGAACAAACACTACACGTATACTTCAGTCTCCGTTGTGGTATTGCTTTTGACATGTAAACTTAATTTATTAAATTGCTTCAATTTTTTTTTCATTTTATACTTTTTTATGTTAACAAAAAAAAAAGATAAATAAATAAAATAACTAATTAAAAAAAGGCAGTTTGTGGGTGTCTATGACTTGATAAGATAATTACAATTAAAATGGTTTCAATTTAAAAATTTCTAATTCGAAAATGTATTAAAAGAAAGTTTTTGATTATACATACGATAGGATACGAACAGAGTTCATAACTATTATATGTTTAGCTTCTTCAGTAAAATTGTTCAATTTATTAGATAAAGGCACTCGAAAATTGGACGTTTTCTTGGCTCTTTTTATTATGCCCTACAGTGATTGTGGTATATTATAATGTATATAACATCCAGAATAGGTTAAGAGAGACTAAACTTTTTTTATACCGGTCGATCCAGAACTTTTTGAATAAAATTAAGCTTGTCTGTCGGTCTGTCTGTCTGGTGCCATGTCCATGTAGTATTTTGTTCACTTTACAGTTGCCAATTTTAGAGGTATTTTGCTGAAATTTATAACAGTGAAGTGTTCTGAGCCAAAAACGCTATTGAAAATGCATTTTATATCAATTATTTTACGGCCAGCTGACATATGACGCCGCCGGTGAAAAATATTTTGACATAAAAAAAATTTGCAATTTCTATTAATTTTCTAAACTCGTGCTTTAACATATAAAATTTTTTGCAAACCTCCCATATGACCTTTCCCACGAAAACTTTTCCTTTATATGGTAAAAAGATTTAATTTTCAAAACTTTATAATGTAAATGCGTGTCTAATAATAAATTTGTATTCTACTTGGACCACTTAGGCCTATTTTTGGAACCCCAATATATATAAAGATTTTAATGAAAAGTAAGTCTATACTGCACATGGCGAACAGCTATGATCTTAAATATCTCATAGCGAAAATTGATCCGTAATAATAATTTGACATAAAAATTAACTGCACAAAATTTGGGCCAAGTCCATCTAATTATTGGACTCTAACACATGTAACATCTTTACATGGCCAGAAAGTGTAAGCACATTTTTGACAGAAATAATGGAAGAACAAAATCTTGGACAGAAAAATTAAATTTGCTAAGTTGGGATCACGTCAGTCCACCCTTTCGGCTTCTTTTCCAGTAAGGGCTCCCATGAAAACCATGTCTTTACATAGAAACAAGGTACAATTTGTAGTATTTTTTTCACGGATGTAAAGAACTGTGTCAGGCAAAGTGGTGTAAAGTATAGAAATTTTGTTTAAAAAGGCAGGGACAGCCAGAGGAAACACTAATCTTTTTTTAACGTATCTACGAATAATTGTCATTTCAAGCTGTGATGTTTAATGTTCGTTAAGTAACTAACTTACGTTCCTCTTCATTGCGCGGCGAACTGGAGAGCAGACATTTCCGCGGATGATATAAGCATTTGAGTGATGCAGAAGAACGTTCGCAACGTACTTTAATTACAGGCTTCTGCATAAATATAAAATTGCTCCGGAAAATCTTTGTTTAGTTGAATTTTTTTTTCGCTGAATGCACTGCATACATACTTGTCATTCTATCTACATATATGTGATGGTCTTCTTGCTTAATATGGACAGCAAAACAAAAAAAGCATGAAATTTATAGGCATTTAGAGCGATTTGCAAAGAGAAATTAAATTGAAAATTAGATAAATTTAGCTTTTACTTAACAACAAATCTATTTTACGATATTGAATTATATTTCAATAATTAAATTTAGCTGCAAGATTTCTTCTAGTTACCTACAAATTGGCAGAATAGATAAAAGAGAGAACAGCTGATAAAATCAAACACATGATTATTAAAGTAAAGCAACTCAGATAAAAACTTTATAGAGAGGCCGGCAAGGCCAACCTTTAGATGTTCTACGTTACCTTGTCTAATATAATTTTTTATTTACTTTTATTTAAATATTTTAAAGCTATATATCGTTTTTTCATGTTTTAAAAAAAATTTTTCTTATTCTTCTACTATTTCTGTCATAAAGTACTAAAAATTAGATTTGGTTATCATATTAAGACTCATCTTTCATGAGATCTCTTATATGTAGTGGGATTCAAACAATACATCACTAAACTGTGACCTGTGGATTGAACACAATACTGCGTGGACAAACATCAGACAGACAGACTGGCGGACAGTCTTAATTCAATTCGGAAAATTATTCGAAATTATATGAAAGGAAATTTTACAAAGCCATCCTTAAATGAAAAATATGTGTATAATAATATAATTAAATTGTGTGTAACCCGTTCAGCATTATTAAGTAGAGTGAAATTGATTGTACGCGTGATTTTAATATGCAGAGAGCATGTATGTGCCATTAAAAACATTTTAGGGCATACTTGCATAGTTCAAAATTAAGAAATGTGCATACGTACATAGACTAGAACACGATTGCTTCACGTTAAGGTGGAATGTAATGTTTTCTTTCTTATTCGTTTTTAAAATATTTAACGTAATTGTTTAATAAATTTTATATGAATAAAAATAAATGAAAATATATGCAAGATTTGAATTAAATTACATTTATTATTATTTTATAACGTTAGGAAATTTAAAATATATTTTTTTTTCTTTCTATAACTATTTCTAGGCTCAGTTTAATCGTTTAATTTTATTATGCGTAAATATAAAGTTTATTATTAAGTCATCGTTTATGCACATTTTATATGTTAGAGTTACTCGTATTATTCTTGTTGTTTTTGTATAATGTGCATAACTAATGAAATTTATCCATTTCCTAGAGAAAGGAAAAATACAAATTTAAAAATTTCCTTAAAATAATTTCCTTACATTGTCGAAAATAATTGTTTTTATACTCATCACCGAAGGATGAGAATATATTCATTGTGCCATTTTGTTCGCAACACTTCCAGAAGCAAGCTTAACAGACCCCATAAGGTATATATATTCCTGATCAGAACCAAATTTAGAATCGATCTAAATTTGTCCGTCTGCCCGTCTACGTAATATCTTTTGATAAACAATCTCCTGGCGGACAAAAATGAAGCTACCGACTTCAAATTTGACAGACCAATTGGATGTTCTAGCATGAAAGTAGGTGTTAAAAAGGGTCCAAGTCAGTCGCTGGACGTGCCTACAGGATAATCACTCTGTTTTCTGTGTCTTTTGTTTACTACTCATTTATACTACACTATCTAAACTTCCGCAGTAACTCATAAAAATGGAAAAAATCTGTCACGACTATTCAATATTATAGAGTATGGAAGTTCCGTTTTTTCTTTTAATTTTTCTTTTAATTCATATATTTATAATTTTATATTATTTGTATTTTTTTTTAAATTTTTTGCTTGTAATTATGTTACATTATATTTTATTATATTATTTGTAATTGATATATAATAAAGGTGGTGGGTGTAAAAGATCCGATATAGCCAAATATAATTTTCTTACTTGTTTTTTTTTTTTAAATCATTTTCTTTGTGTTTATGATATGCTCTGAATTATTTAGTTTCGGTTATTTTTTCTGGCTTGTTATTTAATCTTTATGGAGAATAATTTTTAAAGCTCTTTAATTTATACTTTTGTTTAAAAAGTAAGTCTATTAAATAAGTATGAAAGAAACTTTACTATATAATAATATGTATAATAATATTTCTTTACGCTTCGAGCTTGTCTTTCTTTTCTTTGACCGACTTTTTCGAGGCAACTATCAATGGAATGTAATGTAAATTTCTTTGTCAAATGCCGCTTTCTCTGTTTATTATGCAAATGTTTATATATCGGTGCGCGTATGTTATATGCTGTTGCTGTTGCATAAAATATTTTATTTATCGTTATGCATATCTCGACAAACTACTGCTGCATGTCACAACAAAGTCACGTGACAAATAATATTAAGGTAGAAAAAACTTTTTCGGTATATGTTCGTGCTTATGTTTGTATGTATGTATTAATGTAGAAAAGAAACTTTTATTATTAAATGAAATATTTAGTGTAAATAAATAATGAATTTATTTAATAAATTTTACATCTTATATTTTTTATGCAGGCATGCGTGAGAAGACAGATGACTGACTTGGTAGTAGTATTGTTAAATTCAAAAGATCAAAATATTTTTGTTGAGAAGAGAAAACAAATTAATTATTAAAAAACAAGTATTGAGTTAATTGAAAACGAGCTAGTGAGATAAGATCTCTAAGTCGTCCTAGTCGTCCTTCAGAATTCAACCATTTTCTGCCAAAAAAGCGGATCTAAATAAAATACATTTTTTGTGTTTGATCATTAGGGTTTGTATGCTTTCCTTCAAAATAGATTTGATTGGGACAATGTGGTCATATCATCGTTTAAACAAAGCTATGATACTTTGTTTGTTTGTTTGGTATCGCAATATAAGTTGTGTATTTTCATTACTCACTTGTATCCTTGTCATTTAATGTTTTAGTCCGTATTCCTCGAAGTAATCAGCTCAAGCGTAAACAGTTTTTCAATCATGCATTTTACATGAACATGAGAAGTAACCTATCAGCAGATATTGGCTTAGTTAGTGAGGTTAAATTTTGCTTATCATGAAATCAGAAGATTTGTTAGCCTGTCAGTTATTTATTCAATATGCAAAAGAATTTGCATTAAGATAATACATACATACATACATACATACATGCCTAGCCTAGTGAACATTCTAAGCAAGAATTTAATGCTCCTAACCAAACATTTTCATATGAATTGGCTCTAAACTGGTCAGAGTTAACGATTTAATGTTTTTAAAGATAATTCACTAACGAAAACTTCATATGCACACTTGAATAAATATACGTTCGCATATAAAATCAAAGAAAAACTAAGAACATGTCCGTATGTTATAGCAACGAGGCGTATAGCAGGGAATTAACCATAAGGTGACGATGCACTCGTTTGTATGTTTGTTATATAACAATCTCTTAACCATACAGAGCACAACGAGTGTAATGTGGAGTTATGCAGTTATGTCAAGGGACAGTAGGCTTACTAGCAATTTCTTTAGCTTATATTTGTGTTTAGAGATTCATAGCTTTGAGCCTGCTTGGAGCCTGCTTGGATAAGTGAATACTTGTTCATATATGCGGTTTACAGTTGTGGTTTACACAGATAAGATCTGAATTGTTTGATATGTTTAGAAGACCTAAAGTATTGCTTTGACCAACTATCTAGCCATCTAAGCGAAGCATCCCCAAGTGCCTTGTTGACAATTATTAGTTATTAGACTACCGGACAAATTGTACGTTTGCCTATATAATACATAGCATTTTGTGTGTCGTAAGTTTCTTAATTTATTGAAACCTCCTCAAAAAAAAAAAAGAAAAAAAAGAATTAATTTTCTTTAATAAGTAAAAGCATTGTTATGATGTTATACGGTCATCCATTGTATGTAGTTTTGTAGTAAACGTAAATAAAACATACTTTTGATTAAGATTTGGATTATATTTTTTAAAATTTTTTTCAAGATACACGTTCAACTATTATCAAATGACTCGTATTTTAAAATGGCAGATATTAAACTAAACATAGAAGATGTCCTGGGTGACAATTTTGTTTTGCATATGTTACTGAAATATTATAAAATTATCAAATCCGGGCCATGAAATGGACGATCATTTCTTTTGAATATTTCGTTTAAATGAGAACTTTATGTATTCATGATCAAAATAAGATGTACCAAAGTCTATCGTCATGTTCTTCTGTTCTGTTAAATGTATTTAGTTTTTAAGAAAAAAATATTCGAAATATTTGTATCGATT
This sequence comes from Glossina brevipalpis, assembly GCA_000671755.1. Classification (NCBI taxonomy): domain Eukaryota; kingdom Metazoa; phylum Arthropoda; class Insecta; order Diptera; family Glossinidae; genus Glossina; species Glossina brevipalpis. Next base: position 264,357 of record KK351214.1, read on the forward strand.
TGAATTCGAAGAAAATATGAATAGAATTAAGTAACTGTGTCGCGCGCATAGAAGATTCAGATCGTAATTTTTGTATATGATACCTAGATCTCATGATATGATATCCCTTAAGCGAATATCGGAAATGTAGTGATTTAAGAGAAAGCTTGTGCCTATTTTTTTTAAATTTCTCTTTAATCCATATTTTGTTTTTAAGTGAGTACTTTAAAGAACATATCCAAAAAAGAAAAAATAAACAAAAATAAGAAGAAATAACGAAATACCTTACATTTGACTGATCTGATCTAAATGTCTTTTTCGTAAGATATATATTGAAATTAATTTAAGAGAATTCTAATAAAGAATAGATTTGATCTCAAAAGGCATTCATTTCAGTAACTTTCATGGATCTGTTTAAAAAAAGAGTAAGTAATGTGTTGAAAAAAGTTTCTTACACATGTGTATATAGATTCTCTTAACAAGAGATCTTATTTCAAATTTCGAGCCATTCTTAAACAATCAATACAGTGTTATTGCGATGATGATGATTTAAAAACTAGATAATGTTCAAATAATGGGTCGAGACACACTTGCTCTGCTCATTGAAATACGCATGTTTTTGTAAACGAAATTATTGCGAATCGCTTTGAGATCCATTTTCACCTGGATCCAAGCAAAACCCATGAAACGATATTGAATAATCTCTCCGCTTGTAATGAGTAATATCTTGAATCGAGTTTTAAGCTGATGATGTAATTGGTCTATAAAAATATTTCTGGCTCGATTGTGAGTTGACTTGTTTTTTTACTTTGAAATTATATGTAATAACTTTTTAATAAAAAAAAATTCAAACAAAGAAGAGAATACATAAAATAATTATTATTTTGTCTTTTTGAACTTATTTGATTTTTAAAAATTAAATTTCCTATTCTTTTTAGATACTATTCGCTAAAACTGTTGCTTTCGTGTGTGGTCTAAGTGGAGGACAACGAAGATTTCGTTTACTTTACATATATGTTTGCTTAGTTATAAAAGCGGTTATTGCGCTATTTGCTTAATTTCAAGTAGTGCAGTAAAATACATTAGAAAGGCAAGGGCAATTTCTGATGAAGTTTGAAAAGTTTAGCAAATTCGAACTACGCTCGAAATCAATATTATTCTAAGCAAACATTTTAAATTTTACTAAGTGGCTAAAATAATTTCTGAAAGAAATACATAGACATGAGTTTAAAATAATAAACAGAAAGGAAAAAAAGAGAAAAAAATCCATCACTGTTGGCATTTATTCCCCAGCAACTGACACCTGACAAAATACTTATATAGAAATTGTAAATAAATAAATAAATGCCGATTTCTATCTATATAGATTTTGTGTTTTCGTATTTGTCACTTGATTTAAACCATAATTGAACTGTCATTTGCTTTGGTCGTAGAAAATATTTTAAATGAATTTATTTTGTTCAAATGTGGTTTGTGGATGTCTTCCCACCTGAAACAAATCTACAAACTTGTTTAATTTTTCATATGCCTGTAAACGTCAGAAAATGTCATTTTGAATCACGTCAGAATTATAGAGACGACCTACGTTTTCGCTTTCGGTTTTTAAAGAGCAACTTAAATAAAAAAAAAATAAAGAAAATTGTAAACTTTTTCGAGTTTTTTATTAAGTTTTTCATCGTGCATTAAAGACAAACTGTGGTGTTGCAACCAAAAATGTATACAAAAGAAATAAAAGAAAAAAATGAAGGCAAACCATCAACTACAACTGCCAACTACAGCAGCAACTCGAATTTAGGTCAAAGATTTTTATACGATAATTTTTTAACTTTTAGTTAAAAAAAAAAAAAAATGAGGCAAAAATAATAAAATGAAGAATTTTTAAAAGTAATTGTTCAAAATGAAACCATGTCGCAGACACAAACGCAAACGCACCAATCCCGTAAGATATGTCGAAAATAAGCGTAACTGTATTCTCGTTAAACATAGCATTTTAAAAAAATTTACAAAAGTCGAAAAATTCTTATTAATAGTGGGCTGACTCTCATTCGAAAGATTTTTATATTGAATTATTATATATTTTTACTTTAAATTTATTTGTTTTTTTTTTATTTTATTCTTTTTTTTTTTTTTATTGACCAGGTATTTAGGAGATATTTCCTACATGTGCGATTGTGTCAGAGTAGCATTCAAGAACCTTTATAGTTAGATTCTATTAGAGAGAGGTGACGCCTGTAATGAGATTATTTTAAAATCGTAGTATGTTTATAGGAAAATATAGTTTTCGGTGAAAACGAGGCAAAAGCTCAACTTGAATGTGAAATTTATGTGAATGGGAGGATCTAAAAAATTTCTGGTTAATGGATAAAAAGAGATGATCAACAACAATATCAGGACGAAATGTGGTAACTTTGTGACGTCTTCCGAAAGATTTATAAGTAAAGGATTTTGGATTTTTTTAAATAAAGTTGAATTTGTAACTTTCAATGAAACAAGTCGATTAAATGTGTTTGTTTATGCACTAGTTGCGCTTAAGCTCTTTTGTAGAATTCTTATAAATAAATCGTAAATAATTTTCTATATAAACAGTTCTCCTAATTTTGTAAACAGAGTCTTATGCTATTCGTATATTCGTACTGATACGCATCTAGTTTAAGGTATATTAGGGAAATAGAAAAACAATTTTACGTAACGTTATATAAAATGTAAACCAGGGCTTTTCAAATTCTGGATTAGTGTCAAACCGATACCGACAATATTTTATTCCCACAAGCGTAGGATGGGCGCATATTAATTTTGTCATTTTGTTTGCAATACTCAGAAGTAAGTTTCAAAGACTACATAAAGTATGTATGTTCTTCATTAGGATCAAATTCAGAATCAACCTAAGCACGTTTGTTCCTACGTCCGTCTGTTCGTACGTCCGTCTGTTCGTACGTCCGTCTGTTCGTACGTCCGTCTGTTCCTTCCTCCGTCAGTTCCTTCGTCCGTTTGTTCCATTGTTCGTCTCTCTTTTTTTCTTCCTGTCCGTCTGTCCCTATGTCCGCCTGTCTCTATGTTCGTTTGGCCCTATGTCGCAAAAGTAAAGATGTTGGCTTCAAATTTGGCAGAAATGTTAGAAATTCTTGCACGTAGGCTGGTATTTAGAATTGGCTAAGTCGCTTAAAGGGCACATCCACAGCACAAGATAAAAAAAAAATTTTTATTTTGATTGTAGTTCCTGCTGCAGGCGAATTATGTTGTTTTGTTTTCTGTAAAAGAAATCTTGATTAATGATTTCTTAGCTATTTTTGGTTTTCATAAGCAGAATGAAAAAAATGTGCTGTCATTTTTTACTAAAGTTAAGCACAACGAACTTTGGATATAAGAAAATTATTGCAACATTTTACAAAATTGGTAAATAACGCTAAAGGGTAAGCTTACACAATCTTTTAACAATTTGGAAATAAATTTCGTTTATATTCGTTTTTCGTGGAGTTGTTTGACATCGTTTGCTTTCTTCTATAGCGTTTAAGTAAACGACTATGAAAATCAATTAAAATATTAAAGATTTTTATTGTCTCAAAAAATCAATGCCGGATGGCCTTCTTTACATTCGCTTGCCAGAGAAAATATCAAAAATGCCATACAGCGATATCATAAAATCTTTAAATACCAAAAATCGATTTAAGTTATTATGTAATAACAATGTGTGCTATTTTTGAGATAAATTTTTTTCAAAATTTTACGCAATTATATCATGAAGGAATGTTCAATTAAATCAAAACAAATAGCTTTCGTTCAATAAAACATTTCGATTAAGTGTATCGAAGAAAAGAATCAATCAATGAAACGTCAGATCGTATCTAAGAATGGTAAGATTACCATAAACCAAGACTTCCCTGTGTCTATCATTAACATAATTTATGTGATGCGTTAGTTTATTAAGTTCCATTTTAATAATCGCGAAATACTAAGCACAGTCGTACCCCAAATTACAGGCTTCAGCCTTAAATGTGTTTTGCTGCCTATTGCCTACAAATCAATTTTACTAATTTTATTCAAATTACCTAAGCGTGGGCGGTTCCGAAAGCAGGTTGATAACCCAAGGCAGTATTATGTGTGAAAGAGAAAACTTAACGGGCAATTGAATGTGATGGGTAATAAAGTTCAGTATGTTACTTGGTGAAGTATTTTCGATTGTCGTGTTACCTATGAAGAAGTGATTTATGTAATTGAAAAAAAAAATCACTTCTTATCCTGTTGTAAGATAAGCTACCAATGCTTGATGTTGCGTTTGAAAACTTTATTGGATATATGCCAGATTTTTGGGAAATACAATACAACTACGCAGGGCTTTTTCCGAAATCATTGCCTTCATTTTTTAAATTGTTTTTTTAGGTAAGCTTTGGCAACGTTTCTATCGAAAATGATTATTGAAAATTCAAAATCATGCATTTAAAGATTAATTAATAGAACAACGAGTCTAACAAAGCTACAAAAAGCTTAATTGAAAACACTAATTGACTTTATAGTTGTTTAGATATAAAACCTTTGTCCCACATTTCATGATGTAATTTATTTCGTGTTTTCCTTTATATTACATTTCCGTAAGCTCATCCCTGATTCTTTTTTATGCGACTTTTAAAAAAGTTGTCAGTTTTATTTGATTTTCATGATATAATACCTTGCATGAAATGAAGTCACTATACAGCAAAATGCGATTAACAATGATTTCATTTTTGTGTTAATGAAGAAACAAGATGCGACACCTTGCCTTGTTTGAAAATTGAATCATTGCATGATTTATTTATATGTTTTTCTTTTAATTATAACAAAAGTGTCTTTATTTAATTTTAGTTTTTCATTTTGTCGTACGTTACGTTTATTACCTTTTGGATATGTGTAAGAATATGCTGAGAGAGCCGAGTAGTTTTATTAAGGGACTAAAATTTATCTCTATAGAATTAAGTGAAACATTGCTAACAGTACGCATGTTAATAACTTTCGTTGTTAACTTTCGTACCTCATATGACATTTTCATACTAATCTATTTGCTTATTGTTATTATTATTATTATTATTATTCAATTCAAAAATCTTATTAAACTAGATCTGTTTATTGGTTAAAAAAAAAAAATAAAGTAAAAACTTATTTTTAGTGAAAGGAAATTTTTCTGGTGCAGTCTACGAGTAGTGAGCAAAGCATTTAGAAAACAGAGGTATTTCCAGTTTATTTTAGACTGTAGGCTTAACATGTGACTGATTTGGCCCATTTTCAATACCAGTGCTTTTGCCAAATTTCATCTTCATTTTTGCGGCTGGGAAAATGGTTATCTCGGACATTATCTAGGTAAGCAGAAAGAGATACAGGCAGACGGACATACTTATATGTCTAGATGGATTTTGAATTTGATACTGATCAAAAATCTTTACATCTTACGGGATTTCTGAAATTTTTTTCTTAACGTTCCAAACGTTTTCACAAAACAAAAAATTCCGATAATCTATTATATCAAGTTTGAGTGGTCGATTTTCCCCATTTTTATACTGATATTAGAGGATAGGTAGCTTAATAAATGTGACAATTTGTTGCAGATCTTTCTGCTGTGGTTTATGAGAAATAAGCAAAAACTCAACTTTTTTTCTAAAACCAATGATGTTCTCAGTTTAGTTTATAATATCAGCTTGCCTTCTGACCGATTTGCCCCATTTTCAATACCAAACTTGGCGCAAACGCTTCCAATGTTTTTGCTACATTTCAAGCCGATATCTTCATTCTTGTAATACAAATGAACAGACTGGCACACGGACAGTAGGGCAGACGAACATGCTTAAATCGATTCAAAATTTAAACCTTATCAAAAACATACACATAGTTTGCCGTTTTTTTGAATATTTCTTCTGGACGTTGCCGACAAAATGTGTATACTTCTATCTTTCGGTGGTGGATATTAAAAAATTTTTAACCCACAAGATATAGATATACTTGATCAGTATCAAATTTAGAATCGAATTAAGCATGTCCGCCTGCCCCTCAATATCAAATAAGCTAAAAATAAATTTGTTCTCTGGTCGTTTTGCTTACTACTCATAGGCTATACACTAAAAATTTCCACGGTATTCCATAAAAGCAGAAAAAATCTGTTTCTATTGAAATTTAATTTTTTTTAAGATAAAGGCAGGGAGTATAAAAAATTCGCCACAGCAGAATATGATTTTTTTCTTATTGATATTGTGATTATGTGACGAGGCGAGGCATTTTTATAAGCAATGGTCAAGGTTTTCTTTGCTCTATTTACCCTTGATGGTTGACATTAACGACACGTCGTCTTAAGGACATCTAAGGAATATAAGCATCGAAGCAATCCAGAAACGATTGTTTATTTCATATTTTGATTTTGAAAAATTTTTGGATTTTGGTTGATATAGCTTAGGCTATAGGATCACAATAATTGATTTATTGGATGAGATCTTAATTTCTCTAATCTAGGAATTGATTTCAATAGTCTAGAAAATATAATAATAATAATAATAATTTATTAAAACTAAGACACAATATATCGAAGAAGCACGTATTTAAATCTCTTACCGTGTTGCCATCTTATGGTAGAATGCTTACGCTTATTTAGCATGTTACTTTTAAAGAGCTCTCATATATTCCAGCTAATGATGTAGTGTAGTAAAAGTATGCAGGTGATAGGTACCGATAGATTCGATTTAAATCGTATATGATTTCTTAAGCACATCGATTTTAAATGCATTAAGCCTTTGCAAAATTGAAATGTTTTACGTTTTCTTGTTGTTTTTATTGAATTAACTTTGAAGTAAAAACATATTTAATGCACAAATAAAAAAAAAACAGAAAACTGCAAACAGATGGTTTACGAGAATGATAAAAAAAGGGAAATAAATAAAATAATAAAAAAAATTAAAAAAATAAAAAAGAAAGAAATAAATATATGACATAAAACCTTGTCTTTGCATACACAATCAATGTCAATGTCAAGTACAAGACTAGGAACCACATAGACATGCATACGTGGAAATATATAACATCACAGCATTCTACAGCAATTGTTATTAGGTCTCTTGGTTGCTTAGTATGTTAAAGCTTGTGGTATCTCTTAATGCTTTTTTTATTTTGGTCTTTTTTTTTGTTTTTCTCATGTTTGTATTTTTCGCCCCAACACAACATAATATTTGAACACAATAATGAATAAGAAACAAACAAGTGTCTGCATTTTAGTATTTATTTCTTACTTTTCTTTTCCACTTTTCTTTCTCTTTTTTAATAACATTTTCTTTTTATTTACTTTTTTAGTGTCAAGAAAGTATAATGAAACGTATTTGAGAGTAAGTATCAAGTCAGAAATGATATATTAGGCAACAAGTTTGTATTTCATAACAGATTTTGAAAATTGAAAAATAAAATTAATTCTTTTTATACAAAGAGAGAGAGAGAGAGAGAGAGAGAGAGAGAGAGAGAGAGAGAGAGAGAAAGAATAATTGTCTTAAGAATTAAATCATTTTAATCTTTCTTTTCATAGTTCTAATTGCCGCTGCAAGGTGAACGTATACTTTTCTTTTATACCGATCATCTAAGAATTTGAATATATTCGTTTTGTCATTTTCTTGGCAATACCCAGATGGAATCTTCAGAGAAGCGGCAAAATTTTGAATCGATTTAAGCATGTCCGTCCGCCCAATTGTCCGTGTGTCAGTCTGTTCATTTGTATAATGTAAACATTTGCCTGGAAACAATGTATACATCGGCTTCAGATGTAGCAGAAACTGGGTTAAGTGGGTGAAAATGGGTTAAATCGATCGTGGGCCACGCCTATAATATAAAATAAGCTGAAAACATTTCTGGTTCCCGTATGTTTTGTCCACTACTTGTAGCCTATAAAGTAAAAATTTTCGGGGTAACCCATAAAAATAGAGAAATTTGCCACGCCCAACCAATTAAAATTAAATTTTTTTACCTTCTTTTAATTTTTTTATTTATTAAATTTCTTTTACAACACCAAGAAATTGTATATGTATTTATATATATATATATAAATATATACATATATACATATATATATACATATATATACATATATATATAATTCGATTGACCCAAGCTTGTCTCTCAACTCATCCGTTCGTCCTTTTTATACTATTGAACTATTATTCTTATATTAAAAATTGTAACAAAAATAAAATAATTTTATAAGTTTAAAAACGCTACATATTAACCAAACTTACGTATATATTTCATATAGGAATGTCTTCAACCGACGTTATGAATTGTTAACGATTAACAAGAAAATTTGAAAAGTTTGAGATTTGTTCTTCGTTTTAAAGCGAATTTAGCTTATTTTCTTAGTTGCTTTCATTTATTTAGTTTATTTAGTTTCTTGCAAATTGCGGAGCAACCTTTTCAGTCACAAAACAGTAATTCATGCTTAAACCACAACGGCATAAAAAAGAAGTTAAAACGTTATAATCAGGTCAAGCTAACCATTAGGTATCCTCTTCCGCTTTACTTAAAATGATTCTTTAACTTTCGGTCCCCTATATAAAATACGATAAATAATGCTTCTTTTCACAAGTAAAGGCATACGTTTCTTACATTGGAGGGTCCTAAAACGGGAAAAAATCTGGTCCATATTTAGTAAAATTTATTTATTTTTTTTTTGCTAAAAAGAAGTATTTTTTCTTCTTTGTTTACATTTGTTATGAAATATCAAAAATAAATTCTTATTTTACGCAAAAACTCTTATAAAGAATGGTAGAAGAGAAAAAATCTGTCCTCACCCATAGATATTTTCATTTAGTTCATTCAATATGCTAAAGTATTACTTTTCAGAAAGAAAAAAAAAATCTGCGGCTTTTGTTTCTTCTTATAATAGATAATAAATATGTTAATTTTGCAATATAATAATAAATTTTAAAAAAATTTAAAAAAATAATAGAGATTTTTTGTCATTTCAATATCCATCATTAGTTTTGTAGTGCACCGCACATTATATGTTATGCTGCCTTTTCCTATTATTCATTTAATTTTCTTCTATTTTTCTTATATTTTACTGACAAAATAATATTATGAGTTCTATACAAAGTTCCTGATAAAACAGACAAGTGTTCGCCAGGGGAACGCTAGACTATCACTAGTTGCAATAATAGATTGCGTTAATTGATAACAGATTCAGATAATTTGTAAAACTACTTAAAAGGTACGCTGTTCTATGATGAGAGGATAGATATAGTATGATGAGTTAAATGTGAAAAAGCAAATTACAACGAATGTCGCAACATAGTCTTAAGGCAACCGAAAGAAAACGCAAAACTTTTACGAAGCGGCTTTCTATGTATATGCACATATAAAATTCTTTATCTATCCGGGAAATTCTTTGTTCTTCTTTACTCTATAAATATTGCGCGGATATCTTTCTCTCTCTCTCTCTCTCTCTCTCTCTCTCTCTCTCTCTCTTTCTTTCTTTCTCTCTATCTCTAATTGATTGATACAATTCCTGGTTAGAGAGTATAAAATAACGAGACGAAAAAGCTAATTTTGTATAAGTTTTTCAACCTCGCTATCGATATGATTACAATAATTAATAACCGTTTAATTACTTGTTTAGTTTATTATTGAATTTACATTATTTAACGTTTAATGTAGTTATGTTTACAAAAAGTGAAAAATAAATCCTTGGCAATCTATTATAACATGAGAGTTAGCTACATGTATGAAATTGTTATTAAACTAGAATCAGAAAATTTATTGCCTTCATTTACATAAAAATTGTTTTTCGTAAATAATTTCTAGCTTTATATACACTTTTGATATTTTGCCTGTTAAAGGTAATCTTTACAAATTACATATAATTTTATAATAAGAATTCATTCGCTTTATAATGTTATAATTATACAGTGAAATCGGTAATGGATGGCATTCTGTCAGGTAGTTGTCATCCTTTCGAAAACGTTACGCATTTTATGCATTTTAATGCAACATTTTTGAATAAAAGTTATAAGTCAACGAAGTCAAATGCTGAGTAAAAAGCCGAATTCCGAAAGTATTCGTAACAATACATCATGGTTTTGTGCTTTGTAACGTACGCCATTATTTGTCACATTATCATTGTTTGAATGATGTTTTTATACCCATCACCGAAGGGTGAGGTATATTAATTTTGTCAGACAATCTGTAACATCCAGGAGCAATGATTAGTGTTTAATTTAGAATCGATTTAAGCATGTCGGTCCGTCCGTCTGTGCTAAACGTCCTCTTGGCCCTAAAAATGAAGATATCGGGTTCAAATGTGACAGAAACATTGGAAGTTCTTGCACGCAAGTTGGGTATTGCATAGGAGTCAAACCGGTGATGGTTCACGGATACAGTATACATACAGAGGTGTCAAAACACCTTTGTTGTCTAGATGTTTTGTTCACTACTCATAGACTACACAATAACAATTCCCGCGGTATTCCATAAAACTAGATAAAACCTGCTACTCCCATCTTTTATAATTTAGTTTTTTTCCTCGTTTTTTTATAAAGTCAAGATTTTATATTTTCTAGACTAATGAATTCGATTCTTAGACCAGAGAAATTAGTTGAGCACTAGCATTATAGACTATCGGCTCCTTTTTCAGAAAGTATTGAATATAATTTTCTTACTAGTTAAGATTTCCTTTCTTTGTTGTATGCTATAGTTATTATTAGGTTTAGAATGACTCATGAAATCGTTAAATCAGTTTCAATTTAGCGATTCAGTTGCAATTAATAAGAATTTATATATATACATATATGAGAAAAATGATTGTGTTTTCGTAAAAATCTGTCACATTGTGTTACCACTTAATTGCAATACTTTTCAGTGCACATAATGGAGATAGAGAAGACAAAAGTCTTGTATCGCTGTCTACAAATAATTCTGTACACTTTTGTGTGAACGGCTTTAATAGCCTAATGTTACAAAGTTCTAGATCTCAAGAATACCCAACATATGTCCTGTATTGTATTCGAATACATATTTATCTGTTGCTATTCAATCAATGCTGGCGTTTGATTTAAATGACATAAAATACTTTTTTGAAAATTTGTTTAAGAACACTTTCGATACCGTTATAACAATAATTGTTGTACATTTTTGTTTGTTTAAGGTTTCGTAATGAAAGATTTAAAATAACACTATTCAAGCACAAGCCTTTTAATTGGGTTTTTTTCTTTTTTCTTTTTTTTAATGTTTACTGCTTTCAATTGACAAATTTCTGCTTGAAATGTTAGATTAAATGCAAACTTCTCTAGATTTGTGAAAATTCCCTTTTATATACTGTATGTTTAGTTAGTTGAAATAAGTAAAACTACAAAAAAAAAAGAAAAATCAATGGTGTCTCTCTCGTTAGTTTCATCTTTCACTTTGTATAGTTGATAAAGTGTGAGATCAACTCGGCTTTACTTCTACTGTGCTTTGTAGATTTTTATTTATTTTGAGCTCGTCGTGTGATATTTGATGGTCATCTCAACTTCTGACTGTGTACGTTTTAAAATACAAAAAAAGAAAAAAACAGGAATAATAAAACATAAAACAAATATTGATATATCGCTTTCAGTTTGTTTAGATTTTTATTTGTTTTTCGTTTTGCTTTTTTTTACGTAAAAGGTTATTTATCAAAACAGTAGCTGGGGAGGTTTCGTAATTGATTCTTACGAAGTTTTGTAAGCTTTCAAAAAATTTAAGAACCTTTTTTTTATATTTAAATGATATTATTTTTCTTTTTTTCTCGTAAACACTTTTCGCAAACGAATGCTAATTAAATTTTGATGATTTCTGGATTCTGATTACGAGTAAAAAGTCCAAAGTTTGCACTTATGCGACATACGATCATCGCAAAATATATCTAAATTTTTTTTTTCATTGTTCGAGGAAAAATGAGAAGACATTAAACCAATCTAAGCTATTAGTCGGTAATTTGTAAGAAACAGCGAACAGACAAAAAAACCTGAAAATTTAGCGATCAACTACGATGTAACGAACTTTGGTTGCATGTTGTTGGCTGCATATTTTATATTCCCTAACATAGCATTGTGGAAGGCGCTAATTTAACTTATAGAGTGCTTTTAAAAGTTGGTTTTTACCTTTGGGTTCATTGTCTACTTGAAATGCATTTGCTTTCAGCATAGTTTGCATAATTTACTGTGAAGTTTTTCAATGGTATTGTGCTGGCTTAAAGTTATGATTTTTTTTATTTTACGGTTATTGTTGTTCTTTTTATGTGTAAGTGTGTGTAAAATAAAAGCATAATCAGCATAAATTTTTAGAACGGTACAAAGTGCATTTATAATGAAGATTAAAAAAAAAGAAGAAAAAACACAAAAAAGAGCATAAGATCATATATGTGGAAAGTGTGTGGATAATGAGTGTGTTCTTTAAATTAAATATTAGTGTGTGCAAAAAACAAAAAAAAAAGATTATAAATGAAACAATGAGTTGAAAGGTATTGAAGTGTTTTATACACATGCACGAAATCTCTTCTGATGAGATCAATAGATGTATGTATATGCATAGAAACAGTTAACCAAGAAAAAAAAAACGATAATAGTTTTAGTTTGTTTGATTTTTTAATATCACCTGCACCACTTTATATATACCTTATACCTTTATATATACCTTAATATGTATAATTTACATATATATATATTAGGCATATATAATATATTAAATTATTGCCGATGTATGTATGTATGTAACACCCATAAGGGTTTTAGATAGACCCAGCTTTTATTACACCGATAATACAATACAATAATAGGTTAGAATTCCGTTTCTCCGCTTGTCTCTCCGTCTGTCCATTTGTTTGCCAACGCGTCTGTCTGTCCCTTTGTCTGTCCTTCTATTTTTGGGTTCAACTGGTCGCAAAACTGGTGCCTTTTTTGCCCAAGGATGAATGCTATTGAAAATGGATTTAATTGGAATATTGTTACGACCATTCCCCATATACCGCCACCTTTGAACAAGTTGTAACTTCTCATATTTTTGGACGACAATTGGTAGAAACTGGTATTTTGACATATAAAATTAATGTAAAAAATTTGGATTGAATGGGACCATTTTTTGAACCTCCTATCATAAAAAATCGTATAGAGTAAGCATTTATATGTTAAGAAGATCTAATTTTTATTATTTTATTATGAAAATCAGTCCCTAATAATAATTTGTTATAATTGCACTAAATTGGACTAAGTAGGTCTATTTCTTGAACTCCAATAACATATAAGGGTTCTCATGAAAACTAAATGTTCATATGGCAACGAAGTGTAATTTATAGCAATTCATGGCGGTAATAAATGAAGAATAAGATAATCGTTGACAGAAAAATTAAATTTGCTGAATTGAGACCAAGTGAGCTCACTCTTTAGGCTCCCTTCCGTATAACAGATCCTCGTGGAAACCTAGCTTAGACGTGAAAGCAAAGAATAATTTGTAGTATTTTTTCGCGAAAGTGATTCGAGAATTGTATTAGGCAAACTAATATAGGGTATTTATCAACAGGCTTTGCCCGATATAACATTTTTATTTTTTTCGTGAGTCTCTCTTTGATATTCATTTCGTTAGTTTTTTTCTTGATTTGATTTTCGGTTACACCTTTTTGTATATATATATAGATATACATCTTTTTGTTTATATGTACGTATATATATGTATATGTGCCAAATATTTATGATATTTGGAAAGTTTAATATTCTTGATTAGCATAAGATTCGCATTGGATTTAGCCATATCTGGCTTTCTATTTGGAACGTTCACGATCGTATTAATTTAGACTTTAACAGGTAACTTTGTGTTAAATTTCAAAATAATCCTGATACGTTCGAAGTTATGCTTGCAATAGGTAAGAGTTCATAACTTGCAATTTATAGCAATTATTAGTCTGACAGTTTGTCTATTTAATTCGAGGGATCCAACTAAGAGATGAATGTAAACTGATCTCGTTCAGTTTATTGACATGCCCACAATTACCAGATTACCACGATATTCTGTTGTATTGCTGTATGATGGTTGGTATAACGACGATGACCTCATTCACTTTCATTTGAAATCCCTGCTATTTTAATGTTGCATTTAAATCATTAGCTGTTTAATTTTAGGGGGTCGCAACAAAGTGCACTACTTAAATTTTGTGTCATTTGTTCTCATACGAGTGGCAACTCTGAAATTTGACAGCTGTTGTATACGGCTGTTTCGATTATTGAAAATGAGGCGCTACACAAAAGAAGAACGCGTTACAATTATAAAAACGCATTACGCTAACACCGCTCGCGAGTATCGCATAATTTTCGATCGCGAAAGTACATCCAATGTGTCAACAATTCGAAGAGTCGTCAAAAATTTTCAAGAAACTGGGGCGATTGTGGACAATAGGTCCCGGGTAATGGTCGAATTCCTGAAAACGTTGCTGCTGTAAAGTGTCGTCGAATAAACGGAAATATCAATTCGGCATCGTTCTCTACAATTTTAAATATGACGAAGCACTACTTAGCGAATTTTGATGAAAGATCTACCCCTCCACCCATAACAATATCACAAAAAACTTGAAAAATACTTATTTTTATTTTTAAATGAATGAAATGCACTCTCATTGAGACACCCATTATGAACATATCCTGAGGCTATCTAGTTATGTCCGTCCGTTCGGCTGTTCATATATGTAAGTTTGTATGATAAACATTGTTCCCGTTGAAAATATTAAGTTGTAATATCGGCTTAAAATTTTGAAACTTTTTGTATGCAACTTGCCATTAAAAATGGGCCAAATCGGTTGAAAGATAAGCGTACAGTAAGTAAAACGTAAATTGAGAACTTATTTGTTTTCAAAAGTATAAAAAGTGGCTTGTTTTTCCTTATTGCTTATAAACTATAAGAATTGTAACGTTTAATATACCTAAACGTATTCGATGGATGGTTTCACAATATTATAGGGTAACGAATCCTCTCTTTTTTTGTTTTTTTCATTTGAATCTGTGCTTAGACCTTAGATTCATTAAGTGTGAAAGATTAGCTCACTTCCGAGTATAATTTTTTTACCCGTTGTGTTTTGAAAATTGGTTTATCAAAAATAAAATAAACGAGAAAATATTAAGTTTCATAACATACAGTTTAACTAAAAGGGATTTGTTTTTTCTTTTTAAAAAGTCTTCATTTTACTAAAATGTCACTACCAGTACTTTCTTGTTTTCTAGTGTATTATCTAAGCTAGCCGTAAACAAACCTTATAATAATCATTAAATAGAACAAATATCACAGCAGGGTTTATTGAACTCTTTTTACCATAAGCTAAAATAGCGCAAAAAAATACCGAAAATATTTCCAATTCGAGCCGAAAGAAGTTTAGTGTAAATCTTCCTTCTTTTTACCTACTTTCTTACATTTTTTTTAACTTAAGCCTTTATAATTAAAATGAAGGAAATATGAAAGAAGAAAAAGAAAAGAATTTGATGTATTTTTAAGCATATTATAGATGACCTGATAGAGATTTTAAACGGGTAAGTAGATTACTTCCGATGTGAGCTTAATATATGTTGCAGGAGATTTCTAGGAGATGCTAAGTGATAGAACTAATTTACACATTCTATGACGATTATAAAATATATTTATATTGTTTGATTTTATAGTAAGTAACGGCAACGTTTATTATTAGGTTTTCAAGTTACTAAAATTTAAAACTTTTGTTAACATTCCATACATTGCACACTTAAAATTTATTCAAACGTCAAACGAATTATCCACCAAAAAGCTACCGGTTTTTATATAAAAATTTTTTTTTTCGTAAAATTAATTATTAGTTATAAATGCATAATAGCAACCCGTATAAAATTTTCATAATTGAATAAAATTGTTTTCAAACTGTTTGCTTTAACTTAATATATTTTCAGTTCGTCCATGTGTATATTTACCTTTCAATTAAAATTTCAGTTTAACAAATTTTTTTGTTTGTTAAATAATTCTCAAATTATCTGCGGTATTTATTTTGTTATGAACATATATAAAATTAATGTTTAAATTATTTCAAATCAGCATGAATTGTAATAAAATGCATTAAGGACACAAAAAAAGAAAAGAAAACTAAGAAATCTCTCTAATGACTTTAAAACGAACCTTAGTTACCCATCATTTTCAGCAAATATATAAAATTTACACAAGATTAGAGAGCGCCGATAAGGGCCATTTTAATCCTCAGCTTAATTTTGGTGTTAGGTGTCACAATTCAGAATCCTAATATTATATACATGTCTTATCGTATAACGATAAGTTAACGCCTACAATTTTGTATCGTGAAAATTTCATTCATATCAGACCATAATTTGTCAGAGATTTTCCAAAATTCAAGAGATATCCATGTAAATAATCGTTTCTGAAGTGATTTCATTAAAGTTTTTTTTTTCCTTTTTGCTTATGTAGGAGAGAGCACATTGTCTCCTGACATGTTCACAATTATTGAATATTATTGAAAATATCCCATTGATTTGAAAACTTATTAAATAGTTATTCGATAAGTATATTATTTTTCGAGGTCACTTTAGTTGAAATTTTCAATATAAGCTCATTGCTTCAAATATAAACTCCATCAGGCTACGAAGCTTCTGAGAATGACTTTCTTTGTTGTGATCGATGTACGATAACCCCGTGCATTTGTAGATTATATATTACTTTGCATCGACAATAAATCGTATGATAACTAATCTCTCACTACTCTCTTTCTACTCTCTATTACTCTCTCACTACTACCTTGAAAATCTTAATAAGAGAGGAGCTTGCATTATTTCACAAATGCAGGGGTTAATTATAAACAGTGTCTCAATAAAAGTGCACTATTTCATTTAAAAATGTGTGTGAGTGTGTGTGTTCTGGGCGGGTGTGTAAACAAGTGGGTAAACGAAACACAAAATTGTATAACGAACAAAATAAAACTTTTTTTTTTATATACTTAATATACTTGGATTTTTTTCTATTTTCAAAAAGTGAACTGAAAAGCGACGCTTTGAAGTAATTTGTTTTAAAGCTTTGTATTGAAAATGTTGTTCCCATTAAGCAGGATTTTAAAAATATACTGCAATGTATTGCAATATATTTGCGTCCACTGATGCTTTGTAATCCGCATTCTATTGCGTTTATACTTTTAATTAAGTAATCAAGTAAACACCATGTGAAATAAATATCTATAGGCGTTTATTTATCCTAATTTTGAGTGACCGTAATGTAAACGTCGTATGTGTCAATATGCAATCAGCATATAAGTCTTTAGTAAACAACTTCAAAAGAATACTTTAATTTCAACTAAAACGAAAATCAATAACTCTTCCGTCCATGAGAATCCAAAGAAATCTTTCGTAATTTAAAAGCGTTTGTAAAAGTTTTATTTCATTTCAGAAAAGTTTTTAAAAATTTTAATTAATTGAAATTGTTTTAAAATTACGTGTATTATTTTAAAAGAAAAAATTTATATTTAAACAAGTAAGAAAATTATATTCGACTGTGTCGAATCTTTTACACCTAACAGCTTTGTCTTAGAAAGAGGTAAAAAAACAAGATTTTAATAAGTGGGCGTCGCAGATTTTACCGTTGGAAATTTTTATGGTATAATCTGTGAGTAGCGAGCAAAACAGCCATAAAACAAAGGTGTTTTCAGCTTATTTTATACTGTAGGCGCAACCTGTGAACGATTTGACCCATTTGCAATACTAAAGAATGAGTATGAAAGAACTTTCAATGTTTTTGTCACATTTCATTCAGATTTTTGATTATTGCAGACATTGCACAGGTAAGCAGATAGGCAGATGGACACACGGGCGAACGGGTAATTCTACGTGAATGCCGAATTTGATACTGATCAAGAGTACATACATTTCATGAGAATTCTGACAATTCTACTCTGTTGAAAACTTATAATTGAACGGTAATTTACTTTAAACGATTTCTTACGGAGATAAATGATGCTGACCGCTTTCTGGTTGCTCGAATTCGGCAGTTGCTCCAGAAAAGATAAAGAAAGGGGCGCAAAGTCGTTTTGAAAGACTGAAAAGTGAAGTTGCGTGCCATAGCTGACAATTTAATGATAATGATAAACATTTATCCACGATAAAGCTCTGTTTAAAGTGCAGCCCTAAAGCGCCAATGGATGAAGTATAGATTTGTTATTACTATATTCTAGATTCAAGTCGGCAGTCAGTCCAAAGGACAGAAACCGTTGGAAAATGTTCAAAGGGATCAAAAATCCAAAAGCCAATTGGAAGAGTTATAACGTCTGGCATATTTACATATGCAATTACATGATTAATTTGTGTGAGCGTATACGTACGGCGAAAATTTGCATACATAGTTATTACTTACATAGACGTAAATATATTAATAAATAGTTAATCATTTCATATAAACATCGAAAAGAACAAAAAGTGAAGGCAATGACGGATGTAGTTAATGAACATATGCGAATTCCCTTCACACACACACACACACACACACACATCGACTAATCGTCAGTGTAACCACTTTATGTGTTCGTGGAGAGAGACATCTATCACAATCATATTGTTTGTAAATGACATTCCGTAATTATGACAAATGCTCTCTGGCAGCTAAACCGCATTGAGATAAGAGGGTTTTAGTTATACCCACCACCACGTAGGATAGGGGTATATTCCTCTCGTCATTTTGTTTGCAACACTCAGAAGAAAACTTCAGAGATCCCACAAAATATATATATTCTTGATCAGTCTCAAATTCCACCATTCCTCCATCTGCCTGTCTAATTAGCTAAATAATGCACGCGGCAACCATTTTCTCGGCTGCAAAATAAATATATTTAGGTCAAATTTTGAAAACCGTAGAAAGTTCTTGCATGTGGGTTGGTATTGGAAATGGGCCAAATCGATCGAACACCTATATTATAATGTAAGTCGAAAATTGTTGTTTTGCTCAATATTTATCGACTACACATTAAGAACTTTCACAGTATTTCATTAAAATGGAAAAATTCACCACGAATATCAAAATTTTGTTTTTTTTTTAGTCGTATATTTTAAGTTAAAGGTTGTGGACGTAAATGATTCGTCATAGTCGAATTAATTTTTTTATTTGTTTTTTGTTTTAATTGTGATTAAAGTATTATATATCAAAGAAGACGTAAGAAACACATTTGCGAAATCAAAAACACTGCAAAAATCAATAATAACAGTATGAAAAAAATATTGAACAATTCTAACTTGTAACCAATAAGAGCTGTTGATGTGTACTTTAACGCTCACATTTAGTGGTACCATTTAAAAGTTCAATTAAAAAACTAAGCAGTGTAGCACTTAAACTAATTAAAAATCCGGTAAAAAAGAAAATATTTGTCATTTTGGTAGATTAATCGGTGCTAATGTCTGTGATAGTTATGAAACTTTTAATCGAAAACGTTCGCCGTTTCATAACTGAAAAAAATTGGTAAAAATTTAGAGTTCTTTTTTACCTGAAAATTACTCGATTTTCGCTACGATTTTAAAGGTTGTCTCCATAAGAGTGAACTGTTTCATTTAAAAATAAAAACGCAAATGTTTTGACTGAGTTGTGACATTTTTATTGGATTGTAAAGCAGACTTATCCTCCTGGTCTGATGACAGGCCATTACTCTTTTTGACAAGATAAATTCAGGTAACCACATAGACTTAGAATCCTCATGTCGTTTAATGGGTATCTTTATATGCTCACAAATGCAATAATCAAATTAGTATTTCATCGCTTTCTCGTATTGAGGGTAACACCGTCAAGATTAAGTCTAAAGATATCTCTAAAAGTTTCTGCTGTGCCGGCGCGCCATGATACAGGAAGTAGAAGAACGCCGCTCATTGTTTCGAGAGTGATTACTCCCCAAACTCTATGTGTAGATACGTCTATGAACATGTTAAGAACTGAGGTCCATCTAAAATATTTGGTTCTCTTTGAGTTACGCACCGGATTGCACTGCAACTTTTCAAAAAGCAAAGAAGTAGGGATATGAATTTACTAAAGTTTTTTTAGAATTCGTCTCTTTTTTTAACCTTAATACGTAATCATTGCCGCTATCAAGTAAGTCGATTTGTAAAACGATGCGTTTTTGAATTATTCGTATAAGAATTAAACTGAATTCATCAGCTCCCAGTTGACGTGTGCATAGATTTCTAACTGCCTCTGTAATGAATTTAAAATTTAATAGTAAATTCATTGAACGACTATTAACAGAGACAACTAGATTTAACATTGCCTTTAGGAAATAATCACTTGATAGTAGATTCTTGAATTAGTGATACATTTTCATTGCACATCACCGAAGGCAACAACACTAAAAACAACTGTTCTCACACTTTTTCATTTCTCACTTATGCTTCTTTGTGTATATAGTAGCTTTGCTACTAGTGTCATTTGCTCTTGGAAATTGAAGCATCGGATATTACTTGATGATAGAGAAGAAGCTTACAGAGACTCTGAAATGTTCTACAATATAACATACTGAAGAGAAACATGACTTCATTTCAATTTGTCTTAGATACATTTAGTTCTTAGAAGCATCGCTTACTGATTCAATTAAACTGATTTCCTTTCAAATAAAAGGAGGAAAATAATGTAAGAATTATTGTTATTATTATTATTACCTCAGTCATAGATCATTATTTCATTTAAAAGTAAAGTACGAGTCGAGGTGGGGGTTTCCCGTCAAAATTCGCTGCATAGTGCATTGCGAAAACTGAATTTGTTGAGAACGATGCCGATTTAATGTTTTCGGGTGTTCGGCGATACTTTTGTTTACAGCAGCAATATTTTCAAGACACCGACTGGTGCGTCGACACAAAGGAGGCTTATTGTCTATAATCGACCTAGTTTCTACAAATTTTTTACCATATTTCGAATTCTTAACGCATTAGGTTGACTTTTTCGATCACAGAAGCTGTCGTATCGTAACTTTTCTTCGTTTTTGGAATAGGTTTTCACAATTATAACGCGTTTTTCTTTAGCGCTCTGTAGCGCTCCAATTTTAATAATCGGAGTAATCATAAGTGACAGCTGTCAAATTTCAGAATTTCTACTTTCATGAAACGAAAATGATACAAAATTCAAATAGTGTATTCTTATTAAGACACCGTTAAGAAACATTTTGACGGTTCAATCCATCATGAAAGGTTTATTAATAAATCTTAATTTCTGATGAAATTTTTAAACTTAATTTGAAAATATTTTCCTAAAAAATATTGCGAATCATTACATGATTGCCTTAGAGAAGGAAAGGAGCAAGTTAGCTGGATAAATGTGTTAGTTGTCACATACAAAATGTAAAATTTAACATACTCCTCTTGGTTAGTGATTACAGAAAAAAGAAAGATTAAATTGTAAAAGCCAATTCCCTTAAGAAGCATAAATTAACTGCAATTAAAGTTAAGCGTTTGCCTTTAGTCCCTTAGCCTCTTGACTATTTAAAAAGTGTGATAGAAATATGTAAAGAACAGACAGTAATTAGGTGAAACACATAGGAGACTTCCGAGAAATGCTTAACGGCGTAAAATTAAAATCTAAAGAGATTGCTTTGCAGTAAACAACGTTCGCAAAATATAGAATTTTGTTTAAATTATTTTTTTACTTTATCCCTTTATTTTCTTCTATTATATTATGAAGCTTAAGAATTTCCTTTGTATAAATTAAAATAGGGATAAAGTTAAAATAAGTTTTCCCGATTGCCCCAGGCACACGGAACAAATATATCCTTGAATAAATAAAAATATTTATTACGCATCAAACGTCATAAAACGACTATTAAAGCAAAGAGAATGGGAAGAGATAAATATAAACGTTGGCAAAAAAAAACCAATACAAGAACAAATAAGAAAATTGTGCCGAATTTTTTATATCCACCACCTTTGCCTTAAGAAAAGGAGAAAAAACTAAATTTTAATGGGAGGGCGTGGCAGATTTTTTCTATTTTTATGAAATCCTGTGGAAGTTTTTATATCGCATTTTATAAGCATTGAGCAAAATATCAACAAAACAGGCGTGTTTTCTGGCGTATTTTTTACTGTAGGAGCTCTGATAAATTTGGTCCATCTTGAATGGCAACGTATGTAAAAGAATCTTCCAATGTTTCTACCAAATTTGAAGCCGATATCTTCAGTAGAACGTTTACCAGAGACATTACACGGCCGCACAGACGGACATTCTTAAAACGATCCTAAATTTCATGCGGATCAAGAATATACATACTTTGTGGCGTCTCTGAAGTTTCGTTCTGGGCATTACAAACAAAATGACAAAATGAATATATCTCTTATCTTCGGTGGTGGGTATAAAAATGTTCACCTAAAAAGTTAAAGTTAAGCAGGAAACTGTATGTCAATATAGTCGTAGGATCTTAATCGTTGGAAAACTTTCACCACAAATAATCGAAAATAATAACATTATGCTTTCGATTGAATTTTATATTAGATCCAGAGGCCAGAGCCTTGCTAGTAATTTTACAACAAAAGTTTTCTTTTTTTAATGAAAGCTTTATTTGAATTCTTTTTTTTGATTGTTCTTCACCTCCGATAAAAATATTACGCGAAGAAGTCAAATATTTTGATTCGAAAAGAATTTTTCATAAGAAATCTCGAAAAATGCTGAATAAGGTTTAAGATAATAATGATTTAGAAAAAACAAATCTCTCAAGTAATTTAGAAAATTTACTTCGTACATGGTCGTACATGAATGCCGTGTAGGGAGGAGAAATTAATAATAATAATGTTGTAATGTATTGCGTCGAAGAAGAACTTATACTCCCAAGTAGGATTTTGAAAAATGATTTCATGGCAAAAGCCAATAAAACCAATGTTTTTACTTGCTATGGATTCCCGATGAAATGATGTAATTATTTTCTCTTTTAATTCGAATAAATAAGCCGTTCAAAGAGACTAATATTTTCAATTAATCTTCCAAATATATCGAGCCGTGTCCTGCGACAGGTCTAAAGACGGCGGTGGATATTTTTATTTTTAGTTTCGGTCACGCGATACATATTAAATGGCAATTTCATGCCATTAGATTGATGATAGATGAATTCAATGAAAAAATTCTACAATTAAAGCACGATCATGAACCGAACAATTTACTTTAATTCCTCCAAAATTTGGCCCGTTTTTCTTTCCCGAATGCTAATTTATATCTATGGCTGGGTGTGTTTCTCAAAATAAAGGTCAAATGAAAATGTAAAGTTTTTCACCGAGCACGTGATGATTAACCCACAAACGAAATGATTAATGATTAAAATTTCTTGCAGTGTAAAAAGCCTAAGAAAATAGCAAAATGTACAATAAATTTCCTTTTAAGCTTTTTATTATACTTTATTTTAGTTATTTTAAAATTTTTTTGCACTTGAATGCATTAAGAAGTTTCCATTTCTTTCTTCTCCTCTTTGTTGTTTGCTACCTTCGTATAACCTCTCGCTAAAGCTGTTGTTTTTCTTGATTTATGTTTATATACACGTACGTATATATATATATATATATATATAAATATATATTTATATATCATGTTTTTGCTTTTGAAAACGTGGAAAAGCATTGCTTGCGCCAGGAAGTTCAGAAGGAAATCATAAAAGGAAGTGAAAGTTATGCTAACTGTGAGTGTGACAGCAAGCCAGCAAGCCAGCAAGCAAGCGAATGAAATAAATCTAAAATTCAGTGAAAACTATTTCAAATATTTCGCTGCATTAAGAAAGGATGTCACTAGGGTGATGACATTCGCCTATAATGCTTTGCTATAGAATGCATATTTTCTCTTAATGCCCTTAATTGTTGAACTAAATTATTACAATAATCACTCGTTGTTTATCTCTTAGTACATAATATATCAGCAGGTAAGGTTAGGCATTAAAAATTTCACGTTTCGATGAATATAAAGAAAAGTTATTTTGTTTTATTTCACCGGAATTTATTTTGTTCAAATTTCTTTTTATGCTTTGTCACACCGCGAGATTGAATACTTTTTGTTATCAAAATAATAAAAAGTTGCATTTGAATGAAACATTCTCAGTCTCTGTTTCTTTATATCCGTTCTCCTAATTTTTTTTCTTTTTTTTAGTGAGCATAACTATTTGTCGTCATGGATAGAAGATTCCTCAAGGCGCACCTGGTCTCTAGTGATCACACTATACGGGTATAAACTGATTTGCATTAACTAAAAGCCTTTTATTATTAATATCATTAATTAGTACAAGGTTTCACGATTCTATTTAATATACCTTAAATTGGAGAAAAATGAAACTTTTCGCTCAAAAGAGTACGATAGGTAGAGTATGATCTAGTAATAGAGAATATAGCAATCACATCAATTTTTGTAAATGAAAATCAAACTTTGCTTAGTCACTTTTTGATATATTCACTTGAGATTTCATTGTCATATTCATGAACATATGGGCATAATTAATGAGGGAATGGAATTAATGAATGCGAAGTTCCTGAAGGTTACGATGTTCTCATAAATTTTCTTGGGCATTTAAAAGAACATCATTGATCATAACATCAAAAGTGATCAAAAAGTGGAATGATTAAGTTTCCTTCGTGAACTTTAATAGTGACCAAAGAATAGTGCGGCTAGCTTTTCTTCTTGGCCTTTATAACTCTCATCAAAAAGTAGAACAGCTAAGTTTTTTTCATGGGTTTTAATAGTGACCGAACAATAGAGTGACGAACTTTTGTTCATGGTCTTGAATAGTGATCTGAAAACAGCAGGAGTAGATATTCTACGCTTTAACGATGATCGGAAAGTAGAATGATTAAGTTCTCTTTGTTAGCTTTAATACTGATCGAAATGTAAAATAACTATGTTTTCTTTGTAGGCTTGAATAATGATGAAGAAAAAGTGTGGCTAGGTTTTCTTCGTTACTTTTATTGGTAATCAAAAATTAATACGACGTTTCGATGAAACAAATCGTTAGCAAGTATTTGAATATTGTACGTGATGTAAATATTATGGACAGACAGTTTTTTGTTCTTATTTTTTGCATGAGGTAGCACGATTTATATTGTTAGTTTTTAATCAAAGTATTAGTTTTTGTAGTCCTTATTAAATTAATTTAACTAATAATCTCATTTTTCACCAACCAAATTATCGTACATTAATTACATCTAATTATAACTTAATTATTATTCATTGTATTTCGCTTTGCTACATTCCCATTGCCATGAAAAAGTGTACTTGGAAGAGAGGTAAAAACAATATTCATTACAGTTTTAATGGTTAACACGAATTTATTAATAATGTATTTATTGTATATTTTTATCGTATCTCCTTTTGAAGAATTCTACACAAACAACATAATAATAATATTTATTTAATTATTATTTTAATGTTTTAACTGCAACATTTTGGATTATTTCTCTATTAAATGGCGGAATGTTAATTCACCTTCAAAGTCAGTAAATTATTATAATAATTATGAAATTTTCTTTTTTTTTTCTTTCTCATTACTCATGATACTTATCTGGATAAAAAGTTTTTATTACTTCTTTATTATTATAATGGCAGTAATTTTTTCTGTGTTTTATAAACCGAACTAAGCCATTTGGAATTTAAAATTAAAATACATTCGCTTATAGGTAGCATTATTTGCCTGAACAATTTGAAAGAACTAGAGCAAAACTCGTTGAAATTTTGAATTAACTTAGAGTTTAATTCATGGTTTACGATCATAACTTATTAATGACTTTCTTCACAGTTTGAAAAACACAGGACTTTTTGATTAATAAAAATTTTGAAATGTTTCAAACGTTTAAAAATAATCACAAGTTTTTGTGTAACTAAGAATTTATATTTATTTTATCATAAAATATTTTTCGTCGACAAATAAGTAAGTAACTAATAAGTAAAATGTAACATAGGATCCATAGAAAAACAAAAATTTGCATTTAATTCGATTGCAAACTGCTTCAATCATTTAAAGGCCATAAAATAAGACGCTACAAATGTCGTTATGATACCGCCAAATGAAATAATGATTTGGTTGAAAAACAAATAAAAATTATATTGGATGTGGGCGGATTTATCACTCATGTTGAAATGAAAATGGTGTTCATTAGATACCATAGCATTAAATCAAAAGAAATGTTAGATGTCATTTTCGAGAATGGAGTACTTCATCGATTCTTATAAGCTGGAAACGGCAGATGTCTTTCTAGATCGCGATGTTCTGTTTGCCCATAAACTTCTGTCCAATTTACATATCGAACAAACTTTGAATAAAGCCAGGTCACTATTGGCCTTTATTAAACGCTGGACGAGGGAATTCGATGACCTTTACGTTACGAAACGATGTTGCGAGTCTGGTGCAAACTATAATTGAATATGCTTCAGTTATATAGTTGCCTTTTTGTCGTTATCACGTTGGTTCAGTTGAAAAACAATTCCTACTCTTTGCGCTACGAAAGTTAGATAGTGACGCACTGGCCCGCCTGCCACTACTACTTATAATACTTATATCTTTACCTTTCCTCGAGTAACGTAGTTTTGTCTTAGACCTTAGCATCTTGGTTAAGTTGATAAATTGTATGATTGACTCGCTTGTTTTGCTTTAATGTTGTCTACTTTACTTTGATGTCCCCATACATTCATCACGGAGCTATTGCTTTATAAAACTTAGCCAACGTAATGTCAACTATCAACTTTTTAACCCGCACAGGATCCTCTATTTGTTCCGTCGAAACTAATCTCTTCTTAACTCCTCTGCATAATTGATGTGCTTAAACTAAATCGATAGAAAGTTTTGCCATATAGTGGCACGTTTGCACTAAAATACTTCTCTTCTTTGTACAATGTCAGCATGCAACACGTCCTTTGGATTCGAAAATCTGAAACTTTGATTTCCACTCCAAACAATATTTTCCCATTGGTCTATTGTCCAGTTTTTATGCGCGTTTGCCCATTTTAGTCTATTTTTCTTATGTCGAATTGTTAGTTAGTGGATTCGGGCTTACCAGATCTTTTTATATCTTTATTTTTCAGAAAATAGAACTATTGGATCCATATAACTTTTCATATCACATTATAGGAGCGAAAGAACAGTATGTGAGCGTTTCAAATGAGCGTAGTGCCTAGGTAACTTCATCCACATTATCCAAGCATGGCACCGCTGATACAGTTTACAGTAGTTGAGGATCCATAATATAATTGATAATTCTCATTAACATTAAAGCCAATAACCCTCAGCGAATGAAATAATTCGTAAATAGTTCGGCACATAACGTAATAATAATTCCAACCCTAATGGGTCGGAACGCTTATGTTGAATTCATTGAGCAGAGCTCCGGAGAATTCACTTAACCAATTAACAGTTTAATAATAAAGGACACATCAGAGAAACAGCAAATCGGCGGCTATCATAGGGGGATAACCTTCGTTGACGATCCCAACCCAGACCACGCAATGCAAATCTTATAAAAGACTTCTGAAGAGATTCGGTTAGGTCAATGTACACATTATAATTCGGGTTTAATTAGTGCAATATAGAGCCTTTTAAAACAAAAAAATTTCTTTCTTTATGCTAATCAAGTGTTTTAATCGACTTTAGTATAGTGAGGAATTTTAGTAGATTTTTCAAATAAATGAATTGTGAGAGCAGAAAGCTAATTACATATATTTTTCATTTAAGAAATAGTATTTCAAAATACTACAGCAATTATTTGGTCAAAAATATTTACACAAATTATTGAACTTTTATTTTGTGATTTTGCCAATTGACAACCCGTTATAAAAGTTATTTTTATTACCAAAGAATGTATTTAATCTAAGTATATTCAGTTATTTATTCGTGATAAACCAAGTTTACATTTTTTGACAGATTCATTACAATGATAACAAAAAATTGTTTGTAAAATATATGAATTTATTAAGGTGTCAAATAGTTAATTAAAATTTCCCAGAGTAATCTAACCGAAAAAAATAAAAAAAACATAAAAAATATTAAGAACAATAAAACCAACAAATTTCTAATCACTTACAAAAAAACAACAATTTTATAATACAATAAAAACAATGACTAATTTAAAAATGCTCGAAAGCAAACAAAAACAAAATAGTAAAAACCAAAGGTGAATATCCGGAGGCAGACATGATTTCTTTTCAGTATATTTCATGATTTCATTTACTTTTTCTTTTCTTGACTTTAAAAAGAGCAAAGGTTGTTAAGAGGTTAATATATACATATATATATACATATATATATATATTATAATTAAAATTTAAATTATATTTAGTTAATTAAAATATAAATTATAATCTATTATATTGTTACGAAACTACGAAAACGAGAATGGAGTTTTGCCGCTGAGCCCAACAAGCTCTTGTTGCAGAACTTCCCTTTCCAAAGTTTTTACCTTCTCTTAACGCACCTGAGTCTTCCTCTCTTTTGTTTTGATTCCTTCCTCTAGCATATTTGCATTGGTATCCAATTGCGTCAGTTCATCTCCTCTGCTTGCGAATGTTTTTTTAATTATGTTTACCTAATTTTGACGCCAGTGTTTGATTATCTTTATCGAATATTGGCACCTTTTCATCTAATTTTGACAATATTTTTTGTTTTCGTTCATCTAATTTTGATGTAATTTCTTGATGATGTTCATCACACATTTGCATGAATTGCTGCACCATAGCAAAAAGTGCTGTATTTGCATCTTCTTTATCATTTTCTTCGCCACGTTTCTCTGCCGCGGTAGTATTTTCTGTTCCTACCAGATTGTCGCTTTGTTCCTTGTCATCGACGTTATATTAGAATTCAAGTATGGATAGAACCTCTCCATCTTTTTCTAGCTGTTCTCCCAGTCGTTGTTTCAGTTCGGCTTTATTACCAGCTGTACGGATGTCCCTTTTTCGCAACTCTTGTTTGAGCTAATCCATTCTGATATCCTGGAAACTACCCATCTTTCTTGCTTCTCGCGATCTCGTTTGTGACATCAATTGTTACAAAACTGCCTTTTGTATTTTTACTTTAGACACAGTCCGTATCGCCAGATCGCGAAAAACGTAGATTTTGTATTTAAAATTTCTTTATTTATGAAATAATATTTACAATCTCAATGATTTTTGCAATTAATTAAAAGGAACTATGTTTTTAACGCTTACAGTTGCTTCTCCTCCAATATTTTTAATCAACTGTTTTCTTTTAAGCAAAATCCTCCGCTTATTAACCTTACCAATATCATGAACACTGCGTCCTTTTCGGCTGTGTCTGTTAACACCTTGCTGCTGGATTTCCCGCGGCTTAGTTTTATTAATCCCATTACCTGTTAGATTTCGCGAGAACTCTTTGTCAACCTTTGCTTTCGTTGACAGCCGCAAATATACCTTCTTATGACCGCAATAGGTAACACATTAAAAGGAATTTCCTCTTCAAAGATTTTATCAAATTTCTTGCAGTTGTATTTTATCAGTTTGTGATTTCCATAACAATATATATACATATATATATATATATATATACAAATATGTATACATTATATATACAAATAGAATATAATTTAAATTTTAATTAATTAACGAGAATAGATAAAGTTTTGTTTATAGCGTTTATTCAACGGAATCCTAAAATTTTGGCTTAAGTGCAAATAATGAGCACATTTTGCGTACATTACTTATCAGATAAGCAAAATAAGTACATAATAAGTATATTTTGCATTTTGATATTTAGGTATAAAAGATTATTCCTAATATTTTAGTTAGTCGGACCTTCAGTTTGCTAATCCGGCAGTTTGAAGTGATAATTCGATATAGTTTCTCAGATGAATACCAAACAATATAGCTGCGTTTGGCTTTCACTTTTGTTAATTATCGATTTCTGCTAAAAAAAACTGAAGAAAAAATAAAAACCACTAATTAATTAATTAGTACAATTGTACTAGACCTTTAATAGACTGGTGGTTGATAATTTTCCCTTTTAACCACCACCGAAGGATGAGGGGTATATTCATTTTGCCATTTTGTTTGCAACACCCCGAAGAAAGCTTCAGCGACTCCACAAACTATATATTCTTGATCAGCATCAAATTTAGTATTGACTTAGCCTTGTCCGTCCATCCGACTGTCCACGTGTCTGTCTGTATAACGTTTGCGGTAAACATTTTCCTGGCCACAAAAATGAAAATCTCGACTTCAAATTTAGCAGAAACATTAGAAGTTCTTGCTCGCTGGTTGGTGTTGAAAAGGGCACGCTCACAGTGCAACGTAAACTGGGGACACCTCTGCTCTTAAGAAAAAAAAAAGCGATAGCAGATAAAATGTATAAAGATTTCCACATTTATTGAGCTGTCCATCCTCTACTATCGGTACAAAAGCGGGTCAACCTCGCCTTGACATAATAGAATATAGGAGTTTAATTTCTTTGTGAAAAGGTCAAGAAAAAAGCTACTGCATTTTAATAGGTGGGTGTGGCAGATTCTTTCTATTTTTATTATAGACCGTGAAAGTTTTTATTGTGTAATCTATGAGTGGTGAAGAAAACACCCAGAAAGCAGAAATGTTTTCAGATTATTTTATATTATAGGCGTGACATGTGACAGATTTGACTCATTTTCAATGCCAATGTATGTGAAAGAACCTTCAATGTGTTTGCCAAATTTTATCCACATATCTCAATTTTTGACAACGGGAAAACGATTAGCGTAGACATTACGCAGATAAGCAGACAGATAGATGAAATGGCGGGCGGACGGGCACGAGTAGGTGGATGTCGAATTTGATACTGATCAAGATTGTGAGGCCTCCGAGGCTTCCTTTTGGGTGTTGCAAAAAAAAGGAACGATAAAATAAATATACCCCTCATTATTCGCTGGTAAGTATAAAAATGTTTAAATCAATGTGTTGAACAAATCCGAAGTGTTTTTATAGATAATTTCGTTTTGAAAGGACTCTAAAAAATTGAAATGAAATAACTGAAACTTGTTCGAATTATGCGGCATACCGTTTTGAAAAATAGTGTTTCTAAAAGGTACGTTTGAAATGTTATTCTGTTATGATCAATTTTTTATAATTTTTCTTATTAATCTACAATACCAGGACCATATGAAAGCATTTTCATGTTCAAATGTTCTCACTCGTCCTCTCTCTTCGTCAATTTTTTGCTCGAAAATCAATAGGCAAGAGATTAGGCAAGCGCTTATGTTTAAACTTAAAATATTGAAGAAATGTTTTTGTGCAGGTCAGGATTTTTTACGACGTACTCTAGAAGGTTCAAAGTATCTATTAAGCCAATAAAAAATAAAATAAAATAAAATATTTTGTTTTTTAAATCTACAGTTGTGTTGCCCTTTAAGCACGCTATAATAGTTAAAATTTTCGAAAACTTTATAAAATTAAAATTTTGTAATGATGATGTAATGTGATCATTAGTAGAAGATTTACTAAAGATCGAAGAGGATAATTTTAAGCGTTATGTTAAAGTGCATGGAAGGATAAAGAAAGTTCTACATTATTTGTCTATTTGTTTAAACCGATAGACATCACAAAGAAAACGAGAACATGAATTGATCTCGTTCTTTGGCATTAAAAATGATGTATGTCGCATCATTACATTTATTAGGGCATCAAGTAAAATTTCTTATTAGTAAACACAAGCATCAAATTGATTGATTGTTTCGGGTTTTCCCCCTTTTTTTTTGAAAATATGCAATTTAAGAATATTTTACAGCATCATTAAAAAGTTTAGTGTTTTTTCTTATATTTCAAAAAAAACTGATCGTCGTGCAAAAGTAGCGCAAAAGATGCAAAAAATCCGCAATGATAGCTGAGTTGTTAAGAAATGCCACTAGCAAGTCAGTCAACGTAGGTTCAAACCCCATTGCGGTAGAGTTGGTAAAAGTACCAACAAAGGTACATATGGTCCAAATTACTCGGTGCCTTCAATCGTATGCTGTAAATTTACTTCCATGTATATGAAATAAATAAATGAATAAATAAAAAATAAAAATAATAATTATTATTATTATTATTAAATTATTTACTGTCCCCATTTGTCTGCAATCAATAAAAAGGTTAATAGTTCAGCTATATAGTTTCACAAAAGTATTGAAAACACATAAAAAACAATGCGATTGAATTCGCTTTAGTACGAATCTGGAATACCTACCACTTAAGAATACCGAAAATGTATTAACTATTCCAGTCGTCTTTTTTTGGTATCCTCTTATGGTACTGATGGATATTCAGATGAAATTTCGAAACCGTAAATTATTAACAAAAAGGCCTACCAAAGCTATTTCAATTTCTGACCTATTACGACTTGTGGTTTTGGGTTATATTACAATAATTTTTAAAGCATTGTAAAGGTCTTGTGATAGATGGACGCACAAATCGATGATCGAAATTCAATTAATTCAAAATATATTATACAAATCAACAAAACGTATCACTTATCGACCTACGGTTATGGTTACAAGTATAAGAACGAATTAGTGTAACTTCTTCAGGCGTTCAAATTAAAATTGTTTACACAATCACAAATCATTTGTATGGATACATGAACAACATATATATATATATATATATATATATATATATATATATATGCATACAAACATACAGATATATATATATATATATACGTGTGTGTGTGCGTGTGTGTGTTTGTATTTACTTTTGCGTTTGTTGTACTCGTAAATACTTGTGCAGAGAGATAATTTTGAATTTACTTATAATAACTAAATTGTTGCTATATTTACTTTATTATTATGTTATTATTAACATTTTAATAGATAAGAATAACATACAAATAAATATATATAAATAAAACAAAGAAAAGAATTTGCTTAAGTAAAAGAAAAAAGCTAACAAATAACTTAACTATATTGAGTTTTGCAGTGATATGTTACTGTTTAAGATAAATCTCGGAAATAACAATTAATGACTTCAAATGCCCCATAAAGAATGTCTACATTTGATGCGATATCTAAAGTACATAATTTCAACTGATACAAAGGAAATGAGAACATGAATTGACCTCGTTCTTCGACTTTTAAAAAAGATGTATGTATGTCTCACTATTGCCTTTATTCAGGCACAAAGAAAATTTCTTATTAGCATTCACAAACAATGCAAATTTCTCCAAGCACTCACACAAATACATATACGTAGGTAACGGTTGCCTATTGCTGTGATACTACTCAAAGATTTTTAGTATAGTCCGTTCCAAGAAAATTTAATTATTATGGTTTCAACTCTTCTACGCCTATATGTAGTGTTTATAATCTAGGGTCGCAGGCAGCAGAAAAAAGGATAGATCCAACGAAAATTGTATGTAAAATCGGAATAAGAACTAGAAGGCAAAATCAGCAGGAACAGTACAGTCCACTGTCTCATGTGTCAGGGCCCGATTAGTTGGTTGAATCGGTTTATTTAATAGATTGGAATATGAACGCGAATTTTTAACTGAAAAAACAAATAATTTAGTTGCAGCAGTAGTAAGTCAATAACTGTCCAAAGGAAAAGGAAGGTCCTCGGAAATATCTAAGAAGGTCTTAGTTCATTCTAGGCAGAGACCCAGTCTGGAGGACCTGCAGTCTTTTCAGACAAACAAATGGCACAACATTTTAATTGTGCACTCTTATTGAGACTCCTTTTATGTTTAAAAAAACTTTTCAACAGTATTTCCGGTCTAATCTAATTACTATAAAGTTAACAAAAAAAAAAAAAATAAATAAAAAAAAGGACAAATATAACAACAGTTTCGCTTTAAAAGTTAATTTTACAACTTTCTCTTACTTAAAAGTTAATTCTGATATTTTTCTTATTTTTACCAGACAATTAAAGAGCTTTCAACGCAAAATTCGACATTAAAATTTCAAACAGTTTTCGTACAAGAATATCGAATCGATAAATGCCCTTATTAAAAAAGAAGAAACTAGAGAAACAAAATTGACAGAAAACGATAACTTGAATAACAAACGCACATATTCAATTGCAATATTTGCAATTAGTATGGAATATGTATGAGTTTTAATAATTTTCGTTAAACTAATTTTATTTTTATGGGTTAATTAAGGTTTGCTATTAATTCTTTCATCAAATTTATGCGTTCTATGAACCTGTTTAGTGAAAATAATCTAAGTAAAGGGTTTTAGTTGTGTGTGAAATCATTCGTTTACTACCATCAAATTATTAGATATTTGAACTTTAACGAAACTCTCTTATCTATAATAATGGTTTACTTAAAGGTTTCATTTGTTGGGTATTTTAAAAGCAGAGAAAAAAACAAAAATATAAAATAAGTTTTTAAAAATTTAATCATCAAATACTTAAACGAGAGTACAAAGCTATTACATATTTTGAATTCCTATTCCAAAGCCTGACTATCGGTCTATCTGTTCGTGAGTCCAATATTGAAGTCACAACATTAATAGATTAATTTTATAAATCCAAGTTGAGAAAATGGACGCTTGTCTAAAAGTATCATCCACAACAATAGATAAAAGCCTTGAATAAAAATATTATTATTATTACACTACATTATAATTATATGTACTATATATTATTATTATTATTATTATTATAATTTATTTATACGCAAGAAATAAATTCATGGGCTGATGTGGGAGGAGCCCTAACAGCTAAGATTATCAGCTTAAAATATATAATAAAAAATATATGAAATAAAAACAATCAGTAAATATGATACAACCTCCCATCATAAAAATTTAAAATATTGTACGGAACTTCATACAGCTCTATAAATAAGAGAAAGAAGAAAACTATATTCGATTGTATCGAATCTTTTATATCCACCACCTTTATTTTAAAAACAGATAAAAAAAAACTACATTTTAATAGGTGAGCGTGGCAGATTTTTTTCTAATTTTATGAAATACCATGGAAATTTTTATTGTGTAGTCTATGAGCAGTGAGCCAAACACTTAAAAACAGAGGTGCTTTCAGTTTATTTTATACTGTAGGGGTGGCCTGTGTCCGATATGATATATCAGTACCAACGCATGCGAAAGATTTCATCCAGACATCTTAATTTTTGCGATTTTTCGGAAAATGGTTATCGCAGATATTATACGGGTAAGCAGTGAGACAGATGAACAGACGGACGAACGGATACGTCTAGATGGATTCCGAATTTGATATTGATCAAGAATATATATACCTTTGTTGGGGTTTCTGTCTGTTTTTCTTTCTTAATATTACAAACGTTTTCACAGAAAGATTAAAATTCAATACTCTATTACATCGAATGGCATTTTTGTACCGATACCAGAGAATAGCTAGCTCAATAAATGTGGAAATTTTTATAGTTCTGACTGCTATGGTTTATGAGCAATAGGCAAAAAACTAAATTTTTTTTTTCTTAAAAGCAGAGATGTTTTTAGATGTTCAACACAAACCTGCGTGCAAGAACTTCCAATATTTCTACTAAATTTGACGCCTATATCTTTATTTTAACGGTCAGGGGACAGTACACAGACGGACTGACAGGCGGACGAACAAACGGACGGACCGAGAGAGGGGCGGACGGACATGCTTAAAATGATTTTAAATTTGATACTGATCAAAAATATATATACTTTGCGTGGTCTCTGAAGTTCTCTTCTAGACATTACAAACAAAATGACAAACTTATATAGCCCTCACCAGCCTGATGGTGGATATAAAAGAGAAAACTAAAATGTTTCGTGTATTTTTAGATTTAAAAATGTTGAAAATTATTTAACACTTCACAATTTACGTGGCTTGAAAAGCCTTAAAAATTCATATAAATCATAAAGCTTTCCATTAAGAAAATTCTCTAATCGATCCTCATTTTCAATTTGGTAATTCTTTGTTTCCCGTTGTCCTTTGTTGTGATATGTTATTGAAACCGCACATGGTACATGTCTCACTCTTTTCAAAATACCGCACAAGCTGATCTCATAAATGGCGCGTAAACGATAAATTCATCAACGATTCTTTTGTGTGCAACGGAAATAACGTATTCGTCTCACTCCTCGCCCTTCCACTTATTGTTCGCACAGCAACAGTACGAAATATATACGCTACAAGTCATTCAATTGTTCACTTATTGGAGAGAATACAATAAACGTAAATTTGCGCTATTACTCGTGACCAAAAGCAAAATTTTGGTTCAAAATTTGGTTAATTTGTGTGTGTGCAAAGAACTTTAGCAATCTTCGATGACTGGAATGGTAAAGTTAGACAAATGGAAAAATAAAGAGAAATTAAAAATTAAAATAGATGCAGAAAAAGACTACACAGACATTTTCTCATAACCAATGCAAAGAAATCGCACAAACTTCAGCAATTCGCTACATAATATGGAGTAGAAATATGAAAGACGATCGGAATTTTCACTGACATGTTTATTTAAACTATTTTTTCAGTTTAATATTTTACGTTTCATATAAAGTGGAAGAATTTTTTTCTACTAAACTAAAAACTCTAAGAATGTTTAGAAAAATATTCAGCTGTAGTGGCATTTGAGACTGATTATACTAATCAGTATTGTTTGTAATCAGCATTTTGCGGCTTAAAGGCAATCTCATGAAAAGTTTTCTCTTTTGATCTAAAAAAATAAAAAAAAAATGCTCTTATTTTCTTCATTAAATGAAAATTTATGAATTTTTCTTTATCTTTACTGATAAGACTCTTTTCGTACCCAACACCGAAGGATGGGGGTGAATTAATTCTGTTGTTTGCAACACCAAGAAGCAAGCATCAGGGAACCCACAAAGTATATATATTCTTGATCAGCACCAAATTTGGAATCGATTTAAGCATGTCCGTCCATCTCTCTATCCGTCTGTCCATCCGTCCATAATTCTGTCTGTGATAAACATTCTCTTGGCTGCTTCAAATTTGGCAGAAACATTGGAAGCTCTAGTACACAGGTTGGTATTGAAAAGGGCACCTTTATGGTACAACGTCAGTTGAAAACATCCTTACTTTTAATAAAAATCAATTACAAAATAAAAATTACTCATAACCAATAACAGATGGATCTATAAAAATTTTCACATTTATTGGACTAGCTATTCTCTAGTATTTGTACAAAAATGGAAAAAGTCGGCCAAACTCGCTCGATATAATAAACTATTGGTAATTTAGTTTTTTGTTTTTGTGAAAACGATTGTAACGTTAAGACGAAAACTTCAGAGACCCCATAAACTGTATTTATTTTTGATCAGTATCAAAATCGAAACCCACTTAGATGTCTGTTCGCCTGTCCATCGTCTGTACGCTTATTTGCGTAATGTCTGCGCTAACAATTTTTGCGGCAAAAACATTGAAAGTTTTTTCACATACGTGGATCTTGAAAATGGGCCAAATCAATAGTTATAGAATGCACAATAAAAATTTCTACGGTATTCCATAAAAGTAAAAAAAAACTGCCACACCTACCCATTAATATATTTAGTTTTTTTTTGGATCTGTTTTTAACACTTTATTAGGAAGAAGCGGATGCCGACGGTATATCAAAAATTAGATCAAGTAGAAAAAAGTTTATTATGGATATCTGAAGGTGTTTTTACATAAATAAAAGTCTCCAACAATTTTCGAAACATTGTATGATTTTATAAATATGTCTTGAAGCGCAAAAGTTGAAATGGTTCAAATTCATCTACTCGGTACTTCTAGAGTTAATAAATATTTGCATTGAAATATCATATCACTTAAATATTTAATTTAAAGTAAATTCACAAAAATTGTGCTCTACTTGTAGTGAATTGTGAAAAAGCCAAGGTGAAGGAGACCCCTAAAGGAGAGTTTACTTTTATTTTGTGCGATTGTTTACAAAATAACCTCAAAGAGAAGTGATTTGCAACAGTAATGTTGCTCCATAAAATGATATACGATATAGCGAACCAACGTCGACTGGATGATTTTACGATGAAATAATTTACACAAAGTAACCGGCTAACGACTTATGCCGAATACAGTTTTAACTGTTTGTTATTGGAAGGGTTCTAGGTAACTCCTTATACATATAATATATAACGTAACGTACTCTTCAAGTGATTTATTCAGCGAGTGGCATTCCGGTGCAAAGCTGTAAGCCGCTGAGATTACATAAAGAATTGTTTTATATTAATAGCATTTTAAGAAACCCTTTATGTCATTAATAACCGTAAGCGAAATTCAAAGAGACTTATCAGCTGGCGTGTTATCACTATATTAAGCTATTTGCGCCAGCCAAAATGACAGCGTGGTAGGAATATTGGTGAAACGCTTTCTTTTATTCTCGACGTTTTTAAAGATACTCTTTTCTTTTTTTTTTGCTAAAAATGAAAAAAATATTGATAAGCGTTTTTTCATTCATTTAAAGGATTAACTAAGTAAATCTTTTTGCAAACCTTCGCCTGCTCTAATAAATGGAATTCTTGACATGCTAGGCGTATAGTGCAAGCAGAGAACTCTAAATTTATGCCGATGTAATAGGAATTCGTTTTGTTTTTATTGATATTTGTAATAATTTTATTTTTTTATTTTCTTTATTTTTTTCGTAAAACAATTCTTCTTAATTTTTAAATGAACAAAATTTAATATAATCACCATTTGATATACATTTCAATTTCTCGGTGAATGTGGTGTAAAAGTTTACAACCAGACAAGGCAAACAATTCTGCATTTTTTATTATACGTAAAATGTTCTTTTTTTTTGTAAAAAGTGTTATCAGTAGTTAAGGGAATATATATTACTATGAAAACTGAAAACAATACACAATAAAACCATGTATATATGAAGGTAGAAATGTTTGCCCGAAATACCGACAGTATTAGTCACACTTAACGCAAACTCAAAGTCTACATTACTGATATCAAGTCAGAAAAAAAAGCACAAAAGAACTTCCCTTAACGCGATTCTACAAACATTGATCGTCTGAAGACGCTGTATTATAAAAATATTGGCACTGCATTTTATGGAATGTGAATTCGTAAGCAATGGGTCGATTTGATTAAGTCTTTTACCGATTCATTCAATAAATAAAGGAAAATTTCATTTATCGATAGCTGGAATAATTGAAGAGTTGGGCTTTTTTCATTTTTGTGGTGGTCTTGTCTTTAATATGTGCATTAAATTTCAATCAAATTTGATTTTTTGAAATTTCGCCAAGAATATATGTATCAGAGATCATCGTTTTTTTTTTATTGATGATTACCTTCAATTAAGCTATTAAGACTTATTATGATTATGTCTGTTATCTAT
The DNA here is from genome assembly GCA_000671755.1 of Glossina brevipalpis. Taxonomy (NCBI): domain Eukaryota; kingdom Metazoa; phylum Arthropoda; class Insecta; order Diptera; family Glossinidae; genus Glossina; species Glossina brevipalpis. Next base: position 303,526 of record KK351214.1, read on the forward strand.
ATTTACTATATTTATGATATCAACTTTAGGGGGAATGGCTAAATTATCTTAGAGTCTTAATTTGATAAAGGATCAAGGATATATTCATACGTTTCACAATCAGTTTAATTAATATGTATATGTCGCAACCGGAATAATAAAATTAATAGATTGTTTTCATTCGTTAATAATTAAATGAATACCAATATAACAAGAATTGTTGAAAATTTCCTACTTTAGGAAGAATGTTTTAAAATTTTCAACTTCTAGTAGAACTTTTTGCGTAAAGTATCAGGCACTTGATAAAGAAATAATAAAGAAAATATTTATGACTTGACTCTAGTTTCGCTTGTATGGAATTTTAAAATACTGAATAAGTAGCTAAGGTATTTCAAATATTTAAAGTGGTAAACATTTATTTGTTATGATATGAAAGTATTTTCTGTTATACACTATATATATATATTTATTAATATGTATATAAATATATATATGTATACATATATTTATTAATGAAAATGATATATATTTGATGATAATTTATTAATGAAGACGTCTCAGAATAATAATTTTATTTTATAAATTTATTGTAACACTCAGAAATACACTTTAGACCCTCCATAAAGTGTATATACTCTTGATGAATATTTTTAAATCCTTCTCTAAGGTGGTTACATAGTAGCAAAATTTACTTTTAATTATACTTCCAGGGCTTTATCAAAAGTTTTACATAGAGATTTTTCAAATCGTCGAATCGTTTTGTCGTTCTCATCTGCTTATACTATGACATTACTTCTAAGTCAACGTAATTATATTTTGATATATAAAAATCTATCATTTAATCACGGGACAGTACCTACATTGAATCATTTTGAAAATTCCTAAAAATTCGATCGTAACTCCTTATAATCGTCCAAATAAGCGAAAATTTGGTTCTCTTTGCCAACATCTCGTAAGAGAATGTGGATTAGCGTACACACTTCTTATATATAATAACAAATTAAAATTTGAGGGAATGAAAGGAATATTTCTATCGTGGATTATAATATGAGCGCTGACCTAAATAACTTGATAGAAAATCTTCCTTACGATTAATATTCTCACTGCGAAAAACTTTGAAAGGACTTTTATGTGCAAACTTGTATAAAATCATGATTGCTTTAAAACTGAAATAGAATAGAGGAACAGAGAAATGGCTTATTTTTAGTAAGTGAACGCTCAATTATAACGAAAAGAATGACTGATGATTTAATCGCAAAAGCATTTTCAGCAAAAAAATAAAAAACAAAGTTGTCGAATTTATCCAGTCATCAGTACGAACACTTTGAACTGAAATCGTTTATACTCACGAAAATTTTTAGATAATCCTGCATATCATGCACGAAACCTAGACAATAAATGATGATTATTATTACTTTTTGCGGTCTACTTATTTTTTACATTTCATTTTAATAAACAGAACGACTACCCTATACGTATATTTGGTGAATGAATCGAATTAATGAAAATTAAATTCAATGAAGTGGAGCCGTTCAGGAAAAGCCTTACATCTTCAATTGAATTAAGCTTAAGAATTTTAAGGTTCTTTCAAGTTCATTTAAAATATCTTTTTTAATAAATTTTTGGAATGCTTCCTGAAAAATTCTTTTTAAAATTCTTTAAATATGTTGTATTTCATTAGATTTTGAAAATACATTTGTTTGTTTACACATTAAAGCGCAAAAATATTTCATACGTTCGTCTTTCTTTATGGTCTGGTTTTCATATCTGATTTATTTCAAATATGTATTTATACACACGTACACAAAAGCGCGCGCTGTCATATAGATATATATATATATATATATATATATATGTGCAAGAGTGTGTGTATATACATATATATATAAGCATATATGCGTATATAAATACACTAAAAACACTTGAAAACTTGAACGCAATTTGTCTTCCCTACTCTCTACACACTTGTATCCACGATGCCTATACAATTCATTCATAAAGTTCCGATAACTGTTTTATTGTATTCGTTCACATGTGTGGTATTTATTACCTTTCTTTTCTTTACTATATAGAATTAATTGTGAGTATATTTGATTGTTTGTCCATTGTTTACTTAAAAAAAAAAAAAAAAAAAAAAATTAATTTAATATAAAGTAAATAAGTTTTTTAACTTACTTTTGTGTTTCCATATATTTTGCTCTAATTCCCCCCTGATCTTTAAATACAATGATTATATCCATATAACATATATAAGTTGTGCATAACATATATAAAACATGTGTTAAACTAGATTTGACTCACGTGATTTGAAGAATATCGCATCACAAACAATACTGTATTTTCTTAAACAAATATGTGTATGGCTGCATCTATTGAAATATGTATGTTTGCGGAGGCTTTACAGTCAATGTTTATTAAATAATGTATCTGAGTGTGGGTGTGTGAAGTTCAATGATTTTTGGAAGAAAATGAAAAATCTATATATACATATATATAAATATACATATATATAAATTTTTCATTTTTATATAGATGTATGCATCAAGAATTTACGTAAGCCTACGCAGATTTATTTAATTTAAACATTATTGGTGATAAATATGCGACCAGCATTAATAATGCTGATGATGATGATGATTCATTCATACTCTGATAACGAAATTGATCAAATTATGAATGAACGTACATATTTGTTATTTATATATAGCACTTATATAGATGATATGTATGTAATATGAATATTTGCGCTATTCCCTATAAATTTCGTTTGATATTTGGGTAGCAAATCCCTTATGTCCATATTGACGCTCTGTGACGTAACTGTACTTATTTATGTTATCCGCTTAACCGTTTGCAAACGCAATATATCAAGAGCTTGTTGGCTATGAATCATAGAAATTCGTTTTCAGCTCAAGGTTCGATTAACAAATATTCAAAAAGCACAAAAAAAGAAAAAAACTAGAAGCGAGGAAATATGCAAAATTAGTTTTTTAAAGAAAGTAAAATTAAAGTATGATTCACTACATAGAGTGATAAATTCAAACTTATTGTCCCATCTTGGTCATAGTTTAGTTAGTTACCTTAGCACTACGTTAATTTTTTTTTTTTGATTTTCATCTATATTATATTCTGAGAATAAAATGTCTGAATTCGATTATGCATACATCGGCTTTTGAAGTTATTCATGAATGTAGTAAAGCTTTACATCAAGTAAGCTCTAGAGGTACAGTCCATTATTGAGGATTATAGCTTACGCTTATATGAAGCTTCTCTTATTAGAATAATTTTAATCAAAAGCAGTAATTAGGAGAGATTATTTTATAATTATTTATACCAATTTGAATAAGGTTATTGAAGATGATATAAAAGAAACGAAACATGATGTTGTTTACATATTATTTTTGCTTGAAAACTATTAGTTTTCTACCTAGAATCCATTTTGCTTCAGGTTTCTTTTCTCCTTCAAATTTTTACAGTCATAAGAAATGGGTCAGTTACTACATATTTTTACGACAAAGTTTTATTAACTTAAGATCAAAAGTTAATTAACATCCTACTCTCAAGTGAAAAAATGTCAATGAGACTGACTAGTTAGCACGTAATCACTCAACTTGTGTTCTGTCATAGTTTTTGTTCAACTTAACGCAATACTATGTTGTTTAGATGTAAGTTAATAAAAACTTATTGATAAAATAGTTGACACGATACCAATTGATGAGAAGAAAATCACAAAAACAATACGAATCGATAAGTTATTGAGTGAATCCAACTATCTAGTACTAATATTTTAACATCCATTGCATCCTGATGAATTTATGAAACAAAAGGAAAAATCATGTCACTATACTACCGCTACTAATAGTAATTAAATTGCTCTCCTTTTCGCATACTTCAGCGTAAAACCGATCTAGACTAAGTTTGTTATTCAGGTGGCATTAGAGATTAGTGTAAGATTCTAAGAGTTCACTGTTCATCTATTCATTCTTTTTATGCTGATATTCTTATCCGTCAATCTCGTCAATTTTCTATATACCTCCCTTTTCCGTCCATCTGCATATCCGTCTATCTGTATGCTCATCCTTGTAGTTCTCTTGATCGTAAAAATTTGAATAGTTCATTTAATGATTTCAGATCAAATTTGGAGAATTGTATTCGCAAGTAACACTCACATTCGTTAAAAGTGTTATGTTATTAATATTTGTTCTTGTAATAAACGTTAATTTAATATTTCATATAAATATATGAAATTTAAATATTTCATGGACACATAAACCTTTCCATGAGATTAGAACAATTTTTATATATTCATTTGAGGCGGTAGCGGTGACTGATCCATGCGAGGCATACTTAGGTCAGGAATTTGATTTTGGGCTTTCGTTGAAAAGAGATATGTTGTTGTGTTTTTGTGTGATGATTACTTGATCCATAAAGTGACCAAGGAATCTAAAAAAAATCCTTTTTTTTTTTTGTTTAAATTGAACCAAGTGACAATGACTTCTTTTTTACTTTCACGGTCGTCGTTTTCTTCTAAATTATTGTTTCATTTGAATGTCGTTATAAATGAAGTTCCGATCAAGTCAATCAGTAATGAATTCTTGAATTTTATAAGTACTTATTTTTTTTTTCTATTTCTATTTCTATTTTTTTTTTGTTTATTTTTTATTGGTGGACTAAAATATTTACTTAGTGAGACTTATATGTCAAACCTTAATATGTATAAACCTTTTTTAACATACTTTTAGTTTTAAAGATTATTCGAATTATTAAACTCTTCTCTTAATACTTGTTGTGATCAATTGATCGAACAATTGAGAAAAATCTGAAATCAAAAAAATAACACCCATCTAGATGGTGTATAATGATCAGTAACAAGATAATATAGATGTTGCTAACTCCTATCTCTCAGCGATCGACTTGACAAACGAGAATTGCTTGGACTTTTTATGGTCTGATAAGTTATGAAAGGAGATAAATGCTTGCGTGCGGGGAATTAAACTGATGAAATAATCTTTGCTATTTGGATTTCAATGTCTATAACATATGTCTCTTGAAGGATTTTTATAATTTTTTAAAACGTCATATGTAATATTGGGCACAATAATAAAAACTACATTTCATTTACTTTAAATGCATGCGCAGATAATTGTTTTGATGTTCAAAATTTTAAATAAATTAATTTGACACAATGACAGTTTGCATCGAAAAAATAAAAATAAAAAGAAAGGAAAACGAAAATTGATTCAAATATAAGTGAAGAAGAAAAACAATAAATTAACAAATACCAAATTTGTAAGGTGGGTTAATAAGTTGTAGAGTCTGAGAGAAAAAAAGTATCGCAATAATAAAGAAATGTTGAAACACAAGATATAAAATTACGCTGAAATATCCGTAAAAATATTTTTTTGTTTTTTTTTTGATATGTTTTGTGTTAAATTGTTGGAATTCTGCTCTACTAACCTGTGAGTATGGCAGCCGCATTGTGAAGGAAAACCGCCAATACCAGAAACAGTATTTGATGGCACAAATTGTAGGATTTTTCAAAATGCTGTTGCATCTTGTTTGTTTCCCGCCTCAGTACACCACACTGCACCATACCACACCAAACACACAGTACTAATGACGATAATGATGAGGATGAGGACGGGCTTGATGGTTGGATTTATACTTAACCGTTGTTGATATATTGTGATTCACTGTTACTGTTAGCGTGTTTAATATCCTTTTTACGATGACAAGAAAGAAGAACTTTGAAACTTATCAGTCACTTAAGAAAACATTTAAACACACTAACGCGTGCATTAACGCTTGTCTTGTACGAATAAATTTTTGCTTTCTTATGATTTACGTCTTTGACACACTTTTTTTATATTTTTATTGCTTATTTTTATTTTCGTTATGAATTTTTTTTCCTTTAAATACTATGTTGTCTTTAAAAGGCCATAAACTTTCTTATTTTAATGTTGCAATAATTTTCACTTTTAATTCCCATTTTTTCTCAATGAAAATATTAAAAAAACAACTTTTTTATATTATGAAATTTATTCGACTTCTCTCATTGCTGATTAATTTTATTAAAATAACAAAATTAATTACTGTACTAAGCTGAAGCGTATTTGGATATATGAGTTCCTAGCGAGAATTTTTTTCTTTTTTTCAGCAAAGCTGGAGATCCTATAAAAAAATAAAAGAAATTTATTTAAAGACACATTTCAAGATCTTATTATGTTTTAAATTAAATATAAATTAAAATTATTCTTAAATATCTAATAACGGTTGAATTTTGGGACTCCTATGAAAAGAAAGCCTGTTTCATAAAAATTTACCCCTATTTGCGAACAGAAAGCTTTATTCACTTACACTATGTCATTTTTAAAAAAACACTTTCTTGTTAATTGTGGGCGTGTCAAACCATCTATTTCAATCCCGATTCCTTAATGCACTGGCTGATGGCTTCTATATCGATATACGCATTTAAAAACATAGTTCGTTTAGACTTCGATATCGATATTGATAGATTGCATTTTGCTTGGGTCTTAACAGCCTTTATACAATTCAAATCCTTGCGGCAGACTTGGTCTTGCAGCGACTTGTACGAAAATACATACTCCCATAATAATCGATTTGTTAACAATCTAACTTGTAAAGATTATGATAGAGGCTTTATTGACAGATGGCATCACAGCGAAGTAATATATCTGCGTAATAATAATGAAAAACGCATAAACGAATTGGTTTATTTTTAGACATTGTACCATCAGTTGTTACCTAGCGATGTCATTCTTAGTTGATGAAGAGTTTTATATTTTATGGACAAAGATCGCTTTTCTGTTCAAATACGATAAATAGTTTTTATGGGTTTAAATTGCAATTTTTGTAGCTTGAAAAATTTCATCATCAACCATTTTAGACAGGCTTAAGTAATTATTTTTGATATTGCTGATTATAATAAATTTATGCGTAGATTTTGTGTGTACATGCTTTAAAGCATACATCTAAGCGAGGCAAATATTTGATAAATTTATTATGAATTTTACGATGGCTGTAATTAAAAGTTAAAAATTTATTGGTACTAAAACTGAGTCGATTTGTTTAAAACTCATAGATAGAGAACTGTAATTCATTAGGGAATATTAAAAAACCCTGTTTAATTTCAGAGATTTTTTAACGCTAAAAAATAATTTTTTGGATTTTAACGTTAAGTTTAAACTTTTAAAACTTTCTTAAGTGCAACTATTATTATTCTAGACATTAAATTTTGTCCATTGCCAAGATTTGTTTTTAATAAGAAATTCTTCCTAAACTGCTTTTAGTTAAAATTCCAGTGTTCGTATATTCGTTGTTATTTATTATTTGTAAGTACAGCTAACGCTGGTGACAAGGAAAAGAAAACTTTTTTGTTTTTAATTTAGTAAAATAAATAAGTTTTCTATAGAAGCAGAGAGGGAGAGAGAGATTGAGAGCAAGAGCAAGAGGAAGAGAGAGAGAGAGAGAGAGAGAGAGAGAGCGAGAGAGGGAGGGACTTGTGACTGAGGCTATAATTTCTTATATTTCTTACATTTCTTAAGTTACATTTCTTGATGTTAAATTTCTTAATTTTTCAATTTCGTTTATTACGATTTCTTGAACATAAGATATAATTACATGATTTGTTTCATTTGATTTAATTTCTTTGTTGTTTTTGTTGTTGTTTATAGTTAATGTAACTATGACGATTTCATCTATTATGTGCTTATGTAATTTTGTTTCTATTTTTTCTTTGATCGTTTATTGCTCGTATAATTTCCTCTTACAAGTGAACTCGTTTAACGTGCGTGATACTATACATCATACGCCTTTTTTTTGTTCGTTCTTCTATTTACATAGTTGTGTGTATGCCCCAATCCACTGTAATGCTCACTAATAAGAGAGATCAATAAATATAAGTTTCGTATATTTTATATTCCATTTCTTCTTCTTCTTGTATTTCTTTTCATTTGATTATGTTGGAGATTTTTTCCAACAGATGAAATGTGTTGTGTTCACATATATAAGCATGGTCTCTGTTATTGTATGATGTTCACTGTATGTGGTAATGTTATGCAGATTCTATGGATTGAGTTGTAATTGAATTTACGTTTATCGCATCATTAAAATATTAGAAATAAATTATGTAGTCTTTAGTTAATGCCGTCAAAGTGAAGACAAGTAAGTAATAGCATAAAAGTTAAGTATGGTAGACTGGATTTTGCAAAGATTTATCATTTTCTTATAGGCACTACAAAGGTTTCTTTATAAAATGAGAGAAATGTTTATAATTTGCATCAGAGATTTAATAAAGTATTAATAAAAGTCGGGTGATCGGTGATTACATATGACTCTACATTAAATGTTCTTTACTTTTCAACAATTTAGCTCAAGGAAAACTCTTTATGTTTATTATATAAAGTATATCAAATCGTTAGGTATAGAATTTTAATGATTTTTATTTATCAACCGACGATATATTCTAGGTTAACATGACATGCGCAACCAGTTTAGATGTTTGGTCGTTAAATGCGATTTCGAAATTTTGCCGAAGAGAACATGTGAGGAATTTCTTACAAACAAAAAAAAAGAAAAACAAATAAGAAAAGATTATCATTGCGTAGACTACGAGCAGTAAGCAAATCAATGTAACAAACGTTTTCACTAAAAATTAAAAAAAAAATTAAGTTAAATTATAAAGTTAAATTTTATTATAACGAGTGGACTTGGTCAAACGTTTCCATTTTTGTGTCGATATTAGAGAATAGCTAGCTTAACAAATTTGAACATTTTCATTTATTCGTGTGTTATGGTTTATGAGTAATAAGCAAACAACTCAATTTTGTTTTTACTTCTTAAAAGCAGAGGTGTTCTTAGTTTTCACTCTACTGTGGACATGTCCTTTGACCAATATGGCCAATTTTCGATGCCAGATTACTTGCAAAAATTTAAAGCTGATATCTTCATTTTTGCGGCCGGGAGAATGTTTACCACAGACTTAAGACAGACAGGTATGTGAACATACGGACGGATGGGACATACTTTTTTTTGAATTTGATGCTGATCAAGAATATATATACTTTGCGGTAAAGCTTCCTTCTGGGTGCTGCAAGCAAACTAAAAAAATTAAAATACCCCCCACCATCGGTGGTGGGTATCAAAAAGACCGGAGGGAAGCCGTTGGATTTTTTCTTAGAAAGTACGCTATTTCTTTCTCTCCCTTGCTGGAAGTACCGAATATATATATCTTTTTCTAAAAACGTTGAAGTTTACAGTATCAATAGCTGATCAAAGGTTACAGTAGACTTTTCGCATTTGAAGAGAAGTTAAGACAATGCATTCTTACAAGCCTGGCCATTAAGTAGTCATAAGTCATTTTCTTCTTTATTTATTTTCTTGACAATACTATATATTAATAAATGATATCTTGCTTCGACGTAAAGGTACTCTTTTCATGAGTGTTCTTATATAGGAGAGGAATCAAAATTTGAACTGATGTAGTTCAAATGTAGTAAAATTGATACAATTTTCTTATCTAAAATGTTATTATTGTTCTTCGACGTTGAAGTTTTGTTCAATACAATCCAAATTTTTCACACCATTGTGCCGAAATACTATTACTCGATGATTTCTCGAGAAATTTTCATATAACAACCTTTTCAAAATGATTTGATTCGAATCATTTTTAATAGCGCTTGGCTTTGAGCGGGAAGTTGTTAGTGTATCAAATTTTATCAAAATATAGATTGAACACAAAATGCATAGACAGACATCAGACATACGGAGGTATGTGCTTAAATCGATTCATAAAAACTAATGGCAGATTTATGATAAGTCATTTTAGTTGTTATATATATCTGCAGAAACTCACTATACTCCTTTAACATATAGGAACATAACGTTGATTATAAAAGATATTACGATATTATAATTTTTGTTAGATTTAGTGATAAAGATGCATCTGAGAAAACGTTTTCCAGGGACGGTAGACATCCTCAAACTTGAAATATATTGAACTTGGTTGAACACAACTTTTTCTTGCAAAAGGCGAAAATTGAAACGCAGTGTCTTTTATTTGAACTTTAATTTGATTAGAGATTTGATAGCATTAGAGTCTACGCAAACGATATAATCTTATTAGAATTCCAAATTTTCATAAGCATATAAGCACATTAAAGCATAATATAAACATTTCGATTACAATATCGAAGCATTTACCTCAGCCGATTCAGTTATTCGATCATTGTCTATACTATAATTAGTCTTAGTGTTTGCGTTATTTTTTTATTATCGTTTAGGTAGAATTTTTATTAAAAATAACAAGAATTTGGAATTTTTATTTTCTGAATTAAATTTATATGTAAAATGTCAAATACTTTTTAAGAATTTCTGTTAAAAAATCGTGAAAATTTCCAAATATTGTAACTTATGATGACTTTTACATGAATATATCATCAGCCATGCAATTGGTTGTTGTAACCTTTACGTATCAAGGGTAAGAGGTAGAAGAAAGGAAACAAAAATGAAAAGAAGCATAAAAAAATAGAAAAATCTGAAGTGTCTATTTAATCCAAGTAAAGTTAACCATGAAATAATAGACGGAAAAAGCAAAGAAAGTGCAAACTGCATAAACCATTCCTGTCATTCGCATATGTGTTCAGCGTAAAAAGCATAAGACTCTATTTACACATGAATTATAGCACATAAACTTGTGGCAAGTCGGGTTGAATGAATGAACTAGTTGGTGTGACAATAATTACCGCGTAAAAGCTTCCCAGACCATTACTGTCAAGCAAGTCACATCAGCGCACAGCATTGTGTGATTTGAAATTAATTATATATAAGTTAATAAATTTAGAACCATAACTGATATACTAATGATTTCTTTGCTCTTTTGGTGACATTATTTCAATTCTAGTGATTTTTAATTTTTTCTGTTTTTAGTACTCTTGTATGTACGTACATTTACTTATACTGCGTTTATTTTACGAAAATAATTTTCCTTTAAATATATATATATATATATATATATTTTGAATATAAAGCACGGTTACGTTTTACGTGATTTCAAAATAAAAAACAAAAATATATTTTTGTTACTTTGTTTAGCGAAAAGCCACAACCATCTTAACAAGTTCACTACAGTTTGATTACTAAATTTACAGTCATCTGTGTTGTACATAATATTAGCTTTGGCCCCTTACATGCATGCACGATTTCTCTCACCCCGTGCACATTTCTTTGGTTCTTACTTTAGATATACACTCACTTACTCATCCATACATCTTCGTCTAAAACATTGCGAGTATTGTGGGTATTGTTTTGTTGGCGAGCACATGAAAACAAAGTGTTTGTTTGTTTGTTCTTTATTTTCTACTGTATTGTGTTTTTTCTTAAATGTGAAAGAGAAAAAAAAGGGAACAAAATGAAAATTGAAATTTTGGTTGATTGTTTTAATAGCTTTTTCTTTGTTTGCCATATTAATAGTATTAGTAAGCCTTAGATAAGCACAAATACAAAACAGCAGTCAGTGTCAAAAATTAGTAAACGCTTGAAATGGTATAGTGAAGAGTACATAAAAAGAGAGAAACTAACGCAGAAGAGCTTTTTTTCAAATACTTTTGTCAGAGAATAAGCTTTCACGTAACTAATCATACAATGAAATCACGATCACATTTTTTAAGACTCTCATTATATAAAAAAAATTTCTTCGCCTAGCAGTTAATATAATCACAAAAGCACTTGTTTTCTTACGTTTTTCTATTATCGTTTAAGATTTCCAGTGCGTAGTGTACACGTAGTGTCCATGTTCATTACTCGACATACATGTTTTCAAAATGTTTTCAAGTTTGGTATTTGGTTTGATATTTGCTTTGAATTATGGTTAAAGAAAATAATGTTTTAAAGAAAAAGAAATTTTTAAATTTTTGGATAATTTTTCAAAGAAAAAAATTTTTTTTTTCTTTTGCAGTATTTAAGTAATGTTACAACATTTTTTCTATGCATAAATCCATGTTAAAAATTCATAACACTTCATATCTTTGACGGTTTCGAGAGTTCCCGAAAGGTATATAAGAAAAAGTCATCGAAGATATGTCTATTTAGAAATATTTTCATTTATTTTTGCAGAAGTACTATTTGCAGACTTTGCAAATATATTCATTTGTCCTTCCATCATTCACGATGACCAATTGTCAAAGTTACTAAACTAACATGTAAAGATCAGAGTCTTGGCTTATATATACAATTTCTTATTCGAATAGCTATAGATTAAAATATTCGAACGTAAAAAGTGTTTGATGGCGTCATTTATCAAGAATTATAAGGGAAATGATAAACCAATTAAACTTTCATAATTAGGTGTTGTGTATAAAAATGCATGCAGTTGGTCCAAAATCATGTTTAGAAAAACTTGAGAACTAAAACAATTCCAAAATAAAATGATAACTTTTACACTCTGTTAGAAATAATCGTTTTTAAGTAAGTCTGGACTCTTCACTTGTCTCAGTTGAGTTTATGGAATGTTGAAAAAGCATTAATAGAAATATACGAATAAATTTTAAATAATAATAACCCAAATAAATTATAATATTATGCTGTTCACATAAATATTATTATGTTGTTAAATAAATATGAAGAAGGAATATAAGAAACATTAAGAAATCTTAAATTACGGGCTAATTCTCAGTAAGAAGTACATTTTAAATTTTCATTTGTTTGTTTGCAGTCGCATATAAGAGTGAAGTTGATGATCTAATCTAAAAGAAAGAAAAGTAAAGAAGAAAAATAATATTCCAACCTTGTAACACATAATTTGGTAATAAACCAAAACTAAAGAATAGCTGAAGGCCAGCTAAAGAAATTTTTGTTGGCTACATATTACGAGCTTTACAGGTCGGGTCAGTTGAAAAGAAACAAAAAAAAAAAAAAAAGAAAAGAAAATTAAATCACCAACTTTTTTTTTCTATAGATTCGTAACATATACTTAGACTTGATAAGCAATCGATTTATTTCTAAGTTTCATTTTCATACTTACTCTCAAAAGAGGACGTTAAATTGCCAATCCAGTCAGCAAAGTCCATTAGTCTGCCTTTTTAAAATTTGATGCAGCTCAACTGCTAGTTGATTGACAAATGACATTTGCATATAGGTTTCATTTGCTGCTTAGAGAGATAAGTAAAATATTTTAAAACTTTTAAATCTTCCCAATCATTTACCAATTTTGCAAATCATACATGATGATTTGAAATTCGGTTAAAATAGTCATCTTTGTGTTTATTATAAATAATAGCGTTCGGACTAAAAACAATTTTTCACAGTGTCTTAAAGAAACAAAATAATTTTGATGTATTTTATTATATAATACTTAGAGAGGATAAGTATTCAGAATTCGGTTTAAAGTTTATGGCTCTATCTTATTTGTTCAATAAAGACATTAGCTTTGTGTTTGTTAGTACTTTTCGTAAAGCTATTAAGGCAGATGTTAATCTGTCAAAGCTATTAATTAAATGAAAGTTTACTAATTGCATTAAATCGGATAAAAAAATGGAAAAGAAATAAAAAAAAGTAAATGAAAAATACAAAGTTAATTAAGAGGTATTAAAATACAATCATTACAGCGTGTAACACATTGGTAAAAAAGAAAGAAGAAAAGCTTTTTCAACCATCAGCAGATGAAGACATTCAATAACCATGTCTGTTGTGCTGCTGACAATACCACGTAGATATTAGAATATAAAAAAAGAGATTAATTAGAAATCACACAAAAAGAGACTTTGTTTTTAGAGTTCATATGATTTCTCTTTGCATTTCAATTTCAATTCCTCTTAAGAGCAGTGAGCGTGTATTAATTTTGTTATTTATTTTTATTATCTCTACAAGGGGAAGAATCTGAGTCGATGTAATCATTTGTCCATTAGACACCCACGAGAACAATTGTTAGAACTTTGAAAATAAGAAAAGCTTTGCCAAAGTGTTAGAACTTAAAGGTTTTATTTTTAGCTTAGCTCTACAGCTTAAAATTGCAAAGGTCTGTGATAAGTCCCTTAAGATTGGAAACCACCATAACAGCTTAAAAAAAATGATCAGGTCGCTGTAGGTTTTTAGACATTTCACGGCCTAGGCGTGTGTGTCGTAGTTTTCCAATATTAAAGTCTTTTGCGTTTGCATTATCTCCCGAATGTATGCCTTACAATATCTTTTGCAACCTATCTGCAACCAACCAGGTCGAGTCATATTGCGGCTAAGTGCTGTGTAGATCGTGTCTCCTATTACTGTTTCTACTAAAGGCTAGAAAAAAAGGATTTCGTTTTGAACAAAATATCCTCTCAAGTGGAAAAAACAATGAACAAAGTAAAGTTTGTCTTACTGAGGTTATTCACTAGATCGCATGTCGTCTACATTTGTAATTATATTACTTATTGTCCTCTTGTGTCAGTGTCTTATATATCAGGATAAACAAATCACATAAGGTCAACACGAACAATAGCTGACGATTAAAGTTATGGCAGGTTTTGAGATGAGTATCAGCTCAAATGTTTCTTCGGATATAGAACTCAAACAGCGTTAAGGATCATAAGGAAATTTTTACTTTATCAAAAACAACTGTTGGAGATTGTCCTGATAGCGGCCAATTCTAAAAAAAACAGTGAAAGTATTCTGGCAAAAATTTCAAAGATCAGCATCTTAGCAGTATTGATATCGTGAAGTTATGTGCCTAAATAATATCAAATTATATAAGGAAAATTGATGATAAAAATAAGCTCAGTGTTTAAGCAGCACTTGATGCAATTGAAAAGATTTTATAACCGAATAAATTACGTTTATGGCCTTCTACTGAAGTCAGGTCATTTTGCTACACGCTTGATAACGAATAATTTATATTGATATTGAATAAGTTCTTGCTATTTTTTACGAGTTGGCGCACCTACTGGTAAAGATATTCGATACAAGTGTGTTAGTCATTTAAAATTTCTTTCTTTAAACTTTAAGAAGTTACCCTACTGAAGTGTTTACGACACATATTTTTTTTAACTTTGAATAGGTCAAAAAATGCCATTTATGGAAAAAGTTACTTGTCCTAGTCAATTAGGTGATATCGTGACGGGTACTGAATAAGGGCCGCCACACTATATTCAAAGGGCTAGCAAACATGACGCAGACCAGACATACCATTAAAATCCAAGATAATATTCGTGATGACCCTATTTAAGTCGGGCCAACTGAATGTGGACAATTGTGATATGTTCCAACAAACAGAAACCACTATTAAAACATGTTATCGACGACAACCGATGCAATTGAGACGAAAACTCGGCGCAATATGCCAAAATCATTCGCAGATTTCCAGCATAACGAAATTCGGCCCCACAATTCGGTCCAGCTATCATCTTTAATGTGTTCATTTACTCATTTATTTAATAATACAATATATTACGACATACAATTGATGACTCATTATCTGTTCTAGTGAATCCTCCATTTTTATGACGGTACATAAAGAGTAGTAAAAAGTTGTATAAATCTTTAATAATACGCCTGAAAGGTGATAATGTTTTGTAGAAGTCGCGAGTCACAAGTTTCAAGCTAGAAACCGCAAGCAGTATGTAGTAATTGGATTACGATGGTTCTGGCCAAGTAGCAATAATTCCTTAAAAAATTTTTGTTTTTTCTTTTTAATGAGCAATCATTCTTGGGATATTTCCTATATGTGTTCGCGTTATTGATCAGGAAGAAGTGGGGGAAGAGAAAGAAATAGAAAGTGATCGCAACTTAGTGGGTACGCGCCCGTTCCGTAAGTGTTATGCCTTTACCGACTCAGTATTCACTATAGCTACGACAAATTATGGTCTACCGCAGTAAAATTTGAACTCGCGAACATCGACTTAATAGTTGCGATTCTTACCTACTCGGCAATGCGGTAGCCCTATTGAAAGATTAACATGCATTTGCCGTTTCATAGTTTGATTTGTTTTGTTAACAGTAAATGTCTTCTTCGTTTTACACTCCAAAGGCTTAAGAATTTCCTGAAAATTTATTTGAATTCGTCGACAGCAAAAATTTAACTTAAGTTAAATGTAACTTGTAAGCATATATGGCTTTGCTGGGGCTTGAAGATCGCCAATGCCAATACTTTCTTGCTTTTCTTACCTCTGCTTTGTTGAGGGTATCATTTGAAACAATTATAGGATTTTCGTTAGTTTTTATTAATATTTTTTTTTATTTTTCCTTTAAATATTTTAGTACAGAGCGTTTTGTATACATATGCGTTGTTTGTGTGTGCGTGTGCATGTATGTATTTATGTATCCAAGACACATGTATACACATATATATGTACATGCATACATATCATTTCACTTATTGTAACATTTATATAGTTTTGCTTTGTGTTTTCTTTTTCTTGGTTTCTCCCAATTATGTTTGAATTTTTTCTGTTTTCAGTTTATTTAGTTTTTCTTTAATTACTTTTTTTTAGTACTTATTTACAGAGAATGTAACAAATTGTTGATTTTGGATGGGTATATAACTGATTTTTATATAATAATAATATTTATTTATTTTTTTGTACATACATACACAAAACTCTTTGATTTCTTGCCTTTTTAACAATATTGAAACATTTCAAACGAACATCAATGTATATACATATATATATATATATATGTATATATACATTATAACTTTCATTCATTATAGACTGATGCATTCTTGTGTTGTGTGTGACTTCGGCAACAGAACTAAAGGTCTCAATAAGAGTGCCCTATTTAAATTTTTGTCATTTTTTTCATTCAAGGAGCAACTCTGAAATTTGCTACAATTGGTACCATAGGTGGGTTGTTCCGATTGTTAAAAATGGAATGCTGAACGAAGGAAAAACGAGTAATAGTTGCGAAGAGCTATTACAAAAATGGGGAATTTACGCTGAGACCGCTGCACCCAATGTGTCAATAGTTTTTTGTTTTTGCTTTTATAAATGAGAAATGTGTGTGTGTGTGTGCGTGTGTGTGTATGTGTGTGAGGTTGTAAGGTCAGACTTTAAAACCAAGTTTGTCTTCCCATTAATTTTCACGAAATGATATCGCAGCAGTTTTTCTACTGCAAGATATAACAATTTATTTATTGAAAGGATCCCTTGTTGACTTTTAAGTTTAGTTAATGCTAGACAGTTTCTCTATCCAAACTTCCGTATTTTCCGTAGGCAAATTTTTTCCCATTCAAGTTAAGCAGAGCAGTTAACAGTACACAAAAAAAGAACGCATTATAATATTGTGAAAACCTATTACGATGCGACCTCTCGCAAACTTCGCGGAATTTTTGGTCGAGAAAGTGCATCTAAGATATTAAGAATTCGAAGAGTGGTCAAACAATTTGAAGAAGCTGGGTTGATTATAACCAGTAAGTTTCCTTCGCGTCGACGTACCGTCCGGTCTCTTGAAAACATTGCTTCTATAGACGAGAATGTCGCTGAAAACTCGAAAATATCAATTTAGCATCGTTCACAACAACTTCAAATTTCACGAAGTACTACTTAGCAAAGAAAAAGACAAAAGACCTCCACTTTCACCCATACAAGCAGACGATGCAGAGCGCCCGCATTGAAACAGTGCACTCTTATTTGGGAAACAGAGAGAGATAAAAATATAGCGAGATAGAGAGAAAAAAAGATAAAGAGAGATAGAGAGAGAGAAAGCGAGAGATACACAGAGACGAAGCTAAAATTTGTTAAGGATTGATATGAAGTCTGAAAGTTCAAAATGATTGTACAAAGCTTGGTACTTGTGGTACGGTTTAGGTATTATAGTGAGAATTTTTCAATTAACCTAACTCTACTTGCAGACTTGTAAGTTATTTGTACTTAATGAATTAAAGGGTGCGCTTAAAAAAAGAAGGAAATAAAAACAAAAGAAAAAGTTGATGAAAAATCATTCTGGTTATGAATGAAGAAACAATGGAAAACGAAAGAAAAATGTTTAGCAAGAGCTTTTCCTCGAAATACTTGCCCATTCAATTATACAAATGCCAGCATAATCAAGTAAGCTTGTTATTATTGCTGTTTTTTTGTTTTGCGAAAAACAATTTCCTGCTTTAATTTGTTATTATGATACTCCACTTAATTGCTATTGTCATTAAACTTTTATCTATGCTTGTTTTTTGTGTTGTGTCTTGTGTTCTGGTTTCGATTCTGATTTTTTCCGTTTCTGTATGTTTTTTTTTAAATTATAATTATCATTATACGTTTGCATGTATATAAGTCGGTGTGGAAACATAATTATGCTATAATATGTGTATATGTGTGGCGCTTTCTTTGTATTTATTTATACTTATGTACATTTAATAATTATTACAAATACATAATAAAATAATAAATCAGTTTTCTCTTTTGAATACATTTATTATTAATTTTATAGTATTTTCTTTCTTTTTACTTTATTAGTATTATTAGTTTATTTATATAGTTTTATAATTTTATAACAAGTACATACACATATAAATAAATTTTTTTATTTTTATAATTTTTTTTCTTCGTAAGGATACTACGGAAAAGCTTTCTCAGAATTAAACAAAACGAAAAAGCAGATATTTTTCAGTTTATATTTCTCAATGTGTGTATAGGTATAAACATATGTTAGTATTTATATAATGCAAGCATTTACAGGTTGATTCTTTTGTTTTTTGTTGTTTCTTTATTTCCTTGTAATAGTTTTTGCTTTCTTTTTACAATTTTTCTTTGTTTTTGTATAAATATTTGTGTAACTCTTCTTTTAACGTTTTCTCTTACTTTTCTTGCTAAGTTGAGGGTGGTCGTTATTTTTACTTAGGTATTGTTTAAGTTATTTTCTCATTGGAGTTAGTTTACATCTTTTTGGTGTGAAAAGTATTTATTAATGAAAAACGTAGAATCTGAAAAGAGAGTGAAAAAAGATGAACATATAACGGTATAATGGCATTATTTCACTTCAATTGAGAGGGAGTGAATATTTTCATAATCATCATTAGCTTATGTTACAAACAAACAAAATATTTGTTTATTATGATATTAAATGCTTCCTCTGTAAGGAAATACTATATATGCATGCGACGCAAGTACAAGAGGAGAGTTTGAGATGGCAGCAGCTGTTTTCCGCAATTAATTTTGGCTACGGCGTAGCTGACTAGAGAAGAAGCCCGACTATCAAGTTACCGTACATGGGTTCAATTGTTAGTGCAGTAGACTATACTTAGCTATAGTGATAGTCCGGTCGGTAAAAGCATAGCACTTGGATATCGGACATACACCTTCCAGGCTGCGGCCACATCTTATTTTTCTTTTGGCACTTCTTTTTGACAATGACCGTGCATATAGGGCATATGAGTGAGGGTTCATATTTTAAAAAAAAAGAGCAGAGAGTAGGAAAACCGAACTATAGCGATTCGGTGACCTTTGATTGATATGGTTTAGCTTTAGTGGCATGAAATCTCTCGCATATTGGTTTTGCCAGCTGTCCTCCAAATAAGTAGAGCATAAATTTGCGCTACAATAGTTGAATAGTATAGTATAGAATAGTAGTCTTATTCACATAATGTTTCTACTTCAATTGTGATTGAGTCGGTGTCTTGACTTTACACTGAGTTTTGAAGAAAACATATTTAAGATCTACTTCAATTCTTCGCTTTCTTGCTTAATGCTAGTTTTAAAATCGTAATCTAAAAAAGAAAAAAAAAATTTATTGTGCTTATTGTAAGTGGATTCTTGTCTAAATTTTATATTAAATTCTACAAAATTTTGAGATTGTAACCATCATGACTGATCCTTCGGTAAAAGATTTCATTTGGAATTTCAACACGTTTCGAGATTGTTAACCTATAAGTGTCATTACGATTACATTTAACAATTAAAAATTAGAAGATTTTCAGATGCATTGACTGTACAGTCGCTGATCAGGCACCCGGAAAGCATGAACAAGATTACAATATTTATACGCACAGCACTACTCATGCTACAAGCCATATCAATTTTGACCGAATATGTGTAACACACCCAGGACAGCTTACAATAGACACGATTTACGATAGAGCAGATCGGTGTCGATCGATTCAGATCTTCATTTTCTGTATCGGTTCAAACCCGTCTTTCTGTGTGTCTGTGTGTTCTTGTGTCTATCCGTTTGATTATTATTAATTTCTGAGATATTTTGATGAAATTTGGCACACTGATCTGTTTTGGCTCAAGAGTGAAAAAATGGTTTTGATTGGACCATTTTTACGGCTGATCTTCATATAATAACCCATTTTAGGAAGTATTGATAGGAAAAAAATATCAATTGATAATATTTTTTTGGCATATAAAATCAAAGTGAACAATTTAGATCGGATGGAACCATTTCTTGAATCGTTTCACGCTGTAGGCCCTATAACGGCTGCTATGTAAGTATGCTTTTACATCGGTATAAGGTGTAATTTTTGATATTTTGTTAGCAAAGCAAATAAAGAATTTTATTGCACAACGTGCTGTAGGTTATTTAATAATTAGCTTTAATTCTCTATAATCTTTTCATTTGTTTTCATTTCTGAGTGAATTGTCACTTTTGGATTTTCGAAAACCGAAGAGACATAATCGAATAATCTTTCCGTCTTTACAATGAGTGATGGGTGATGGGTGGTGCTTCTTGGACTGGCAATAAGTGGGCTATAATTTAAAGGTGCTATAGAGATGCAGTGAACTGCCTTATCGAAACGTATCGACCGAATGTGTTTGGTGTGAAATTGATGCTATTGATGTCAACGATGCTTATTTTCGTCAGGAGGTGACCGTCTGCTACACCACTCTCTGCATCATTCATTTGTATCTTCGAAATTATATTTTTTTAAATAAATTTTCCTCTTGCTGATATTTAACGTGATGTTTATTTAAATTTTGCATGAGTCTCTCTTAGTTTAGTCGATATTGTATTCAGTTTATAAATATCAGAGTACATATTACATATTATCATCTAATGCGTAGAAACCATATATATGCAGCTTTAAAACATTAATCATGAGCAAATGATAAAAATCGTAGCAAAAAACATTCGAAAGGAATCTAACATTGAGAATATGCATTTTATTTAACAGAGATATTTATAGTGAAATACATGAATGCCTAAGTACTTCACCTCAATCTACACCTCAATTTACAATAAAAAGTATGTGAATATACAAGGCTTAGATAATGCTTATACCATACATACTTAAGCATAATAGAAATTCCAAAGAATGAAAGCAAAACAAATGCTTTCATTATGATCGTAGGCCTTGTGTTAAGGATTTGCGTATATAGGTGTGAATGTAAGTAGTTAAGTGAGGATATAGGTGGGAGTCGTTTATGTGCGTATGCAAAGGTAGACATCCTTGAATGCATTATCATGCAATTCTTTAGAAATATAGAATAAACAGGCAAAAGGAATTTTTCAGGTGTAAGAAAACATATTAGGAGTAATGGTAGAAGTTTTCTATAAAAGCTTTGTTTTTAGTTAAGAAGTTAAGAAGTAAAACGTAAGAACAAATATGTCTGCTTTGTTAACTATTTATTGATTGCCTGTTTGCCCGGTGCTGTCTTTTACATAAATGTTTATGTAAATGTATGTGTAAATGTATAAGCGTAGATATATACTACAGCTGCACGATTAAAAGTGTGCTTAAGATTCAAATGAATATTTTAACCAGAAAAGGTTGGTAAAATTCTCTCTCTCCCTTTCCCTATATTATTCAACAATTTTCTTCGTGTCAATTTAATACAGAAAACTGAATATTTATTGCTATTAAAGTGCTCGAATGCATCACATGCTACGACTGCTACTACAAAAATGCAATAAGTGCTTTTAAGTGCTATTTTCATTTCCGTTTTTGTTCTTCACTTCATAATACCAAATGTGGGCCATGTGGTATTTTGGGTTTTTATGGAATTTTCCTGAATGTGTGGGCATATATGTTAACATGTAAATATTTATTTATATTTTATATTAAATATAAAAACATTTTCTTATTCAAGTTAAATATTTCTTTCCTCTTAATGTTGTTGATCCTGTAGAAAATAGTATGTAAAAATGTGTATACATACATATATTTAATACATATATGATATAATATGATTGGAATGTGGGACTCTGGTTTGTACAGAAAAATTCTATATATATATATATATTATATACATATATGTATATATAATATATATATGTATATATAATATATATATAAAATAATATAAGTGGAATGTGGAATTGAAATTTTTCTGTACAAACCAGAGTCCCACACTCCGGTTACTATATAATTTTTGTTCGCGCATACTCACTTGTCAGTGCATGCAAACTTTCCTGCCAAACTCCGTCAATATCTGATGGACCATTAACCACACATTACAAATGGTCTTGTCAACTTAATCTACCTGCGTAATCGCTGATAACAAATTCAAAACGTTCTTGTTAAATTTCCAAGTACGTTCGCTTTAATTCGTCATAGTCGAAACATATTATCACCAAACGCACGATATAATCTCTTAGGCTTTAGCATTTATGTAAACCCCCTTTCCGTTTCAATTTTTTTTATAAACTGTTATTATATATTATAGACTGTGTGTGTTGATCGTTTGTCGTTGTCAATCGTTACGAAAATTATACAAGTTTCTATGTTTAAATACGGATTACCAAATATAATGGCAAGTGTAATGCGAAATAACCATCCATTTCAGCGCACTACACAGGCAAAACTTTGAGGAAGTTTAAAGAAACAGATTTCTTAGGGCTCTAACACTTTCGTAACAAACGATCCATTGAAAATATTGGTGCTGTTAGTGAAAGTATCGAGGAAGGATCAAATTTTTCCATTACATGGCACGACCAACATTCTAATCATTACAATCACATGATCACCAATTTCTTCTTTTGCGCAAAATTGAAGATATGTGATTTCAAAAGGACGATGCCACAAGCCTCATAACACACTTCGTTTTGGTATCGTTGCGGGAGAAATTTCCCGGAACTGTAAATTCACGTGTTCGGGATGTGAGTTGTTCATCAAGATCGTCTGATTTCTTACCCCTGAACTTTTTTTGTGAAATTTTGCAAAGGATCAAAAGTATGCGTACAATTGACATTTTAAAAACGAATATCGGTCAATTTATTGCTGAGTTACTTTCCGTTGTACAGAAAAGTCATCGAAAATGATCTTAAAAGGATTCAGTCCTATATGATATTCTGTGGAGGATATTTGAATGGGGTTTTAACCCAAAAGTAATGGCAAGATCCAAGCAATATATTCAAGAAAAAAATTTGATCGAAATAACTTGAAATGTGTTTTCTTGACTTTTACTTTCGGAAGCACAAAATGGACAGTTTTGCAGTATAAAAAATGAATGCTCTTTGTGCGCTAATTAGCTGCAAATGAATCCCAAATGAAATTTGGTCTAAGATCATAAGTCTTTTTTGAACAAGAATCTTAGTACTTTTGAAACTATCCAATATTTGTATTCAGAGATTAGCATAAGTATAGTCTGATGTCCGTTTTGTGTTATATTTATCTACCTCAAAGAAGATAAGAATCATGCATTTCTTACAGTCGATTGCTTTTTACATATTTCCGGCGCTCTATTGTTTTTTTATTTACTTTACTTGAGAAAACTAAAAAAATATCGATTACATTTCGTGACTTCATGTGGGCTGTGCTAAGCTAATTGCTTGCTTCGGTGTAGGTTGAGTTCAAATTTTCTATGCTTTTTTTCTCTTTTTTTCTTCTTGTTGGTACAAATAAAAAGTCAACTAACATATTGAAAGAGTTTTCCAAATTTGCCTTGAATATTTTTCAAGTAACAGTTTTCAAAAGAAAAGCAGACTCCTGCAATTAAGTCTAATTAATAGATAAATAAATTTTGAAGATATTACGTCAAAACCTACATGGAAAGATTTTGCGAAAAGATCAACTAATCTCTCGTTTATAATTGAAATTTTTATTTTGTGGAAAACTGAAAGAAAAGACTGAAAGTGATCCGGAATGGTGACAATGATTGCACTAAGCGTTAATAACGTTCCAAATGCAGTTTGCTGTGAAATTATATTACATTTAAGGGTTTTCTTTCAATCATCGCAATTAAATTTTGTCACAGAATTACATCTTAAAATATTATTATTATTGTTATTATATTTTTTAGACTAACGAAATAAATCCTCAGACTAAAAAAAGCAAGTAAAAAAATTATATACGCCTTAGCCGAATCTTTTATAAGCATCACCTTTTTTGAAAAAACATGAAAGAACTAAAGTTTAATAGGTGGATGCGACAGAGTTTTTTCACTGCTTTCATTGCATTTCATTGCATTTTTTTGCTCATTAGTCATAAACCAAGGCAGAAAGATCTATAAAAATTTCCACATTTATTGAACTAGCTATCCTCTAGTATATCTACAAAAATGGAAAGGATCGACCACGCCTACTCAATTTAGTAGAGTATTGAATTTTATTTTTTTGTGAAAATGTTCGTACAGCTCTGGTTGCGGAAGTAAAAAAGAATAGCTCATTTCTCGTAAACCATAGCAGATAGAATTATAAAAATTTCCGAAAAATATTGCACTAACTATCTCTCTCTAGTAGTCTCTACGCAAAAATGGAAAGGATCGACTACGCCCGCTTGATATAACAGAATATTGAAATTTAAGTTTTTAGTGAAATTATTTACAACATTAAGAAAGATGCCTCTCGAACCACATAAAATGTATATATTCTTCATCAGTATGAAATTCGGAATCCACTTAGACGTATTCGTCGGTACGTCTATCCGTCTGTCTGGCTGCTTAACTATCTAACGTCTGTGGTAAACATTCTCCTAGCCGTAAAAACGAAGATATCGGCTATAAATTTGGCAGAAACATTGGAAGTTCTTTCGCATTCGTTGCCACTGGGACTGGGCCAAATCGATCACAGACCATGCCTACACTGTAAGCTGAAAGCACGTCTGTTTTCTGATTTTGCTCAGGCTGTTTTCTATGGTATTCCATAAGAACAGAACAAATCTGCCACACCCACCTATTGAAATTTAGTTTTTCCCCCTTTTTTAAGCTGAGGCTGGTAGATATAAAAGCTTCGGTACAGCTGAATATAATTTTCTTACTAATTTTATTCTAAACATTACTTTTATTTTACACATTTTCAGTTAATTTGGTTTTGTCTAATCAACATTTTGTTTCAAAACCATAAACATTTATATGCAAAATTTTAAGATTATTGCAATCTCCTATTCAGCAATTTACGTAAAACTTTACGGTTTTTCTGCCTGACTATTTTCATTTCACTTCAATTAAGAAGTAGTAGAAAAAAGTAAATGTTTTCAATTTAGGTTGAATCTTAGACACTTAGTAAAACTAGCATTTATGTGAAATAATAAAGCTTTTTTAGTGCTATACATACTCAAATTGAAAATGAATTTTGAAATGATTTTCAATTTAATTTTAGTATTTCTTTGGAATTAAGTTATTAATCAAAAATTATGAAAATCTGTTTCTTTCCTTAGGTGTTATGAACTTTTTTAAACTGTGAACGAGCCTACGGCCGCAATACTAATTTCGATCTGCAATATAAAATCAAAAAATAATTATTTTAAATTGCCTTGTCTGTCTGATATAACATCCGTCTATTTCAAGAATTTCAACATAAACAAAAAAGAAGAGACAAATATGAAAATAAAGGAATATAAAGAAATGCTT
Organism: Glossina brevipalpis; assembly: GCA_000671755.1. NCBI lineage: Eukaryota > Metazoa > Arthropoda > Insecta > Diptera > Glossinidae > Glossina > Glossina brevipalpis. The sequence goes on from KK351214.1 coordinate 329,214, forward strand.
ACACTTATGATGTTACAAATGTCACAACAAAATTATTATATTCTGTTTTCTAGTGGTAAAGATGAAGATTTTCATTTGAATAAGTTTCTGCTCTGAATAATTTAATTGTAGATTAGTTTTCATGCCTTTAAGGCTTTAATTCGTTGAAATTCATTTTTAAAGTCGTTCATATTTAAATGTTTTCTACAAATTTGTTCATAAATAGAGACCATTTATTTATTGTAGACTATTTTTATATCTACCGCTGGAGGTGAGGGGTATAGTCATTATGTAATTTTGTCTGTACTGCTCAGAAGGAGATTTCAGAGATCTCACGAAGTACATATATTCTCGATCAGTATCAGATTTACAATCGATGTCCGTCTGTGTTAAATTTCTCATTGGATGTTCTTGCACGTAGGCTGGCGGTGAAAGTGGGCCAAGTATGTCAAAGGACACGGCCATACTATAGCGTAAATTTAGAACTCCTCTGCTATGAAAACTTATAAGCCAAAGCGGACAAATCTGTAAAAATTTCTACGTTTATTGAGCTAGCTGTCTTCTAATATTGGGACGAAAACGAAAAGAATTCTCCGCGCACACTCGTTATAATAGAATGTTGGGGTTTAATTTTTTTTCTGAAACGTTTATAACAGTAAGGACGATATTTCAGAATTCACATAAAGTGTATATATTCTTGATCAGTACGAGATTCGGAATTTACCTAGACATATCTGTCTTTCCGCCTGTCTATCTTGCTTATCTGTGCAACGTCTGTGGTAAACATACTTCTGGCTGCAAAAATGAAGATATCTACTTCAAATTTGACAGTATTACATAGGTGGCTATTGAAAATGGGTCAAATCGATCACAGGCAACGCTTACAATACAATATAGGCTGAAAATACCTCTGTTTTCTGGATGTTTTGCTCGCTACTCATAGACTACATAATGAAAATTGTCACGGTATTCCATAGTAATAGAATAAATCTGCCACGCCTATCTATTAAAGTTTTTTACATTCTTTTTTAAGGTAAAGGTAGTGGGTATAAAACATAGCCGAGAATAATTTTCTTATTTGGTAATTGTTAAAAACTTTTATTAATACTTTGCATACTTTGAGGATCAAAAAGAATATTTTTCAGCGATTTTAAAACAGAAAATTTTCTCTTGCACTCTGCGATCTTAATATAATTAAGAAAACTTAAGGGTATTCTATTCCCTTAACCGAAATTCTTTGATTATATAAGAAGTATCTAATATTAAAACTTATGTGGAGTTATCATCTATAGGCCTTAATACAGGATGTGAAATAGTATTTAAAGTCAATGTTTTTCATTACAGTACAGTGAAATAGTGATGAGTCATTTAATTATTCTTAATATAAACCAATTTCAAAATAAATTCCTTGTTCTTCTTTGGCTTTATGTTACTTTATTTTTTTAGACATCGATTTTTTTGAATTTTTTTAAATAAAATGTGATGATAACATTGCATTTGAACAAGGAATTATTTAACGAACACTTGTTAAAATTTGATAAAGTAATGCGACCATACAACTTAAATGAAAATGCCTTTTCTAACCATCTCAACATCGCGGTGTCATTGCTTGCCAGGTAAAAAGGAGGCGTTTACGTGGCGTATTGTGACTGGCGATGAAAAGTGTATCTACTACGAGAATCCTAAACGCAAAAAATCATTGGTTAGACCACGAGAGCCATCCACATCGACACCGAAACGGAATATTCATGGCCAGGAGGGTTTGCTGTGCATATGGTGCGATCAACAAGGTGTAGTATATTATGAGGTACTAACACTGAACGAAAGTGTTACTGCATATGTCTACCAACGTCAATTGAACAAATTGAAAGATATAGTGTTGCAAAGAGATCAACAATAGGGGCTAACAGACGCAGAGTCATCCTCTTCCATGACAAGATTCGGCCACGCATTGCAAGAGTTGTCAAGGATACACTATTACAGCTTGAATAGGAAGCTCTGCCGCAACCAGCGTACTCACCAGACATAGCGCCTTCTGACTACCACTTGTTCAGATCAATGCAGAACGGCTTGGCTGGCACACGGTTCGACAAAGTTAAAGAAGTACGAAAATGTGTCGATTCAAGAATACAACACGGTTTCGCCACGTAGCAAGAAAGATGGTAAAAGGTTGTAGAAAATGATGGAAAATATTTTCATTAATATTGCTACGGAAATCAGAAAGTGGTAAAATACAAAGGCAGTTTTTTGTACCAATTTTTCTAAATAAATGGCTTTATCAAGTGAAAAAATGGACAATATTAACTCGTTTACTTAATAAACATTGAAAATCTAATACCTTAAATTATGACAACAGTTATCGAAAACAGAGTGCACGAGAAAGTACAGCAATAATTCAATGCTCGTCTATGTAGTGTTTTTTCTCACTCGTCATCTTACGGCTTATTCCGTCATATTTTGCTCCATTATTGTTGTTGCCTCCTTAAGAAGTTTATATTTTTTATTATTAAGTTAAGAAGTCGAACTTCATTATTCTTTTATCGGATGTGTAACGTTCGCGTATATTTTTATTTTTTTGTAGGGTGTAAAATCTCCGTCGGTTTGTCCAGTTTTTATTAAAAATGTCTTAGAAACCCAAGATAGCGGAATACCGCTAATCACATACTTTTTTTATGTTTCCTTCTTTGGCAAACCCGATTTTGCAGGTGCTGTTTGCAAAAGAAGAGAAACATGAAAAGAGAGTAAAATGTCCGTTCGTTTTGTCCGAAGGAAAAGAGAGAGTCCGAAGTCGGTCAGCTATAAAAATAAGGGTGGATTCTTGTGAAATAATTTTAATTTGAAAAAGTTGGGAATACAACTCAGACATGACAACGAATGGTTGTGCTTAAGCGGATAAAACGAGAATTAGTCGGTGAAGATATAGCGTGAAGTTATTTGTTTATCGAAAAAAAAAGATTTTCTTTTAAAAACATAAAAATTAAATGAAAAAGATAGTATTATTATTAATGTAAGGTAACAGTGGTAATGAAAATTTAAACAACAAATAAAAAAAATTCGGCAAGAAATGGAATGAAATTTGGGAATTAAAGATTTCATGTCATGTGCTGCATTTTTGATTAATTAATGCGGAGATTGCAAGTGTTTTGTGAAATAATAACTGTTTGTGTAGTAAAAGAAGAAAAAAAAGGCTGCAAGGAAACTGAGATTAACATTATAATAAGCCTAACAAGATTATTTAAAAATGGAAAACTGTTTAATAAAACTATAAAAAGTTTCATAATTCTTTTTTACAAAATAAAAAAAACCATGCACTTTTTTTCTGTAATGATTTTAGTTGTGCAAGACACTCTACAACTCGCTTTCATATATGGGTGGGTGTGTAGTAGCGTGCATTTGCTCTATGATACATGCTATTAAGTTAATTCGAAAAAAAATGTTATAATGTCGGTATCTTACGAATTAAATAGAAAATCAGTTTAAGTTTAAAATAAAAACGGAGTTTATTCATATGAGGATTACTGTCGAATTGCAACAAATTAAGATTCTCCATGAAAATGCAAGTTAATTCAAACATTAGAATGATACAGATGCTGTCAACCACAGCTTACAGTATTTTCTGATAAATAGATCGCAATCGCAGCAACAGCGTCAAAATTTTTATCTCCAACATCACCATTATCATCGACATCTCCATCATGATCATGAGCTTCATCATCATCGACACCGTTAAATAAGTACTTATGTAAATATTATAGTATTTAGAATACATTTAATAAAAAAAAAAAATTTGTGTATTATAATGAGTGGATGTAAGAGGCGGAGGAGATAGTAATCGACGAGCTGACACAGGCAAGACATAACAGACAATTAGTTTCCAAACAGGCGATATAAGACCTAATTTTTTATTATTTTATCTTTAATTCAATTTTTTCCGTTGACGATGGCTGAGCCAGATCGAGGAAACTAAAACGCCCAGCTCTGTTCGTCACAGATATTAGATTCATTCTTGTATATGACTTTATTATAAAGTGCAGGTATTGCCTACATACGGTACAATTATATATTATACATCTATTTTTAAATCATTATTCATGCAATAAATGCATACGGCGTAAGGTTAAAGTTTATAAACTTTGTCCATTTGTTTGTACGATTCAGAAATGGATATCACATAGGATATATGTACACAAAAAGTGTCTCAATGAGAGTGCACTATTTCATTTACAAATAAAACATGTATTTTTTGAGTGAGTTGTGATATTTTTATTGCATTGTAAGGTAGACATGTTCCGAGTAAATATGGAGTAAAATATTCGGCAAATGGTCTCCGCGGCTCTGATGCCAAGCCATTAATCTTTTCATGAAATATTCGATCACTTTTTGAGAAATAAATGGGTGCATATCGCCGATGACGCGACATATCTCAGCCTTGAGCTTAGCAGTTGTTTCTAGTTTATACGCAAAGATATCAAAGAAAGAAATCACACGGCGTTAAATGGCATGATCTTGGCATGCGGAGTTTGCGCAGTCCTGCTGAAACCACATGTCGTCCAGAATTATGCTGTCCAGTTGAGGCTACAAGAACACCCTTATCATGTTTCTGTAACGAATGTTGTTCACAGTCACCGCAATTCCGGTGTTATTTTTAAAAAACTATATCCCAATCACGCCGCCTGATCTAATTCCTCTCCAGACAATTGCTCGTTGTGGATGCAATTGTTTCTCACGGATCGCAAGAGGATTTTTTTAGCCTCAAATTCGGCAGGTTGGTTTATTTACGAAGCCATTCAGATGCAAATGCGATTTATCAGTCAAGACGACTTTTTTCGAGAAATCGCCATTCACTTCACTTCGCTCCATTACTTATTGAACGAAATGCTGGCACTTTGCATGGTCCATTTTTAATAATCGGAAAAATCATAGGTGACAGCTGTCAAATTTCAGAGTTGTCACTTGCATGAACAAAAATGAAAAAATTTATTGAGATATTCCCTATAATATTAGGGCAGAGAAAAGGTATGTGCTGTCTCCGCCAATAAACGGTTCTATGGTCTCGCCAAAGATAGGGGGCGTAAAAGCTGACAGTCCATAGATAATTTAAAATAAAAATCATTGTTAACTCAGTCAAGTTTATTTGAATTTTTAAAATGAAGCTAAGCTCTGAGAAAATTCGTTCGCTTCAATCACCTCGTTCAAGTCAATAACGCTTCGCAGGCTTGTGGAAGAATTCATGGAATTTATGGTGGAGATGTTTTATTGAAGTTCAGCAGCACATAAATGAGTTTCTCCGTTTCCGGCTGGAAATTATGCCGTTAAAATTCCATCGCGCTCTGATCACCCAATCATACATTAATTCCATGAAATTCCTCAAAAAAATTTAGGAAGATCGGAAGACTTTATTTTATGACAGCCGCATATTACCCAAAAAATAATTTCGAATCATTTGCTTAAGGCTGCATGGTATAATAGGAAGCTCGTTATTTGATATTTTACACGGTTTAACAATGAAAAATTTAATAGACCGGATTTTCATTTGTGAAACGGCAATAAAATGATGTGCGAAAAAGGTGCAGCAAAACATCGAATTGATGCCACGTTTTGTATTTTGTATTTACGAGAATTGGAAAGTTATCATGGATAAGCTATTCCAATCTAATCAGGCAGTTGATTTCGCTTTCTACTTTCAAGAACTAATTGAAACAGATGCGGTGAAGCGCCCAAATTGTGCCGTCTCCTATTACGACAGAAAAATCAAATTTTTTTCGCGAAAAACAAAAAAAATTTGGCTAGGAAATTTTTTACATTGGCCGAATATTTTGCCGACTACTATTTGCTTCACCACTCTCTGCCAAACCATGAAAAAAAATTTAAACAGTGTATTCTTATTGAGCGTAACACTCTAGGCCGATATGATACCCGTCTGTTCATGGTCTCTCGGTTCTCTTGCCGGTCGTTTGTTTTAGACTTTAGAAACCTTCTGGCGACGGAAATTTTAGTTTGTAGCTAGAGATTAAATCATCTAAAGTTAGAGTTAGGATCTGAAAATGGTTTGAAAATTGTATATAGCGGTTTGAGTTGGTACATATCAAGCAGGTTAGCTTAAGGCGAATATAATATAATTGTTTTCTTTATAGTTCTCTAAATGAATATCTTACTCATAAGATCTTAATCCACGACTGTCTTTTGATTGATTTTTTTTGTTAAAAAAATATTACTTTCTAAATTTAGGCTTTTCCTTTCCATTAACTCATTGCGTTATTTTTTAAGAATTTTCTTCTAAATAATCATTTACGTATAGCCCGTAACATCATATATTAAACTAAGTATTATTTTTAAATGTCACATACAGATGAAAATAATGCTAAATATTTTCTGTTATTGCTAAGGGAAAAACTTTTCATATTAAAACCAATAGAATGACATAGAAAGTGGTGGCAAAGAAATGACATAGAAAATATAAAATATAAGCAAAAAGATTCAGACTATGAGTGGAATACAATAAAGTTTCGAATGACGGAGCAAAAAAGAAAAAAGAATATCTATAATACGCTTTCATACATATATACACTATACTGGAGTATGTAAACATAGAATATATTTCGTAGAATAGAAAGATAAAGTTCTTAAGGCAATAACAAACATCAACCGACTGGTTTACAAGCTGTGTTCTTTTCATTTTATTAAAAAGACATCTCTACGAAAGTAACTGCAAACCAACTGTAGTTCTTTTAATGTATATACGAATAGAGAGGTACTTAAATTTGGGCTTTTATGCGTTATACTATAGTTTTTTTTTTTTTTTTTTTTCAAAAACTTCATGAGAGAATGATTACGAGAAAAAAAAAAGAAAGAGAAAAAATAGTGTAAGCAACAGGTTGTTTAAATTTAAAGTGTTTTCTCTTTTTCTTATAAATTGCTTAAGTTCATTGGCTTTGAACTAAATGATAATAATACCTGTCCCTGTTTACTGAACACAAATATATTTTGTAAACATTAGCAAGGGTATTAAAAATACGCAAACACAAAATCTTAAACTGCAGAGAGGTGTATATGTAGCAGAATAAGTTTTGCAATTAAAAGTGTGCTACTATGAACAAAAAGTAATGAGACTGTATTTTTTTAAAATACCCGCTGTATGGTATTGATGTCTGAATTTTTTTTGGTAGGCTGACGTAACTGTTTTGAACTATTGACATAAATTTCGAAACACGTGATCTGTTGGTTTTGTTTAAACAATGCTGTCAAGGTTTTTTAAACTGAAAAAATCTGTTGAACAAAATCATCAAATTTTTTCTTGCTTCTTGTATTAAAAATGTTACAAAATTGTTACGATGATGAGTGTCTAACGAAATCACAACCTTATAGTTTAGGCTTATGATTCGAATGTAGCGAATATCGTGCTACATTAAACTTATTACTACTAAAACTTATTACTAACACAATTGGGCACCTGTCTCAAAATCTATATCAGTTGCTCACAGTCATACCCATCCATGCAAAAAAAATGCACCTTGACATGATAGAGCGGGTATTTAAAAAACAATGCAGTCTTATTATATTTTGTTCACAGTAATATTTTCATGTTACTTTAATGTTTTTTTTAAAGCTCTCATTTCTTAATGCTTAAGACTTTTTATTTTTATAAAAGTTGTACTCTGTAAACATAAGTCGACAACGGATTTTGAACATTATTGTTATTATAAGCGTTTTGATCTATAAACGTTATTTGATCTATAAGCGTTTGTTATGTTGTAACTTCTTCATTCAAAAATATTACTTTTAGACTTTAATCTATAAATAATTTATACCGCTGAAGTGGAAACTTCTCGATTTTTGTAGCGGGTTGTCACCATTATAACACGTTTTTCTTTTCTGTGACACTTCATTTATAATAATCGAAACAATCGTAGGTGGCAGCTGTCAAATTTCAGAGTTGCAACTAAGTTTAAATAATGGAACTTTTTTGAAACTCCCTTTGTTAGTGAGTCCATATCAGCATCACATACTTCTTTTCGTCCCAAAAATGTCAAGTTTTGTGCCAAATAAACGTTATTTACGGGAAATTTTTATTTTTCTGCTTAATTCTAAAGATAATGCCGTTAAATCCTCACAAGCAATGAACAGTGGCTGTGTTAGAATATTTAAGTCAAAAATAGTCAGTATTCAGGCTAGACGAACCGTTAATATCGAAGATGAAGCTTAATGTTAATGGCGGGCTCATCTTGGGGAGGCAGATAGGTGTGACATATAATTTGTTCCAATCATTGTGGAACGCTACCAACAATAACTGATGACATTGGGACGAAAACCGGCATATTATGTCGAAACTAATGATATAATGATATGAGTTTCCAGTACAAAGAAATACGACTGGATTTAGCAACACTCGTTCAGGAAACTTTAGCAAAGCTATTCTGGAATGTGCTACCCTCACCCTGTCATTAGTAGTCATTATTCCTTCTGATTAACACAGGTTACAATCGATGATTATTTATTTTCGGTTGGGATAGTGGGGCTTCTATTCTTACAACGATACCGAAAAAGTGACGCTTTTTGCGCTCAACATTAAAAGGCCATTTGTCTTTCCCTCACGACATTCGTATTTTGTCTAACAGATTTAAGAAGTAGTAGGTATTGAAGCACATAATGCTTTGAATAAAACGCAACGTACCGTTCTTTCACAATAAATTTCTAATTTTTGATAGAAAACGGTGGAAATTTATTATTGTAGTTAATAATTATTGCACTTTATTTAATTAAATCTGAATTTTATCAAAAAAAAAAAAAACGGAAAATTTATTTACACGTTTAAAATATGATGCCTTGAAATAGTTGGATATCAAATATGTCTCTCAGGGGCTGTATAATATTTATTTCTTCTTCAATTTAATTTTTAATTTATTTGCATCGATTTTTTTTTATTGATTTCAATAATTAATTTATTTTTTGTGGTTTAAACCGTTTCTCTTTTTATTTCTATTTTTTTAACATTTAACTTAAAATCTGTACAGTTTTGCTAATAAACACATATACCATTTAAACGTTTTACCGAAAAAACTCAATTTTATATAGCAGTGCAGTAAACAGCACGTGAGCAGAAAAATAAATATTTAAGAAAATCTAAACTAAAGTAAAATGAACTTAAAAAACAAGAAGAGTAGACAGCCAGCGCAGAAGAAGAAATAGAGAGACATTATGTATTGCATTTTGGATCGGGCCCTAACATATTTACACAGAATATAAGAAAATTTCACTGCAAATAGAGAATAAGTGCACAAGTGGTTGTACTTAAAATGAAATACAATGCAAACGTTACTGTGCTCAGTCGTTAGTCGTTTTTCTCTTTTTACGTTTTTAGTATATTTATTTGTGTGCATGTATTATGGACTATATACAAATTGTTATAAGTTTTTGAAGTTGCATTGCGTTTTTGATCTGCCTGGACCAGGAGAACAGGACGTAACTTTTTTTTTAATCTAAGATAGCTAAGGATAACATAAAGAATCTTTGATACTCATTTGTATTATCCCAAGTAAGAGAAAAACTTTTATTAGTGGGTTTTAGTTAAAAAAACAAAACAAAAAAAAAAACAAAAAAGAACAACGCCAGGTAGTAGAATTTTATAAACGACTTACATTGATATTTCGAAAGGGAAAATATTATAAAAGTAAGAATCGATAAATTCCAAATCTCTTCGCATTACAGTCACTTAGCCGGGATGCTTTTAGAGGCATTAGAAAATGATAACATACTCAAAAATTTGTCTAGTTTCAAGAAATGTTTCATGAACTGCCAAGTAATATGATAAAGAAAATTGAAATTTATTTTTATGTAAAGAATGTGTAGGGGGTAAAAAGATAAGATGAAAATAAAATTAAATGCGTGTTGTTGCAATTTATTAACCTTAGGGGATTTTTAAGAAAAACAAAACACACAACAAATCTCTACTTACATACAATAGATTGTAATGCGTTTTGTTGTTTGGATACCGACAACGATATATTAAATGTGTTGCTATATAATCTGTGTTTGGACCAGAAAGTGACTACATGTACAATATAAACTGTTGAGGACAATGAAAATTTTTTATTTAATATTATTTATTTAACAAAAGTAAATACATAAAAATTAATAAAAATGATAAAAATAGTTCCATTTATTTTAAACGATCTATTTACCTTAGTTGTAAAGCAATTCAAAAGAGTATTTTAAAATAAATTCGTGCAAGGTGAGAAAAATATTTTGAGAATGTTGACAACTAAATATTGCTGTAAGTTTTTCATAAACTTTTCGAAGGAAGCTTTATTACGTCTATGATTTATTGAAATTATTAAAATGTTCCTAACATTCGTAAATTTTTTTAAAATAATCTGCAGATAATATTGCAATATTATACACGTTAAGAGAGGACCTAATTTATCCTATTCGTTGATGTTATCCTTACCATAAGGATAGAGTAGCCAAAGTAAAAAATTTTTTTATTACTATTTAATATGTATTTTTTGTTTATATTATTTTATTATTTTTTATAAAGAATAATTTGTGTTTATTCTAATCTTGTAGTTCATAAGATATTCGTGACTGAACATTTCAAATAAATAAGGAAAATAATATCAGAGGATATCTTGCTTTCAAAGAATAAACTTCTCTCGTCTTCTCTTGAATTTGGCCGAAGGAGATTAGCAACTTACATTGCTATTTCCAAAACCTTAACTTTTGCGAACAGGTAGATATGATCAGCAATATTATTTTATTTTGTAATTTCGTGTTAGGAAATTCGCAAATGACTAAAAAGTATTTAAGCCTCATTATAAAAAAGTTTAGTGTTCATATATTTAATTCGATTCAGTTAATAAATATTCTGAATATTTTGCAAAGTTATTTTAAATGCACATTGACATTCGTTCATGCTCCTGTAGCCATTTCTCAAGCAAAGCCGATATAAATATTAAAATAGTAATTTTAGTTCTTTCGTATTTGTTGTCTGCTTTCAGGCTGCGTTTATTAAAAATTGTAATCATTTCATTTTGCTATCTTTTTATACCCACTACCGAAAGAAGAGGCTGTATTAGTTTTGTCAGTTTGTTTGCAATACCCAAAAGGAAGCTCTACAATGTATATATTTTTTTGATCAGTATTAAATATACAATCGATTTAACCATGTCCGTCTGTTCGTCTGTTCATCTGACCATCTGTTTATCTGTATATCTGTCCATCTATCAGTCTGTCCATCTATCCGTTTGCCCTGTGTGTAATGTTTGTGGTAAATATTTTTTTGGCCGCAAAGTTGAAAATATTGTCTTCAAATCTAGCGGAAACGTTGGAAGTTTTTGCACACAGGTTGGTATTGAAAATGGATCAAATCGGTCAAATGACACACTAAGCTCTGCTTTTAAAAAAAAAAGTTGGGTTTTGTGCTTATTACGCATAAACCATAGCAGACAAATTTATAAAAATTTCCGCATTTATTGAGCTAGCTATCCTTTAGTATCGGTACCAAAACGGAAAGAGTCGATTACGCCCACTCGATATAATAGAGTATTGGAATTTAATTTTTTTCTGAAAACATTTGTAACATTGAGAAAAAAGGTTAAGAAATATTATAAAGTGTATATATGCTCGAGCAGTATCAAATTCGAAATCGACTTTAACGTATCCGTCTGTCTGTCTGTCGAACTCCCTATCTGCTTATCTGTGCAATCTATGCGATGAAGATTTGCTTTCTCGCACAAATTAGAATATCTGCACGATATATGAAAAAAATATTGAAAGTTGTTTCACATATGTAGGTATTGACAATGGACCAATGCGGTCACAAGCCACGTCTACGGATTAAAATAAGCTGGAAACACTTCCGTTTTCTGGATGTTTTGCTCACTATTCACAGAATTCCATAAAAATAGAAACACAAAAACTACCACGTCCATCTATTAAGAATTAGTTTTTCTTACTTTTTCTAAGATAAAACTGGTGGGTATAAAGGATTCGGCGTAGGCGAATATAATTTTCTTATTTGCTTTTTTTTTCAATATTAAATCTTCTCTCATCTCTCGTGATGGATAGAGAAATGTTGGCCTAAGCCGATTATAATCTCTTATCTATTTTTGTTCAGTTGTATAACATATTTGCTTTCGTCTGGTGTTCACCGGAAATTAATCGAAAAGTAAAAATGAATGAATTATTCTATGTAAACGGCATAAAGTAAGGGTACACTATAGAATATACTCAATTATACATTATCCTCCTTTTATTATGCAAGAAATTGAAAAATTGTTCTAATGAAATTATTATTATCAGCAGATTGAGATATAAATCTTACCTTCTCTTCCTTAAGGATCGTCGCTTCCTGCGTAATTTTTTATAAGTAAAAGTAGTGGTCGGTGAGACGGTATAATCTTCATCGAATTCCATTTCAAGTTTGATTAGATTTTGTAAATTCAATTGGCAGTCCTATCGAACGAATGAGAAAATAAATCGTTTATACAATAAAAAATGAAAAAAGAAGAAGAAGAATTGAAGAAGAAACGAATAAACGAATAAAGGAAAGCAATTGATTATGTATTTTTGCCCCATTAGCTCAATTGCTTAACATTAACTTATTGCCTACGAAAAGTTCGAAGGCATAGTTTTGTGTTAAAGGGGGAAGAAAAATAATGTGACATTGATAAAATGTCTGCAATTTGTAGTCGTTTTTAACTGGAAAAAGATCTACGCCATGATAAACAGCGTAAGGCCGCATATATAGAGCTGCGTAGACGGAGAACAAGGCTAATGTGTGTATGTACATATATATATATATATATATATATATATCTGTCTTGTACATGACGAAAAATAAAGCAGAAAATGCTGTCATATCAAGCTGACGTCTGCATTTTGAAACGCTTTTCCTACTGTCAATAGCATACCGCCATGCATATGCAAGACGTAAATGTCACTATCGAGCAACACTATCATAAAACCCTATATGCCACCGTGCATGCATAGGATGTGTGCGTGGGTTTTATATGCTCGCGTTGCTTTCATGACATTTCAGCAGAAGAAAGCGCATTATCAGCGCAATTGCTAGTCATAAATACCGACAAAAAGCAAATAAAGTTCATGTAGACTCATTTACGAAATCCTTGCCGTTATATATGAATTTCTATTGGTATTGTTTGTTATGGTCCGCAGTTACTTTTCTTCTTCTTTTTTTTTTGTTCTTAGAATCAACTAGAGTTCTCTTGTATTGTTTGTTTGATTCCCCACCTGTCAGTATTTTATTGTTTTCTAACTTTATGTTGATTTTATTTTTCTTTACAATACGAATGCAAAGGAAAAACGTAACTTACCTCAATTGTTCTAAAATGCCATCGTATGTCAGTAGTGCCGATGCCAGTGTTCACTTGATTCCGGCAAACTGTTAATGTCGGCCAACATTGGCAACGTTTGTTGGTTATTTCGCAACCCGATTCTATATATATTGTCTCCGATTTTGTACAATTCTTTAAATGATGCTGATGTTGATGCTGCTGATACGTGCTGGTTGATATCGTATTAATTGAAGAAAATGTTAAATCTGAGAAAAAACAAAATGTTTTTTTTTTTTAATTAATTATAGATTTTCTTCAGTATAAAATTTGACTTCAAAGAATATTTTCTAAAATTCTTTAAAAAAATAGATTAGAAATAGCTCGGGCAAATAGGTGCGCAATACCATCTTGTCCAATCATTTTTCATTTCATTTTAATTTTGGCGAATGGTTGCAAAAAAACTAAATTTTGGAAACTTTACAGGAAGTAGAAGTAAAAAGAAAAACGATCGATATATTTTAGTTGTAAGTTTTTCTTTGTATATTGTGCGAAAGTTTTTGTGACTATACGAGTCTTTTTGACTTTTCGATAATCGAAATTGAAATGCATCGAAAAAAATTTCCAATCTATCCTTTTCATATTAAAAAAAAAAAAAAGGAATAATGTGTGAATGAAAACAACAAAAATGTAATGTGTTGGAGTGCTCGTATCATGGGACATAATTATGATAAATACTTTGCGCACTTTTTTGGTTTGCTTGCGAGCTTGTGGTGGTACGTATTAAAAAATTCGAATCGAGTTAAATTAAATGTCCATACTTTTTGGAAACGTTTTCGAAAAATTTTTACTACAAAGCTGTAATAAAAGTTTTGTCAAATCTCTGCTTATCTCTTGCAAGCAACAAATAGCAGAAAATGCTCTTCTTAAGAAATTGTTATAAACTTCCAGGGTTATCGCGTCGAATACGTGACCTGAATTTTTATATATATGTATATATATATGCATGTGTGTATGTATGAATTCATGTCTGCATATGCGTATGTGTGTATAAGTCAAATGTATAAGCCGGTGCAAAAAAACTAAAAAAAGTAGTGACAAATAACGCGAATCGAGTTATTACTCCTGCAGGAGATAAAGTACAAACTAAGCATATCAAGAAAGCCGTGTTTATCGATGATTTTCATTTTCGCTTACACACACACACATTCATCTCAGCGGGCGATGGATTTGTGTGTGTGAAATGTTCCAAATGCTGTTACGTTCCACCAAGACTGAACCAATTTGAGACTGATTCTTCACAGATACGAGAAACAAAAGCTCTGTAGTTATTGCGGGTGACTTTAATGGCGCTGTCAGAGATAATCGCCTCTATCGATCTTCTAGTTCTTAACAAGGGGAAGCAGCACATCTTTGGTTCGAATGGTCGCGGATTTGCAATCGATGTCACCTTTGCGAACGATGCACCGGCGACATTCGCAAACAGGAAATTGAGATATATGTACACGCATAACGATCATCAAGCCACAATTTGCGAGATACTCCACGACGGAACGAGCAACAAACCCAACAACTTAGATGAAGAGCTATTCAAGTGCCGTCTTGCAAATGTACCAACAGACAGCCCAGCTAATAACATGACGAGCCGAATCATAGCTCGCATTGAGCAGACATGCGATGGAATAATGGTAAAGCCAAAGTTCACCAAAAATCAGTCGCCGGTATATTAATGGACGGAAAATATTGCTGAATTGCGAAAGCATTGTAATAAAGCAGAAAGGCTGTACCACAGATGCAGATACACAAGTAGCCATACCGTGCATCAGCTGGCGTATAAGAAGAAAAGGCAAGAAAGCCATAAATGTGAGCAAAAAGAGATCATTCGATAAGCTGCTCAACGTTATTGGAAAAACTAATCGCCCGGCTGTTCCCACAGCAACCAGCGTTCCGACACGCACCTAGGGTAGCGGATGTGAGCAATATAACTTGTGTGACAAGGTAGTTGTAATAGGAAATGTGATGGCATCCCCAACCGAGCAATAAAGTTGCTTATTCTAACACAACGAAATGGTCACAACTCTTTCCAATTTATGCCTCAGAGAGCAAATTTTTCCTGACAGATGGAAGCAGCAAAGCCTTGTTTTGTTGCCGAAACCGAATAAGCCAAGCAGTGACCCTCAGCTTACCTATCTATCTGCATGATGCAATGTGTAAAGTATATGAAAGAATGATCAGATAGCAACGACGGTCGATCCATCTGCCTATTTGGACTCAGCAATAAAAGAGCACTACAAAGAGTATCAAAACAGTAACTTCGACAGCGATCGCAGCAATAGAAGGGGAACGCTGGAAGGACGGGAAAAAAGAGTACTCCCTTGTAGTGACACTGGATGTGAACGATTTCAACTCTGTTAACTGGCAGCATATAATCACAGCAATGGAGGAACGAAGATTGCCACATTACTTGGTAAATATTGTGGTCAGCTATTTCAAGGGTAGGAAAGTTCCGCATACAACAGATGCAGGACACAAAGAACGCCTCATCACGTGAAGAGTGCCGCAAGGATCAGTATTCGGACCAACGCTGCGGAATGTCATGTACGATAGCGCTTGACCGTTCTGAACTCAATTCGAAACCTAACTATCATGATCGAATACAGATTGTCATTTAAAGCGTAAAGGCACTAACGAGCATAATGCCTACCGCATGAGGACGCAAATAAAGCAGGAGAATCCTGATCGCTGATGTGGTAAAATTAATAATCTTACATTGATCTGCCATGTGGCACAAGGCGATGAAAATCCCCACGTAGGAAATAGGCATCCTTGGGTGTCGTTTGTGCGCATTGAGAGCGATCACAGTGTACCAAACTACTTGCGAGGAAGCGGCCGTGGTCATCGCAGGGTTGATCGCAATTGACCTACTAGCTAAAAAAACCACATACGTAGCGCTGGAGGAAAACACGCAAGAAGACTTAAGAGTGTGCGATGCTAAAATGTTAGCAAGACACTGTCTGTTTAATAAATGGGACACAATAGACATTCGAAACGTTCTTCAATGGTTAGGTAAACGATATAGTGATGTAGGCTACTACCTGACAAAACTTCTTAGCAGTCATGGGTGTTTTCCGAGCATACTTAAATAGGTCTAAAATAGAGCACACGTGCCACAACGCACTGTTTAAAGTGGACGGCCACCAATGATTTCGTACTTGATGTTTATGTTTATGTGTATGCTTCTGTTTTTTGCTATGCGAGCTGGAGGATAGTTATTACCGCCAGAGCCAGTAGCATGCACGATACACCATCCATGGTGCCAACGTACTAAGCTTACCTCGTACACGCACATCGTCTACCACTCTCCTCCGCGAGACCATCATTAAGTATTACGTAGAGGAGGCCGGTTGCAAATTACTTTTGGTGGGGCGTTAGTGGACTATATTATTGGCTTCCACTTCCTCTTTTCTACACCCGTTGTCGCTTTCCTTGCGAACTCGTTCAGAGTGTTTCATGCGCCAGGATGTTTTGTAATCTCCCTGCAGGTCTCTCCATCTAGGCCGACCATATGACGCAAACTTGGGGCAGTGAAATGTTATGAGCTCGGCGTTCTCCTCGGTGTCCACACAGCTTGGACGGTTGGTGAATGGAAGGTTTGGTTTACTATCGTGACCGAGCCTGTACAGCTAGTTTCAAAAGCTACCGTGAACGATGAGAAGCTGTGTCAGGCAGAAGCTTACCTCACCATGCCGCCTATACCTCCATGATATGTTCGGAAAGAGTGAGAATGTTCATCTACATTTCGCTCCGCGCTTTCAGGGCGCTTGTCACCTGTTCACGTTCCTCGTCTTTGAGAACGTTACCTTGTAGCAGACCTATCTCCTTCTTTTCGTGGATGCGACCATCTCTTAGGCCAGGATGTCAATCGGAATCGATCCTGCTGACACTAGGGTTGTCTCCTCCGAGATGGTTCGGAAACCGCTAACCGTGGCAGCCAATTCTCATGCGCCTTCTTTCGCGTTTTTTTCGGCTGCTTATTAACACTGTATAAGTTGATCCAATTGCAAAGCCGACGCGCTGCGTGTCCGTATCTTGGAACGCAGTTATTTTATATGTGCAAATACCGCTTTCATAGTCAAGTCGGCTATCCATCAGCTATCGAACATGTTTCTATATGGCTCGCTCACTAACACCAAGTCTCCTTTTTTCTCCTTGACTGTTTTTACGACTATTTGCGTTCCGCAACATGCCTTGCTTAGACTCACAACGGCTACCTCGGTAAAGTCAAACTGGTCTTTTGGCGCCTCGCCGACATCTTGTTTGGTAGTGATTTTGTCGATATCCTCGTATACGACAGTGCGGTGTTGGTTGAAGGCTCTAACTACCGCTTGACCACCTAACACAGAATTAATCGCGTTTTTCAGTTCATCCGTTTTACCACCCATTTCTTTGAGATACAACAGCAGATCGCCTTTCTGAGTTCGCTTTACTTTGTTCACTTTTTCTCCCATTTGGCTCAACTTGGACTCCGTTTGAACTTTGTGGAGCATTTCAGCGTACAAGAGCTCATCCGTAGCTACTATGACAACGACGGTCTTTATTCCCGGAGTTCTTCCTTCTTTTTTACTTTTTGAGAGTACTTTCTCTCACTTTGAGTCGCTACAGTTTTGCGATTGCTGGTCTCCACCGGTTTCCTGTGTCGTTTGGACGGTGGATTTCTTCAACACCGCTTTACATGTACTGGCCACGTTACGACGTTTGACAGTTGGTGTCTCTTCATTACCGGGCTGCCTTCTCTTTGCGTCCTGAAAGGCGTACCTTTTCCTCACCGCTCTTAGCTGAGACGACGGAGTTGTCTGTGAGCCTATTTAGACACTCCCTCGGTATGACTACCTATATTTCATATCAAATCTTTAAACCAAAGCTCTTAAGTATATTACTACCTTAAAATTGATCAATTGTTTTTAACTTTCTTAGAAATGCGTAGCATGAAGTTTTTCTT
The DNA here is from genome assembly GCA_000671755.1 of Glossina brevipalpis. Taxonomy (NCBI): domain Eukaryota; kingdom Metazoa; phylum Arthropoda; class Insecta; order Diptera; family Glossinidae; genus Glossina; species Glossina brevipalpis. The sequence goes on from KK351214.1 coordinate 347,481, forward strand.
CAACCTGTTTCACTAAACGATACCACATATTTTGAATTTGAATCCAATTAAGGAAAGATTTGGGAAATCATTTTCACACTGATCTCTATTCGTTGCAATCAGGATTCACATTTGGAATCTTGTCTGGCATTTAAATCTTAAATGGCCTTCTTATCAATTTAAGTTAAATATTCAAATAAATTAATAGATTAGTTCATAATTAGTAAATCTTTGGATTCTTTCTTATGTTCACCGCCGAAGGATGGGGGTATATTCATTTTGTCAGCTTGCTTGATATTCTTGATCAGCATCAAATTTAGAATCGATTTAAGCATGTCCGTCTGTTCGTCTGTCCGTTTCCATCAGTCCGTTTGTCCATACGTCTATTTGTGCATCTGCCCATTTGTCCACCTTTGTTATGTCTGTGGAAAACATTTTCCTGGCCTGAAGATATCGTCTTTACATTTAGCAGACACATTAAAAGTTATTGCACGCAGGTTGGCATTGAAAATGGCCCAAATCGATTAAAAGTACACGTCCACAATACTTTGTAAACTAGGAACAGCTCTGCTTTAAAAGAAAAAAGATTTTTCTTGTTTATTATTCATAAACTGTATCAAACAGATCTATATAAATTTATGCATTTATTGCATAGAACGGGAAGGATCGACCATGTCATCCCGATATAATAGAGTATTGGAATTTAGTTTTTTTGTGAAAAAGGTTGTAACATCAAGAAAGAAACTTCAGAAACCCCAGAAAGTGTATATTTTCATGATAGATATCAAATTCCTGAGCGCAGAAATTAAAATATTTGGATGAAATTTGTTAAAAACATCGAAAGTTCTCCCTTATAGGTTCGTATTGAAAATAAGTCAAATCGGTTAAAGAACGGGCCTACACTATAATATACGCTGAAAATACGACAAAAATTCCAACGGTATTAAATAAAAATGAGAAAAATCTCCCACGATCACCTGTTAAAAAATTTTTTTTTTACGATTCTTTTAAGACAAATGTGGTAGTTTTTAAAGAATTCGGTAAAGCAAAATATACATAAATTGCTTACTTTTTTTTCTTTTTTTTTGTCTTAAGAGCCCCTTTACATTTTGTTATTTTATTTAAAATTAAAGTAGATACATACATACATATATAAAGGACACGCATATGGTTTTCCTTACAGCCGGTGCCAAGAAAGTGTAGATTATTTGGGCATATACGTCGTATCGCTTCCTCTTTCTTGCGATCAAATATTATGTGAGTATGTAGACTCAACTCAAATTGAGTATAATTTCGCATACATGCACAACATGCTGCACTTTATAGCCAAAAAAAAAATTTACGCTCAAAATGCATCTTTATAAAAATGGCGGCCAAAAACTTCAGATAAGAAACTTTCTTTAGTTTACTTTAAAAAGTGCTTTATTAGCTATGAAAACTTTAACAGAAAAATAAGTAAAAATGAATGCTTTTAGAAAGAAAATATACATATATATGTATATATATATACATAAGCAAACGAATGAAATTTTTGAAATTTAATTTTATGTTTTCTAGTCGACTTTCGTTAACGGAGTTATTGCTCATAGATTAATTACGAAAGGCTTTCCCTTCTAAATAATTTTGTAAAAATCTTAAGACTGTATCGGGATATAAAACATCTTAGTATCGTTGTTTCACTAACAGGTATAAAAGAAAGAAATTTGTCCAAAACGTGTAAGCAAATAATAATCGTTTGCACGATTTTGTGCCTGAATTGAAAGATAAACAGGGCACACATTTTTAGAGTATAGTGAAGCATTCCTTACATTATCTTCCTTTCGCTACACAGAACATGCAAAAAAGCAAAATCACTGCAGACGATGACATATCAATAGTAATCAATGGAGCGGATGAGTGTTATGTTATTTAAATCACATATAAATATTTATTAGCCGTCTGTCTCCCTTTAGCTTATACAAGCAAACGGTTCCATGTTGATGATTGTAATGATTGTTAATATTATTGTGGTTATCAAGATTAACTGAACACATATTCATATGGGTATGGGCGTGTGTGTGTGTGTGTGTGTGTGTGTGTATACTATATATAAAAACAGGAATAGTCCCTTTTTCAATAACTGCATGCTTATGATTCTTCATATCATTCTTGTTATTGTTTTTATTATTGTCATAATGAATTCAGAAAATTGTTTTCGTTGTTTTACGCTTTTTGCGTGTTAAATATGTCCGGCTCTTGAGTGTTTTGTAGTTGCATATGACCAATTGAATTTACTATAAAATAATGATAATAGCAACAAAAAGCATGTTATTTTTCTTTTCGTTAGAGAGACGAATGGTAAATATTTATTTCTTAGACATAAATACGAAACATCAACATCATAAAACTCAATTATAAATAATTTCGAAAATGAAGGAAGTCAAAGCCAAAAAAAAAATTATCAAATAAATGTTTTGTTGAAACAAAACCGTGTATGCGGGTTCTTGTGTATTAGAAAACCTATTTTCTCTATAAAACTCTTTTACTATTATTATCTTCTGGTTTAATTAATTGCTTTCGCTTCTTTTTTTTGTTTTGTTTTGCTCTACCTCTACATTGTATTCATTTCATTCATTTATTCATATTTCAGATTGGCCTTTGTATGCCCTGAATGCTTTTGTTCCATCAAGGAACTCATAAAATAAATAAATTCTTGTTTTATTGTTTTCTTAACAACGCATCGCACAAAAGCTAATGCTGGAATTATGTAACAGTAATAAATTCTCCTCACTCGGTTGTAGGATAATTAAAATTGTGTTTGATACTAAAGCGACATTGTACGAATTGTTGAAGGATTATGGTTTTTGTGTTTTGCTTTTTTTCTTTTGAGGCGACCAAACTAGTGCGAAAACTTTTGTAAACCAAAATATTATATATAAAACTGAAAGTATGTTATAAACTAGATAAAAAAAAATAACCTCGAAGTGAATCTTGCATGCAATGCAATGCAAGCGAAGTTTTTTTTTCAATTTTTTTTTATTGATAACTATTAGTACGTGTTGTTCAACCGATTTTCTATATATTAGACAGTCTGAAAATTTCTTGGCGTTTCTCAAAACATCAGGTTAAAATAGCTTTTTTCAGGTAGCTAGGCAAATAATTAGCATTAAGGTATATATGAAGTTGTTTATATTTATTGTGTAAGAAACTTCTATAGTGATCGGTTGTGTTATAGTAATGGGACGTAACTTTTAAAATAGAAGATCAAGATGAGCATTTTAAATATATTTTATTCGTTTTTATTTCAAAACAGACCAAAAAAGACACAGAAATACAAAGAGAAATGTGTGTTGCGCATGAAACTAATGCTGTAGCAGAGTCCACTTCCTAATATTTGTTTGCGAAAGTTCGTTCTGGACATTTATCAGTGAAACATTTGCGGGACAAAAAAAAATGTATTTCATTTCATAATGAAACAAGGCAACAGATTCCCTAATTGACACTAGGATTAAATTTAGGAAGTACATGTTGTCGAGCTTAACATTTTTTTATGATAGTATGTTGAAAATTTTGTATTTTGGGCGCTTCTTGCTTTTTATATCTACTACCAAAAATTGGGGATATATTCATTATGTCATTTTGTTTGCAACGCCCGCAAAGTATACATATTCTTGATCAGTATCAAATTCACAACCTACTTGAATATACTTGACTGTTCACCCGCCCATTTAACTGTTTCTCTCTCAGTATAATGTCTGTGGTACCCATTTTCCCGGTTGCAAAAATTAAGATATCTGAATGAAATGCAAAAGCATTGCAGTTTCTTGAAAGTTCTTTTGCATATGTTGGCATAGAAAATGGACCAAATCGGCCACAAGCCATGTTTACGGGTCAAAATAGGATGAGAATACTTCTGTTTTGTCGATGTTTTGCTCACTACTCTAGGCTTTATAGATTTCCACGGTACTCCATAAAAATAGAAAAAATTTGCTTCGCCCACCTATTAAAATTTTCGAAAAAATTTTTTTTAAACTTTTTTTAAGTAAAGGTAATTATATAAAAATTCGGCATATAATTTTCTTATTTATGTTTTTTTTTAAACGCAAACTAACAATGATCAGCCATTCATGCAGCATGCATTCATCAATAAATGAAAGATTCAGAACTATTTTAATGACAGCAACAATGACAATAAGATCAGTAACAGCAACAAATGCCACAATTGCAAACGTCTGCGAAACAGACTACAGTAGTGCGTAGCCAAGTGCCGAAGCAGAATTGGACCGTAATTCAAGGACGAAACAAAAAATCCAAGCCAATTAAACTATCAAACATATCGGAAGCAATAATCATCAAGTGAACAGGCGACGTAGCATACAGCGGTATCCTAAAAAAAGTAAAAAATTATGCTGAATTTAAGCAAATGGGTAAAAATGTCATCAAAATAAAGAAAACACTCAGTGAAGAAATGCTGCTAGAATTCCTTTAAAGTGAGAATGAAGAAAATAATTTACAAAAGCACCTGATGGAAAAAGCTCTTGGTCAAGATGGCAGTGTCAAGCTCGTGACAAAATAGAGCTCATGGACTTAGACGAAGTGACATCAGTCGTCGACTGCAAAGGACAAGAAGTTAGAAGCCGACGGTGGGTAAAATGCAGTGAAGAAGGTCACTGTGCTCGATATGGCACTATGCTGCTGCTGTGCTATGTGCAAGGAGCAAGGGGGCTCATAGCCACCACCTTGCATGCAGAAGCTACTCTATGATTATTTGCGGCGGCACCACTATAAACCAGCTATGTAGTAGTTACAATTAAATCTCAATCACAACTGGATAGCATAAGAGTTGCTCGCCTAAAACGTAAGCGAACTAGTCACTGACTTTGCAGTCCTTAGCGAATTATACTCAGTGGAAACGGATTCAAACTGGCCGCAGACTAGTCGAGTAACACGGCAATATGGCGAAACAGTCCACAATTCGCGACAACACAATTCATCACAGCAGACGATGGATTTGTGTGTGTCAAATGTTACGAGATGTACATCTATAGCTGATATTTTCCACCTAGGGTAAATCAAACAAAATTTGGGACTATGATTCTTTTGCTCCTCACAGATGCGAGAGACATAAGCTCTATAGTTATTGCGGCGGAGTGAGGTAGTCAGTGGACGAATGACAAGGCAAGAACGTTGTTAGAGACAAGAGCCTCTCTCGATCTTGTAGTTCTTAACAAGGGGAAGCTACACACCTTTAGTAGGAATGGTCCCGAATTCGTAATCGATATGACCTTTGCGAACGATCTAGCAAACACGGCGGAATGAGTAAGAAGCCCGCACACCCCCTAGACAGACTCAGATGGAAACTCAACACCTTAGATGAAGAGCTGGTCAATGAAGAGCTGGTCAATAAAGAGCTGTGCAATGTCAATGCGAAAGTTCACCAAAAAGCAGTCACCTGTATATTGGTAGACGGAAAATATTTCTAAATTGCGAATGCAATAAATGCAATAAATGCGAATGCAATAAAGCAGAAAGGCTGTACCAAAGACGTAGACACAGAAGTACCTATGTCGTGCATAGCTGCCATATAAGGAGAAAAGGAGGCAACATAAAAAAACAATAATTGTGAGCAAAAAGAAGTCATTCGATAAGCTCCTCAAAGAGATAAACGGCGACCTCGGGGGACTTGGTTACAAAATTGCAATGAAAAAATTGAAACCTAGGAATTAGCCGACCTGCTGGATGCTATTATTATACTTGCTGCAGGCAAACTCTTTTATGCGAAAATATTACATGAGGTGAAAAGTGAGCCCAACTAGAAACAGCTAGTTGAGGTAATCGAAAAGATCACAACAACGTAGAAAAATGACCTGTTGCTGCAAGTCTACAAAATCGCAGAAATGGCAAAACAAAAAGCAGCGGTTAGCTCCCTACTAGGAGATCAGGCGACAGTGAGAATTCGAATTCAAAGACGCAGACGAAGTTAGGACTACGCTGGATGTATGCGAAGTCGTTAAAGACCACTATGGGCTGGCAAGCGCAGAAGTAGTGAGGCTGAAAAACGCTTACGATGGAACTATATACAACAATAATTTGTCTGCAAAAAGACGACGCTAATACGCTGCTCGCAGGCGTCAAATTACAAGTTGGATGTGTGATCTGGTGGTTAGGGGAACATAGAGCTTTGGTGAAATGCTCCGACTGCCTGGAATCCGGGCATATTGAAAAGTAATGCAAAAGATGGCGCGCCAGATCAAAGGTTTGCTGAAAATGTGTATATTTTGCAAAAGGTTGTAAAAGGGCAATCAACAAGAAACCGGACGCCTTCACTAAACTGATTCAGAAGTGCCTGGACGAAAATATGTTTTCCGGCAGCTGGAAACTCCAGAGGTTAATACTCATTGCCAAAGGAGGAAAGACGCCGGAGGAATCCTCCTCATACCAGCCCATTTGCCTGATGGAATCCATTGGCAAGATTCTGAAGCGGATTATAAACAAGCGTCTCCTAGCTGTCCCAGAGGATAATGGCGCCCTATTAGAGCGTCAGTACGGCTTCCGAAAGGTGCGGTCCACTGTAGACGAAGAACGCTTGACCTCAATGAACAGGTGGCAAGCGGGTTGGGAGAACGGGGCGAAAGGTAGAAGAATTTTCTCGCTCCTTCCGAACATATCGTTATGGATGGAAAGACGGCATGGTGAGGTAAGCTTCTACCTGACACATCTTCTCAGCGGTTGTGGCTGCTTCCGAAGCTATCTGCGCAGGTTTGGTCACGACAGTTCATCAAACTGTCGAAGCTGTTTGGAAACCGAAAAGGATGCCGAAGACATAGTGTTTCACTGTCCCAGATTAGCGCCATATGGCCGGCGTAAACGGAGACCCTAGCTGATGCACAGTGAGATTATAAAAAAAATCTGACTCATTAAACACCCTTAACCAATTTTGCGAGAGAAACGCTCCAAGAACTGCGACGACTAGGGCCATAACGGGTGGAGAGAAGAGGAATTAGACGCCAATACGGTAGTTAACTAAGGTTTCATCAGAAGCATCGTACGTAATTGCAACTATACTCCGTGAAATAATGATGGTCCCGTGGAGGGAAATGGTAAATAAAATGTGTGTACTTTAGCTTTAGTACTTAGGCGCCATGGATGGCGAATTCTGTATGCTACTGGCACGGGCTAGTAGTATCTACGAAGATTCCTGCCTCGAACACGCATAGCGAAAAAACACACACATATATTATGTTCATGTTCATATGTATGTGAATATCTGTGAAAAAATGTACATATAAAATGCAATATCTGCTACGCAGCGATGGTGAAGCAACTTCTGTTTGTTACCTTACTTGTGTGTGTGTGTGTGTGTGTGTGCATGTAAACGTATTACATATTCGTATATAAACACATTGCGTGCATGCAATATTTGCCGAGGACCAGAAGCAGGAACAATGAAAATAAGCATGATTGAAGCATCACGCTCATATTGTGTAGTAGGCGAAATACTGAAACAACGGAATATATTTGAAAGATGCTTTTTGAAAGCTCCTTAGGGAAAGTTTTTTCAAAATTGCTGTTGTGGCAGCCATCAATCTAAACCCCTTTCTTTTATGTCTTAACTTGAATTTTGTAGCCATATTTTGCATATATACTGATTAATCGATAAAATTAGTCAAGATGTTGATCGGACTGGGAAATAATTGAATTCTTTCGAGAAAAAACGATTTCCAATACCATTTACCCGTAAAAGATCAATTGAAATATCTGCAATGGCCTTAAGAGTGAAGAAGTTTTTCTTAACAAAAACTTAAACTACGACTTTCGAATATTTTTATTTCGATTTAGGGAGAAATTGTAAATACATCTTACGGCATTTCTTATACAAGTGCTTTCTTCAATATTTCCATTCAACTCAAAAATTTTGAAATCTATTCGTACTCGACAATAATTGCTACCGCACAACCTGGAAGATGAGAAGGTGCGACTATCAGGACGTTATCCCCAGATTCCACAGCTTAATTGCGATTGGAGTATGATGACACCTATAGTGAATGCTCGATGGTTGAAGGCATAATACTTACCAGTCGATCATATTCCCAGATTACAGCAGGTCCTATCCCCCTGGTCTTTTTTTCTTTCTATTTGACCATTTATTAATGTATTCATAGGGGATACGCCCTGAGTAATAATTCATATATAAAAGTATAAGCTCGATTCTAGAAATTGCCATCAATTTCGTAAATTTAAGAGCTAACACATTCTATCAACGTCAAGCCTATGCTATTCTTGAGTAGACGACTCGTCGCTACTTCTTCGTTAAATCTTATATTTAAGTTTGGATTGCAAATTAATATATTATATATACGTTGTCTACTTAAAAACCTAATACTGTTTTAACTATTACGTGCGTTGGGTTGCGTAAGCAACAAGAAATATGAAAAAAAAAAAAATTCAAATATTGTTGAGTTAAAGTTGAACAAAAAAGAGCAACGGCACATATTACTTTAAAAAATGAACGCATGTGGTTTTATATTTTCTTCCTTTATTACTTCGTCCTGTGAGTTTTGGATGGAGTACGAAACATTATTTAAAGCATACGAAACTTAGCCAAAAAAATTTAGTCAACAGTAGCATGTGTTCGGTGCTTTACGTATTCATTTGTAGAAGTGGCTTTAAGTTAAGCGGTTGTATTAATTTTAATAATTGGTTTGTCACGTATAGCTGCATATGCAACCGGTTGAAAGTTATTTAAATGATATGAAATTAAAGTTCTCTTCTTTACTTATTAGCTTGAAAAAACTATTCATTGTCTTTATACTATAAGATATGTTCATCTTGAAATGCTTCATTACCATATTTAACTGAAATTAAAGGATGCCTCAATAAGAATGCACTATTTACATTTTGTGTCGTTTTTCCCATGCAAGAAGCATCTGTAAAATTTAACAGCTGCCACCTACGATTGTTCTGATTGGTAAAAATGAACGATTGTCACGATTATTAACAACGGGCTGGCAATTCGCTAATGGTGCAAAGTGAAGTGACTGGCGATTTTTCGGAAAAAGTTATCTTCACCCCATTTCCGTAAATAAATAAAATTGGGGCTCAGAAAATCTTCACGCGATTTATGAGAAACCAATTCACCCACAACGGGGGACTAGTGCGAATTTTGGTTCGTCCGCATGATTAGGCCTTACTTTTTTGAAAATAAGCTCCAATTGCAGTGATTGTGAATGGTATTTGTTGCAGGAACATGATAACCTAGTTGTGGTCTCAACTAGATGGCGTGAATCTGCACGACATATGCTTTCAGCAGGCCGGCACCAACTGCGCATGCCAAAATCATGCGATTTAACACAGTGTGATTTCTTTCTTTGATATCTTTGTGAATAAACTAGAAACAATTTCTGATCTCAAGGCTGAGATATGTCGCGTCATCGGTGAGAAACCGTCACATCTTTGTCGAAAAGTCATCCAAAATTCATTGAAAAGATTAATGGCCTGTCATCAGAACCGCGGGAGCCATTTGCCAGATATTTTACTCGATATTATTATTCGGAACGTGTCTACCTTATAATGCAATTAAAATATCACAACGCTCTTATTGGCACACCCTTTATTACTCTGTTCTGCGATATGCATATCAAATGCAAGAGTGGAGGATATTTGAGATTCGTCTGAAGCTATATATTCCTCTTTCTCTCATTCTCTCTCTCCCTTTCTCTTTCTCTCGCTCTTTATCCCTTTCTCATTTGCAAGCCCTTTGTTTTAAATATTTTTATACATATATATGAAGGGTTTATTTCATTTTGTCATTTGGTTTGTGACTACCAAAAGGAAAGTTCGGAGACCCCACGAAGTAGTGTAGTAGCAGTAAAAATGAAGATACCGGGTAAGCTTTGGAAATTCTTTCACTTCCACGCCCATGTATTGCAGTTTAGTTTTTCCCCCCTTTTTAAGATAAAAGTGGTGAGTACAAAAGATTCGGCACAGCCGAATATAATTTTCTTGCTTGTTTTTTCTTTTTCTGTTTTCTACCCATTCTACCCGTTACTATGCTCTTTTTCCATTTAATAAACGGCTTTAAAATCTTGAAATATAATTTACATAACACTAGCTATTTAGCCCGAATACACACCTAAATATTTAATAATAATAAACGGGAAAATGGCCAGAAAAGCAAAAAGAAAGGAAACTATGAACATAAACTGTAATTTCAGCTTTCCTAGAGTTAAGGGCTTAGCTTTTTTTTGCGGGTCATCAATATTTATGTTTATTCTTGTGAACCCTTTGCTAAAAAGATTATTGAGAGTATCGTTAAAAAGGGAAAAAAATCTAATTTGCTAGAATGTGTCTAAATTAAGCTTTTGGGCGTCCTTTTGTGAAATTGTCGCTTTACTTAATTTTAAGTTCATTTCATATGTGCGTGCATATGCATAAAGACCGTAATAAATAGCACCAATTTTTTGAAACCACACTTAGTCTACGAATTATTATAAGCATTTTATTTGAACGAACATAAAAAGCAAAAAAATATTGAAGAAAGCAGAAAAAAAAGAAAATTTTCTGTACGTACTTTTATTATCTCATCCAAACATTTCTGTTTCATACGCTTTAAGTGAGACTTGAATCAAGCATACTTGCTTCCTAAACTGTGATTTAATTTTAAAATTTTTTTTAGTAAATTACATAAATATTTATTTGTTTTCTGAATTCGTTGCTTCTTAAATTATTAAAACGTTTCGTTATCTAGTTATGATAACCGCTTAGTATATATAATTTATCTGATAAACGTTTTCACTGAATCACTTGAAATTTTTAATCGATCTATATTCTCTATCTTTCAAAAAAATAGTCTATATCTACTAGATATAGATTGGACTTTATTTTCGGCATAATTGGGCCTTACTTTCTCGAAAATAAAGCTTTCGTTATAGGAAGATGATAACGGAGTTCTTGTAGCTTCAATTGGGTGGCAAGAATCAGGACAACATGCGGTTTCAGCAGGACGTCGCCGTCTATCACTACAAATTAGAAAACCTGATGATATTCCAAGTTCCTCAGACAATTTTAACTCATTTTTTATTTTATTTTATTATTATTTTTTTCTAAACAACACTTCAATGTTAATTTGCTTTGAGAATATGATTCTTTATCTTTTTTGCAAGGAAACATGCGTTATAAATGCATTCTGTTTTTATAGCATAAAGTAAACCGTCTGTCTATAACTGTAACCTCTACTGTAAATAATTCCTCACCTCAGTTAACCTACGAAAATATAAATATATTTGCTATCTTCTTATTATTCGTTTGTTCTAGTGTATATAAATAAGCTGTAACGTTAACTGTAAATGAATTCTTAGCTTAAATAAAAACCGAATTTTCTAATGTAATAATAATATATAGTATAAAAACTCTGCCGCTGAAGTCGTATTATCTTTCTCTTATGCATCTATTCTCCCACTCACGTTCAAAGACTCTTACATATAGATCACACATATGTAGTTGCTATTAGTTCTTAAGTTATGTTACTTTCAACAGTACTCTCAGTAATATTATCTATCACCATATCAAACCTATACTTAGCATAAGTTAACTAGTGTTGAAATTCGCTACACATGGGGTGGTGTGACAGTAGATGCCTATAAAAACAGAAGCACAACTTTCTTTAGTTTTAGGTTTACACAAAACAAAAGTCTATCGAATAAGCTTCCAAGATTTCCCGCTAAACTGATTTAAACAAATACGAAGGTCCAATTCATTACTAAAAAAATTTCTTGGACAGGACCCTGGGAAAGTCCTTAACGTCAATTCCAGCTATAGATATCCCGTTACAATTTCTCTTTAATTTTAGTGATCCCTTTGTCTGTCTTATATCGTCTCGTGATAACTCCAGTCCTTAGAGATTCCATTCCACATATCAGTTAACTCATCTGTCTTTAATGTCTTCTGAACTTTAATTCAGCGATGAAATCGATCTGCTTATATGCAAATTTCATAGGAAGTTCTAGCTTACTGGGGATATAAGATGTATAACATTTCTTGTTGTGTCTTATTTTGGACGTTACTTTTAATATAATTTTGATTTATATAACCGCTACGTAGACAGGAATTTTAAAGGACTCTTGAGTGTTCTAGAATGTTGACCAAAGTATCTCTGCGGAACCAACTTGACACAACTACAAACTTGCTTATATGATGTGTGATCAAAAAAAGGTGATCCTTTATTTTTCTCAAAAAATATTTATTTATTCATCAATAATTATTTTGTCTCTTTCAAAGTAATCGCCCTTAGATATAATACACTTGTGCCAGTGCTTTTTCCAATCTTCGAAGCATTTCTGCTGATATGCAGTTTTTGGTGTGGCCTTAAACTCTTCCAGCGACGTGCTTTTTATCTCTGTCAGGAGGCCAAGTTCGGTGAATATGGTGTCTGAGGCAGTCATTGAGATGTTGTTTTTTACGAACATGAAATGATGAGCTGTCCCATTATGGTGGTGCATTATCCATTCATTATTGTTCCACAATTCCAGGCATTTTCTTTGTATTGCTTCACGCAAACGACGTATAACATCAAGATAATATTCCTTATTGACCTTTCTCTATTCCTACCTACACCACCTACTGACAAAAATTCACTATGCTCCCTGCCGTTGTAATCGAAGCAGGCAGTGAACAAATTCTTAAGGTTTCACTTAATTTTTCGTGTTTTTTTTTTGGTCTGGGCGCTTCTAGCGACTTTGATGGGAATGATTGGGCCTTGGTTTCGACGTTATAACCATATACTCATCTTTCGTTATCAGTTATGACCACCTTGAGAAAATCTGGATCGTCGTTGACGTCATTCGACCGCTCATGCGACGGCGTTTTTTCGTTGCCACACGTTTTATGCGCAAAACATAGGAAAATATTGTATGGCATCAACCAATCGATGTGCCGACAATCCTCCGCAATTTTTCTAATTGTGAGTCGACGATCCTCCGTAACTATTTTCTTCATTTCTTGAACGGTTTCATTGGTTGTTGATTTGCTCGGGTGTCCAGGACGGGCGTTGTCATTAACATTTTTTCTGCCTTCTGTGAAGAGCTTGTACCGTTTATGAACATTTTTTCTTGCTCAAAGTACACTCATTAAATGCCACAGTTACAACATTTCAAGTAAGATGGAACACTTTTCCTCACAAAATTTAATGCAGGTTTTTTGATCGTTTTTTTTTTTTTTTTTTTTTGATAGCAAAACAAATATCCATCGAAAACAAACCAAAAGTGAAAAACAGCTAAATATATGCTGGGACATGTGTACCAAAACAACAAAAAAAAAGATAGAATGGAAATGGAATGCACGTAGCCCATGATATTTGAAAAGTCAACTTTTTTTGAACACACGATGTGCGTCAAATTTTCCAATAAAAATAGTTTCAGTTATTTATATCTTTCAGATACCATAATCTCGTACACTATCCACCGCTCATTTGGCTGCTGCTTTAGGTGTAAACTTCAATTTCTCGATTTCGTTTAATTAACTAAAGCGGTAAGTTGCCCTAGGGTTAGTTTTCAAGTTCAAATTGCTGAATGGTAAGATAGATTTACTAGCTTTTTTTTTAAAATGAAATAAACTTTAATGTTCTCCGACGCTTGTTCAGACTTTCTCAGATATTTAAACTTCACTAGCGATTAAGAGCTCTACAATCCATTCGTGTCTTAAGTAATAATTTTAATGATGCGCATATTGCAATTATGTCAAAGAACGCCTGGAAAATGTACAAAACTCTCTTTACAACTCTTTTAATGATTAAATAATTTCCGCATCTTTGCAACGATCGCATAATACCTACCTCTGAATCAACCACATGGCTATAGTTAAGGCTTTTCGATCGAATTTAATATGAAATCCTTTTCCATACAAGAATTTACTGTTAAAATATGTATTGAAAATTTTACTTGTCTTTTTTCTTCATTGTTTTATCCATGTTATTGAAATATTCCCGTTTCGCTATTATTGTAGAAAAGCACTGATTTTTTAAAAGTTATAATCATGCAACTTTTGGACTCTTGCTGTACTTTCTTGTTTGTATCTCGTGTTCATTTTAATATCTCTCCTTCTTATTATTATTATCCATTTCAAATGTGCGGCCATTTAATCCTTATTGTTTGAGAATCGCTTTAATTAATTGTTTCTGGCATTCTCTATAAACTATGATTTTAATTTAAGCAGCCCCTGTAGTTATGTTTTAATTTTGTTTTTATTCAACCAATTTATTTTTAACTTTGGTTTTGTTCAGCTCGAACAAAGAAAAAGTTTACCTTTTTATATCGACCATCAAAAGTTGGGGTATATTTATTTTGTTAAAACGTTTGCAACACCCAAAGAGAAATTTTATAAATCCTATGGAGTATATATATTATTCTTGATTATCATCCAATTCTAAATCCACCTAAGTATGTCCGTCCGTTCTTCTCTATGATTGCATATGGTAAATATTTTCCTGACTTTGACAAAAATTTGACAAAAACATTAGAAGCTGTTACAAGAAGCTTTGTGTTGAAAATAAGCGACACCACTGAAAGGACCCACTCACATCTTCAATCATAGACACCTCTGTTTGCAAAAACAAAATAATTAGGTTTTCTGTCTAATAAATAAAGCAGAAATTTCCACGTATATAATTTTTTTGTTTTTTTTTTTTAAATTTTTTAGAGAAAAGGCAGTCGATGTAAAAGATTCGTTTGCAGCCAAACATAAGTTTCCTATGTGTTCTTTTTTTATGATTTTGAAGTGTCTTGCTTTGTAGCAGGCACGAAGACAATAAAACTTTGTTTTTTGTTTTCTTTATAATGACGAATGAATAAAATTGGCTTCAAAACGATCTAAAACTGCAGCCATTGTTTTGTGTTTCCTTTATGCATATGTGGTCTTCAACCTCTTTGTCATTTGCAGTATCAGCTTTTAAGCCCTTTCACACTATTTTGTGATACTTTAATTCTCTTTCTAAATGTTTGTAAATCAATTCATTGTTAAAAGCATAGATAAGTTATTTCTGATTTTTAAAGAGAAGTAAATCTATTTACACGATCTATTCAAGAGTTTCAAGTCGACACAGTATTTTTAAAGTTAATTTTTCGAAAAAATGGGTCGATGTTGATAAAATTTTCAATTATATTTTTAGATAAATTTTCAATTGTTGTTGTTCGAAATGCACTCTAGATTGGTTTGCAAAATATGTCACGTCTCCATTTTGTTCATAAGTAATCTACAAAAAAAGTTTCTCATAACACCTTACGAATTACGTAAAAATTTTGTTTTGAAAAAGCTTTTATGGACCAATATACCATAAGAGCTATTTTAAGTTAAGTTGACGTCAAATGAGGGAAGGTCAAAAGTCAAGACTTTTTTTTCAATTCAATAATCGTTGTCTTTTCATACTTCTTAGCAGTTAGCCAGTAGTCCTTTCCTTTTCCGTAGAGAGTATATAGTAAATTTAACAAAGTCTTGTAATCGATCGAAATATGCAGATATATACCAGACATGTAAATATGAAACCGGAATTTTTTGTATAGAAAATTTAACTTTGTTGTACGAAAATGACAAAAAATATTTCATTCGAAGTATTAATCGTCGCGAAGGTTTTAAATTGATTGATTGTTCTTGGTTCCAACAGGTTTTAGTAGCTTATAATGGATCATTCTCTTCTAGTCAAACCAAACACACAGACAAATATCTTCCTGCCAAAGCAGTTCGGTTTTATGATTGGCATGTATGGTACGCTCGAGTCTATTCAAGAATTTTTGCACCAGGAATTGCTAAAATGAAGCTATCTTTCATCCTTAGTAACGATACGATCCAAAATCAATTTCCTTTTACTCATTCGAGCAAAAAACGTAAGACAAGTAAGAGAATTATATTCGAATCTTTTATACCCATCACCTGCATCTAAAAAAAAGGTAAAAAAAGACTAGACTTTAATATATACATGACTGTTAGTTTAAGTAATTACCTATGAAATGGTGTTACGTATATTTTGAGAATACTCTTTGTAAGTTTGTCTAGAAGTACGACTCTAAATATTGCATGTTCAGGGTAATAAGAAGATTTTCCGCTTTTTCTTTACGGATTATATGAGTTACTGAGAACTTTTCTTACTTCAACGCAAGACTGTAGTGGTGGGTGCGGAAAGAATCAATTCAAACTGAGCGTAACTTCTTTCTTGTTTTTCTTCACGTTTTTCTAATCTTATCTTTACCATGCCCTTTCATTGTGTCGCTTATATACAAATGCCTTACATATGTCTTTTTCCAGTTCGCTTTATCCCCTTTTTGCTTTGTTTTCTCACATTTCTAATATCAAAATTCACATAATAGTTGATATGCCAACATACAAAAATCATTATGCAATAGCGAAGGGTGAAAGGATTGAATGCAAAATATTTGTAATGGTCTTATAATTATTGAGTGTAGATATAAAGTATAAAGCAGACGAGTGAATGTGCATATGCTCTTGCTCTGCGAGCGATTACAGTATACACTTAGCATTTCAACTATTGCAATATTGTTTTGATCTTGTCCTGCTACACTGGATTTTCCACTTTGTTAAGGTATTTTTCATAACGTTTTTCATAGATTTACTGTCAGTGTTAGTGCTGCTGCTGCTAATGTACTGCTACGGTTGTTGCTCGTGTTGCTGGTATATAAAACTGTGGGTGCGTTGTCATTTTATTATTATCAATTTGTTGAAAACTTACTCTCTGATAACTTTGCTATGATAACTTTTAACTTTAGATAAAAGTAAATTGAAATGAGAAAAAATAAAAAGAGAAGAAAGAAAAACATTGAAGTATCTCAGGTAATTCTTCATTTGAAACAGGTTTGAAGCTTTTACTTAGCAAATTGTCTCCCTTCATGTTCATTAGAGTAATGTTTGAAAAGTTTATCAATTATTTTCTAAATGCAAAGTTATTGGAACGGGTTTCACGCTTGATTAAAGTCTGTTCCTGTTGTGGAAGTATTGTGTGGTTTTCTCTCTCGGTCCCGTATTTATAGTTTTTATAATGTTTGTAATAACTTTCTGGCGGGTTTCCCAGTACATTTTTACGTTTTTTAAAGTTTTTGTAAAAATTAAAAGTTGCAATTCTGATAGTTTCCTTCACAAAACCACAAAATATTTCATACACGTAACCAGGTAGAATTTCAAAAACATAACAACCCGGTAACAGTAATACGGAAAATCCAATCTTTCAAATAAAAAATCCTTACAAATAAAATAAGTATTTTGTATTTCAATGATTGGATTTTCCGCATTACAGTTATTGGGATATATATTATTACATTCAATTTCTTTTTATTTAACCAAAGTAACTGGCGCTTTGGCGCTGCGAAAAAAAGGTGTACTTTTTGGGTACCCTTATTAAAATTGACCAGAGAATAAGTAATCGATTGTAATCAGTGTTAATTAGAAGAAGAAATGTTTGTTAATAACTGCTAACTATTTAAAGTATGGTCCACCGCGTTGAGAATTGAATCTTTGACGCGATGGGCAGGATTTTTATCTACTAGTTTACGTTATAATTCAGGTATTTACTAACCCACATTCTGGGTTTTAAAAAGTCCTCAAATTATTGAGGCAGTTCAAATTGAATTGCGAAGCCGGAGATAATGTTATATGAGGCCGTTTGGTTTTTTTATTATCTCTTTTCATCAACAGATCTTTTTAAACACTATGCGGTTTTCAAAATCCGTAAGACGCGCTTCATTTGGAATTCCAATGATAGGGTTAAGGTAAAGAGAGCATTTTCGATTTTAAAACAATCTTAATGCTACATATGATTCCTAGTTCAAAATTCATTCTTCGTGACTTTTATAAAATTTAATCCGAAAAGCAATTTATTAGTTGTGCTTCTAATTATTAAACATCTGCTGGTCAGCTCTATTCCTTTATTATATTTTGAAAAGAATATATGCTTGTTAATTTTCAAGTATGTTATGTGATGAGTATCTCAATACGCGAGTACGATATTTTATTTAAAAATAGAAACACGTAATTTTTGAGCGAGTTGTGAATCTTCTACGAGTGAACGTCATTCGTCAAAATTCATCATGTAGTGCTTCGTGAAATTCGAAGTTGTTGAGAACGATGCCGAACTGATGTTCTCAGGTTTTCGGCGGCACTTTCGTGTAGGGCAACACTTTTTGCCTATAATCGATCCAGTTTTTTCAAATTTTTAGACTACTCTGCGAATTTTTGGCGCATTAAGTGCACTTTCCTGACCGAACATTAAGCGAAGTTTGCGAGCGGTCTCAGCTTATTGGGTTTTCAATTTTTTTTAATTTGATTTTTTTTTTTTTTTTGATTTTGAATTTTTCTGTATCTTATTACAAAATTTTTGAGGAAAATTGATCTTTTTTTTAAAGAAAACATTTAAGTAAAAATAGTAAGTGTCGGTTTAACATGCGATGGTAGAAATTATGGAGATTTTTAGATGTTATCCGTTCAAGATACATACTCATGAGGTGAAATAAATAAGTACAGCCAAATATTGTATATATTTACATAAAATTATTTCTAACTTTTCTCTCCTTGTTACCTAAACTAAACGGACTTCTGGTGATTACTTTTACAATAAATTTTTGTGCCTTTGTGAATATGTATGAATGTTTGTGAATGTATAACTGTAATTATGGGCAAGCTAATGTCATAGCATATGAAGTGTATGCATAGATGAACGTGCTTCAACGCTAAAATACATGAAACTCTCAACAAGATTATTATATTATACTTTGCATAAGAGACGACAGAAAATGACATCACATCGCAACGTTTCAAATATAATTGGTTTTAAACGTTTGAATACAATGAATTACAGTCTCGCATATCCTAACATTAAAAGCCAATTCAGTTTTGGTTACCTGTTGGTTAAGCAATCTTTTTCCCGACAGCTAAACAAGTATCTATGAAAATTAAAGTTGGAAACTAATCTATTCAACACTAACCGCACCAATCTGATACAATTGCTTTCTTCTATTCAGCCAGAAACTTGAGAATATTTTTCAAGAAGGAGGGTATGTAGGATTCATTACAACCTATTCATAATTCTCTTTTTCATATCTCTTATATTGTATTCTTCCATGTTGTTAATATTTTTGTACTATAACCAGCGTGTTTATCATGATGATGCTGTGTGTTGCTGATGATATTTTGATGAGTTTATGTTGTTGTTGATGTTGAATGTTACCAAGTGTTGATGGGTTCTAGATTTTATAAGTAAAGTCGAACAGTAGCACAAACATACACACACACACACACACACACACACACACACACACACGCACACACACACACACACACACGCAGGATGAGAGCTTGAATTCGTAGAGAAAAGACGTATCTTTATACGCTCCGCGAGTTCTACTGAAATTGGAAAATATAAACGGCGATATAGTGAATGTGGCCTGGAACC